>JAODKF010000042.1:10029703-10040660 GCA_026779585.1 Mormyrus proboscirostris | reverse complement strand
TTTTTTTTTTTTTTTTTTTTTTTTTTTTACTTATATAACCCATAATTGTGTTCTGCCTCAGGCTTCATTACGATGACACCACAGCTCTTCATCAACTACAAGATGAAGTCTGTGGCCCACCTCCCATGGAGGATGCTTACCTACAAGGCCCTCAACACTTTCATCGATGATCTGTTTGCCTTTGTCATCAAGATGCCCATGATGTACAGAATAGGCTGCCTGAGAGATGGTGAGTTTGTCGTCATCCAGCACACATCGCAAATTAATCAATGAACATTTTTTTCTTTTCCAATATCTTATCGCTCTTATTGCCAAATGCTATGAAGTGTCCCAGATGCATTTTTAAATATTTAACTTACTGTAGCGACAGTGTTAATGAACCTCAGTCCATCCTTACCAGTGTAACTTATTTTTTTGCTGCGTGTATGATAGTCCCTAGGTATTTACTCTAAATCTGTCTTTGGTTACTTGCCTCGCTAAGGAGTTTCCTGTTTTTTTTTTTTTTTTTTTCTTCTTCTTCTCTCCCGCAACAGATGTTGTGTTCTTTATCTACTTGTATCAGCGCTGGATCTACAGAGTTGACCCCAACCGCGTTAATGAGTTTGGCACCAGTGGTGTAGACCACAGCAAGGACAGCACAGAGCAGGGGCCTGCGGGCAGTGAGGTTGCAGCCATCTCAGACAAGCCAGAGGGGGAGAAGAAGAACGATTAACTGCACAACACCACCCCTTTTCTCCATCTTTACCTAGAAGCAGAAACCAGGCAGAATTTCTATTCCATAGTCCACTGAAGTGAGGCGGGGTCATTTTGTTCTGCAATGGACACTACAACAAATTCAGTAAATTTTTCTTCCTCTGGTGCAATCTGCAGCTCCGGTCATATTTAATGTAGACTTCCCATTTTTAAAGAAAAGAAATCCCTTTTTTGCAGTTTAAGTGAAGTAAATGTTGTACTGTATTATGTGTTTTGGATGTGTAAAGCTGGTGTTTTGGAGAGCTGTGTGTGGTCAGTGGGAGAGGGTTGGGGCACTATTTGGTGGGCAAAGGGGAGGGGCTCTAGTGCATATCACGGTGCTGTATTTTAAAATACGGCACAAGACCGACCATGGGCAGTCTCTTATTTTCTCTCTCTCTCCCTCCCGTCTGGATATCTTGTGACCTTTTCATTCCATGTGTGAGTATTAAGCTTGGGGAAACCTGATTTAACATTGTAGACAGTGCTGTGGGCTGGTAAGTGTGCTGAGCATAACAAAAAAATGGGTGACTATCCAAGCAGTATCTAAAAAATGAGAGCCCTGAATTGTTTTAATAAACAGTGGTTGATGTCCAAGACACACAAACAAGAACAGCCTTGTAGGTATTAATATACATTAGTAATATACTTTTTTCCATTTTTTGTATGTTCTAAAACTGTACAGAATTTCAGCTTGTATTAATAATACTGTTGTCAACAGTCTAGCAGTAGCTATTGTGCAACGAGTTTTGCCCTGGACTGCTATATTTTTTATTTTTACTTTATTTTATTTTTGTAATTCTACAGTCTGCAGCTGCACTCCAAACAGGGGCTGCAGGACCCCACCTTTGGAAGGAGTGAATCCCAGTGACCAATGTTTGTTTGCAAGCAAAAATGTTCTCTTGCAGTTCCCTTGTTTTTTGTCTATTGTGGAGCGGAAGTACAGTTTAAAGGTTTTATTCTTTGTGTACGAATGTCTGCAAATTAATTTATCGAGGAAAAAAGGAAAACTAAACCACCACATAACTAGCTGTCCTGCTTCCTGACTATAAAGATCAATGTAATGTAATAGGTTCTGGTAGCTTTTTTATTACGATAGTTGTATTAGTGAATCCTCCTCCATCTGTGGCTGGCAAAAGCTATAAGCACTGGTGAGCGAA
Source organism: Mormyrus proboscirostris (assembly GCA_026779585.1). NCBI lineage: Eukaryota > Metazoa > Chordata > Actinopteri > Osteoglossiformes > Mormyridae > Mormyrus > Mormyrus proboscirostris. Next base: position 10,038,768 of record JAODKF010000042.1, on the reverse strand, counting down.
AACCCACAGCAGTGTGGTAGCATGCTTTTAGAGGGAACTCCTGCATCAAGGTTGTGCTTTTATGATTTCAGTAAGGGAGACTGAAGAGGGAGTTCCCACTTTATTTTGATGTACTCCCAGAATGAACTACATTGCATTATACCTGGTATAGTCATTCCTATAGAATTCTGGTTTTATAATCCAGCAATTAATCTGACACACCATACACTGGAAGTGATGTTTTTGTGGAGCAAGTTTTTCCTATTCCTGCACTGAAATGCATAGCTAGACCCCAAATGGCAGTTTACTTTCAGATTATGTAAAGTAAGGTCTGAAATACTGACTTCCAGAACTATCAGAGCTGTGCAGTGTGGGTAATACATTAAATAAAGTCTCAATGGCACCTTGATTGGAAATGCTATGCTCAGAGATGCACTGCTTTGGTTTTATTGGGAAGATGATTGAGTTAGTCATTTTAGTAGCTTTATGGTAGGGGGCTTGGTCATAAAAGAAGATGCACATTGTTACCAGAAGACCCAACTGAGATTTTACCAGCCTTTGACGAGGGAGGACTGCTACTCTTACTATGCAGTACCTAGTCTTGCCAGATTCTTGCATACTTTTTGCTTTAGAAGTATAAGCAGTTCCTTTAAGGCTTATGTAGTGTTATTTGAGCACTTTATAGAATAGATGTGCTGTGCTTTAAATCCATAATGGTGAACAGAATGCAGACTATTGACTTGCTCCCTTTTCTTATCCAGGAAGGGCCGTGTGTGTGTGTGTTTGCTGCAACTCCTAATTAGAGGACCGATTGGCTGAAGAGTTCTCACAGCTCGGTTTGATCAGCTGACCTAAAGTTTATCCTACAAACCTGCATACACTCTCCCATTGAGGTTGATTGCCCACTCCTGCCCTAAAACATACATACTCAGTTGGTGTATGAAGGCTAGCTTTCGCTTTTCCTATACAAGTCCAGGCCCAGTTGTTCATTTGCAAAATAAGATGATGGCTTAAGCATAAGGAATGCTGACTGTCGGCTGATTGCGTGCTCGGCTTTTAGTTCTAAATTTGTTTCTCTGCCGATTGTCGTCATATTCAGGGTAACTTCCAGGTCTTTGTACCTGGGATATAAGAAAAGGAAAATTGTAAAACAGGTGGTTTAAGACCCCAGGTGACTGTAGGACCAGCTGTGGTTGTCACTGTTTATAGTAAAGCAAAATCAGAGTCTGAGTGTTTCATAAGGTCAGGGTGTAACTCTTGGGTGCCTAAGACTGTTGGCTATTAAATTGTCAGCACAAATTTGCAGTTGTGTTGCATATCCTGAAATATACCGTTTCCTGTCATGATCCTTTCTGACCACAAGATGGCACTGGAGAAACATTCTTATGCCTGGAAGTCCACCATTCTCCACATCCGTTTTAACATTTCTCTGTTCTCAAATGAGTAATGTGCAAATCCAAACTATGCATTTGTGTTAGGTCCCCTACTGGCCACTAGCAGTCATGACACCGGGGCTGTTCATATATCAGGAACTTGGGCTTCTAAAGGTCTCTACATGTCTCTTACAGTCTGCAGAACTGTGAAAGAACAGAGCCTAAACAAAATAACAGCAAATTCTCACCCCACATGTTTACATTGTGTCGTCATTTTGCATTTGTTGCAGAGGTTATCCTATTCCATAGTGTGAGTAACCTCAGCATTGTGCGGGAAAACAAGGTCAGAAGTTTGTTTCATTTTGTTTGTGGACTTAAGCTCTGCATTTAATACTGTTCTCCCAGATCTTTTGTGGACAAAACTCTCAAGTGCCTGTGCCCGATCCGCTACACATGTGGATCAACAGCTTCCTCATGAACAGAACACAACACAGAACCACAGACCATCAGCACTTGAGCTCCACAGGGCTGTATGCTTTCTCCTTTGCTATTCTCGTTACACAAGCAACTGCACATCAGCAGTTGATGGTGTTTAAACAACCTAGAACTCAAGGCCCAAAAAACTGTTGAGATGGTGGTGAACTTCAGGCGAAATCCCCCCACTCTGTGTCCCAACTTAACCATACAAGGCTCAACTATCATCACTGTTGAATCTTTTAAATTAATCTTTTAGGGATCACAATGTCTCATGACCTGAAATGGCAGCTCAACATCATCTCCATCACAAAGAGGATTCTCTTCGTAGTACAGGCTGCTGGTCTAGAACCTCCACTGTTTTTAGGGCATTTTGATTGTACGTGTGTGTAACAGTGTGTGTTTATGTATTTTAAATTTTAAAGTAATTCATTTCAAATGAATGTAGTATAATCTACAATTATTTACATGGAAATATTACTTGCACGCTTAGACATAAGCACTCTTTCTTGCCATATAATTCTTTATTACCACCCCTTTTATAATAATTACCTTAAGTCACACAATGAAAACAAATACACAGGAATACCAGGGCAAACAAGGGACAGGTGCAAAGCATAATCAATTTAAGAAATCAAGAAAGACTTTGGTCAGCAAGGATGCCAAAATGTTGCAATGATAATATCAATATCATCTCATTATTAGAGCCAACGTGGCTTCAACATAGCTGATTCTAACACTGAGATGCTACTGTTACACACTCCCCGTCTAGGGCTGGGAGGCGACCAATGCGGAGGTGCGTGGGACCAATTTACCAAATGTGCAAAGGCAGCAGTTAACAAGGCCAAACACCCCACAGGATATAAAAGGTTGTATACATATAATATTCTTTTATTCTATTTACACCCATATCAACAGTATTTTATGGAGGAATAGAAGGCGGCACTAAATCAAAGAAACAAACAAAACAATACTCACCCTAGACCATTTAACTGTCTAAATCCCAAATCTAGCTAACTAGGCTAAGTGACCCTTTTAAAACTTACAAAGGTTGGCCCCCGCTTACTTTACCTAGTGTATATAAACAGTTTCCTTCCTACGGGTGAGTATGTAGGTGAACGCACAGCTAACTTACCCCTCCACTCAATCACTCCACAATAGACCAAGTGGGTATAATAGTATATAATATAATAATAGTATATATATGCATTACAAACTCAAACTACAGGCATGCGAGATACAACACAGTTCTTAAATCCACCACAAGTACAAAAGACCGATCTCAATCCAAACATATGTGCATATCTCGCCAAAGGGCAACAGCATGAAAACTGATCGTGCCATCTTGCAACTACAGTGGAGTCATAACTTCTGGTTTGACAAGGTGGGTGTCAATCATTATTCTCCTGACATCACCAGGGTGACACTACACACCTGGAAAACAAAAACATGTGCCCTCTACAGGCACGTAACAGCTACTGATGGGCCTGATGATCGGTATTAGGGCTGCACCTAAGCTCTCCAGGAGCAGGGTTAGGTTGCCCTGAACTATAACATACACCAAAACTAGAAACTAGGAAACATTACACAGAAGGCAGGCTACAAAAGGCAAAAACCAACATCAGACTGGACTCAAGCAGGGCAATCCGAACAGGGAAGCTACTGTTCTCACCCTCCTAGGGAACTTGGGGATTCAAGAAATCTTGAATCACTGGAGGGCCAAACATGTCCCATACCACAGATTCAGGACATCCTGATCACTGGGTCTGGACTTGCCAGTCAACAGGACAACAGCCAAAACTGGTCCTGGGGACAGGCATTCTGACCCAAGTGCCACTGGGCCACTGGGTCAGCAGCAGGTACAAGGGAAATAAAGTCCAGTGTGAAGGATGGCACTTACAGGTTTAACTTATAGGTTTTCAAAATTGTCTTTTGCTTCTTAATGCTGGCAATCTAGTATAAGCAATACTTGGAGGACATTAAGATCAAATGAATCTGGCCCCCCACTTGAAATGGTCTAGACCAGGGGTGGACAATCTTAACTGCAAAGGGCCGGTGAGCATGCAGGTTTTTGGGATAACCTTTAAGTCAGCTGTTCAAACTCAGGTGTGAGGATTCTTCAGCCAATCGGTCCTCTAATTAGTAATATAATTAGGGAGTTGCAGCAAAACCCACATACACAATGACACTTTCTGGATAAGACTGGCCACCCCTGGGGGCGGTTTTTTCGTATGTGGATTATTCATGTAGCCAGATGTAGTTGTTGACAATTTGGCATAATCCTAGATCTGTAGGTTTTTCAAAACTGTTGCTGGATGTGTTGTCATAGCAGCACATCCAAATCCTCAAACCTGCTCGGAGCAGGTTTGTTCTACATAAACAAGGATAGCTCACACACTTAGGGGATATTTCACAAAGCAGGGGTCCGTTCTTCGTACATCGCTAACTCAGCTGGATTTGATTGTTGTGGATTTGTCCTGATCTTGGATTGTTTCGTTCTTTGATGCGCATCTTGGACTTGCTGTCATAGCAACAGGTCCGTTAGCTTAAACCTGCTCGGGAGCAGGTTTATTTCATGTAAACAGGATTTAGGCTGCGCTCCTGGTGGGTTATGATTGGTTGAAATGGCGAGGTCACATCTGATTGGTTAAAGAGCATGACTGACGCCGAATGACTCACGTGGGAAAAGAAAAGTATCTTGCATATATATATGGATGGATGTATTTAAACATACATACAGTATATGTATACATGTGTGTGGCTGTGGTCATCATTCTTGTGTTAATCGCCGTGTGTGTCTAATAATATGTCACATTCTATCCCCCGATTGCTATAAGTGGAGGTAATTTTCTCAAATCTGTCGCAGCCGTGTCTTGTCCGTTTATGAGAGAACAACCAGTTACCGAAGCAGATTATGCGCAGAGTTTTTCAAATTCCTCGTGTATTGCGTGATAGACAGGATCCTTTGGCGCAGCATGACAATATACTTCTTGAGAGATATTGCTTTTCTCGTGAGGGTATCATTTATATAATTTCATTGTTAAACCCCCATGTGAAATGTTCAACTCACCAGAGTCAAACATTAACAACCTCACAAACTGTGTGTATTGCCCTGAGGTTCTTTCCTTTACACCATTGGAGATGTGGCGAAAAGTGTTGTCTGCCGTGCCATTCGCAAAGTTTACTTGACACTCAAACAGTTTTTGAGGGTATTTGTGTTATTTCCAAGCCACTTAAGACCCCAGTTTTTTGCCATTACAGGTACGGTATAGATATTGTTGATTAAAATAATGCAATTATGATCATTCCAATAAGTATGAAGTGTGTCCCCAGGCTTCCCTAATGTGATTGGTGCCATAGACTGCACCCAGTCCTATCAAGGCCCCAATGAAGAGGATTTTGTGAATTGAAAGGGTGTTCACAGTGTTAATGTGCAGGTAAGTTAATATAAGAACTATTTTAACGTAATGGAATGAAAAAGTATGCATTTGACTGACTCAGTATGCATTTGACTGATTTCTAAGATGGTGTGTGATTCCTTGTGCCACATTACGAATGTGGAAGCCAAATGGCTTGGTTCAGTGCATGACTCCAGAATTTTCAGTCACATTTGTTCCAAAGATTTGAACGTGGTAAGGGAAATAGAAAATGTGAAGCTCAGTGTTTTACTTGCACTTATAGTAAGCTGGGCCTAACATAATTGACTTTTCCCATAAAACAGGTGATTACGATGGGGTTCTTATTGGAGACAGGGGTTATGCCTGCAGGCAGTATTTCATGACTCCATTCCCAGACCCAGGTCCACAAGCCCGATACAATTCAGCTCTAACTAAGACAAGGGCACGCATTGAAATGACCTTTGGGCAACTGAAGGGAAGATTTCAGTGTCTGAAACGTCTGAGGGTTGCACCTGACAGGGCCTGTGACATTACTGTTGCATGTTCTGTCACAACATTGCCACCATCAGAAAGAAGAGGACCCCTGTGGTGGAGGTGCATCCTGATGATGACCTCCAGCCAGTGCACTTGGATCAACCTAGTGGCAAAGCTGCACGGGACAGAATTGTGGAGTACCATTTCACATAATTATTAACAGAATAAAAGATTAACACTACACAAATATGGTTATTTTCTTGTGTTTTATTTGAAATTAAGCACATCTTTCATCTTTTGCCTGCAATGAGAGAGAGAGAGAGAGAGAGAGAGAGAGAGAGGAGAGAGAGATATACAAGGTCAACAATAGTAGGGTACTTTGTGTGAAAGTCACATTACTTATTGTGAAGTTCCTTTTGAAGCAACTGAATCTCAAGTGAATATTTCTGTTTTTTTAAATTATCCACTTCAATTTGTGCTTCCACTCTCCAAGAAGTCATTTTAAGCTGCAGGTTTCTTCGGTACAAAGAACGAATGTCACTCTGTGCCAGTTGTGGAGGAGAAAAAGAAAAAAAAACAGAAAAACAAAAGGGGGACACCTCAATATGTGCCTCTCACAACAAAATTCAATGACAAGTATAACACTGGCCACCTCAGTTTCACTTCTGTGCGCGGAGTCTTCTGGAGCCCTTTCTACAGGCCTCTCTGGAGCCCTATCTGTAGACCTCTCACAAATAAAATACCGTCATATTACATACACATATGCCTGTATCATACATTCTTACAGGTAATTCCTCCGGACACTTGTCAGACAGGTTTTCTTCACTGTCCTCTGCAATGGAAACAAATAGGAAATTACAAAAAGGTGCACTCTTACCTCATTTTCTACAGTATAGTTTAAAAGGAAAAAAAAGCACAAAAAAAACAGTAAATACTTGACTTACTACACAAGGCTTCAGCCATCACTTGTGGGACAGGTAAAAGTGTGGGCGTGTTGTTTCGAACTGCACATAAGTGGCAAAACAGCATTACATGAACTACACTGTATGTCATCCATAACTCATGTACAAATGTAGTATTAATTTATTCTTACTCTTGATTTAAGACAGTTCAACTGACTGTAACACACATTTGTTGTTTATACTTTAAGGTAGTTAGAAATTATTGCAACTGTAGCACTTTTCCAATACAAATGAAATCAATTACCAGAAATAAAGGTGGTGCTGCTGCTGGTCCCTGGCTGTGGGTCTAAGGAGGTGCTACCCCCAGGGATGCCCTCCACAATTGGTCTGTTACTATAGAAACCAAGGGCTAGCTCTTCTGCTGGGGTATAGGGAGAGGGTGCTGGACCACCACCTGTTTTTTTCTGTTCCGCCTTTTTCTTGGTTGCTGTTGTAAACCATGAAACACGTTGATTTGCCAGTGTCTTAAAAGAAAATGAAGATAACTACATTAAAGATTACCATTTTGTAAGATGTTCTTGTACTTCACTTTTACTTGTTCCCATGGATCCACTGCTGGCTCTGACATTGAAGGAAGATAGATAGATAGATAGATGGATGGATAAACGCACAATAATCCTAGACAACTCAATCCAGTCATACTAATCATCAACAACAGGTGTGCTCGAAGAACCAAATTAGCCACATCGTAATTAGCGCGATGATCTTAGATGTGTAAATTCATCTCGGATGTGTCAGTCGACGTACGAAGAACGGACCCCAGGATTTCTTGCTGATGTCTGAACTACATTTAGGTAGACGAAGATATAGCTCATTTAGCCCAGACTACCTTAAATCCAACAAGTTAATTTTACAAATCTTGCTTTGTAAAATACCCCCTTAATCAGTGTCCGTGCATGGAAATCTATTCAGTTATGGGGGGTATTTTTCATACGTGGATTACTCTTTTAGCCGGATGGAATTGTTTTGGCATGTAATTTCAATTTGGCATGATCCTGGATCTGTCGGTTTTTCGAAACTCTTGTTGGATGTGTTGTCATAGCAGCATATCCAAATCCTCCAACCTGCTCTGTACGTCACTTAAATCATCCAAGATCAGAAGCTTCATCTTGGATCAATTAATGCCGGTGAAATTCATCCGGTTAATTCGGTTCCTGGAACGCACTTCATGAGTAGATTATTTTAGCTGGATCCAATCATCCGGGATGATTGCGCTGCTCGAAAAGCCTATACATCGAGTCTAGAAAACATGATCGGCAAGTCTCTCATTGGCTCCTGCAACATGGCGAAAGAAAGGGCACAATTCTTCTCCCAAAGCGAGTAGGACCTTATACTGGAGGGATATGAGGAGTTCAAAAACTTAATTAGCACCAAAGGAAACACCGCAAAAGCGGCACAAACCGGAAAAGACGGCTGGCAAAAGTGGCGACAAATTAAATGTGTGAGTAGTTTGCAATTATTGTATTACTGGCAATTATCATATTCCTTGAATGCAGCGTCATTGGTCCAGTGTCTCACGTGAATCATCATTTAATCGTTATAATTCCAGATCAAACAAAAGCACGATCAGGACAGGGGAACAAGTTAAAGTGAAGTACAAAAATATACTTCAAACTAGTAAATATGACATCTCATAAAGTGTGTGTATGCATAATTATATACACACACTCTAATAATTAGATAGATGTGTGTATCCATCTATGTATATTAACGTGGGAAAAAAAAAATCCTGTCAAAGCGAACCAAAAGAAGGCGGACAAAAAAAAAACTGGTGGAGGTCCGCCCGGTCCAGACCTAACCCCCGCTGAAGAGCTGGCTCTCCACCAGAATGCTCATCGCCCTGTGTCTCAGGGTATCAAAGGGGGAAGCTCCTCGTCGGAGCCAGTGGCAGGATGCAGCAGCAGTCACTTCATTTCAGGTACAGGATGGCCATTGCATATAGTTGTGGTCTGCGGGTGCCATAGGTGCAGTCACAGAGGACCTGTGGTACAATTTCCATATGTGTTTTTTTCCCCGTTATGGTTATTTTCTATTAACATATTAATTTTCAACGTTTCAATATACACATGTCCCTTCTGGAACACGATTCACATCAAGAAGAGGAGATGGTGAGGTCAGTTGAGTGCTTTGTAAAGTGGAAAGAAGAATCAAAATGCTATACTGCATGTACAGTGCAGAGAGAATCCTAAGGCATTTGTCCTTGGATTTTCATCTGCAGAAAAACGTACGTGTTTTGTACAAGAGATACCTTCAACAGAAAATCACATACAGACAGTGCTGTATCTACCATTGAGGACACCGAGGTCATGTCCTCTGTATTTTTCCCCAAAATTTCAAATTAGTCAAAGCTGAAATCCAGCAGTGATGATCAATGCCAAACACAGAACCCGGTCCGTGTCCGAATC
>JAODKF010000042.1:9988542-10010101 GCA_026779585.1 Mormyrus proboscirostris | reverse complement strand
AACTGTCAATGAGACTTCTGCACTTCTCAGCAGGTATTTTGGCCCACTCCTCATGAGCAAACTGCTCCAGTTGTCTCTTTTCCAGACACTGTCCCATGCGACTTGCGATTAGAGTGGGGCCCCAGTTGTGGTAGACATTGCCATCTAGTGGCAGAGTCATGCATCGACATTGGGTACGCGTAATTACGGGTATTCGTTGTTGTTGGAGCTTTCAGAGTGAAAACGGCGAAAACGTATCCACCTGCTCGCCTGTGTTACGCCCTTGTAGTGGTGTTCGATACAAGATTTGATATCGATCCGATACCAAGTAAATACAGAGCAAGTATCGCCGAAACGATAATGATATCGATACTTTTCAATAATTAAGGTGGATGCATCATCAAATTGCTAAAGCTAAATTAATTTTCACACTTTACGTGTTTTTGTGATTTTTTTTTTATTAATTAGTTAAACCCCAGGACAGAATTTGGGCAAAATCTATAAGTAAATAAACACTGTAGCGTGGAAGCACGGGCGGGAAGCGCCGCATGTTGGACTGATGCCAGCTTGTAAATAGTTCTCAGTGATCGCTTGTGTGATTATAAATGTACTGTGTGTTATGTCATGTATAGTGGTTAATGTTTATTTTTGTAGATCGTGTGTATATGTGTGCATGCGCCCACCGTCTGCATGAGGAGTAAACGGAGCGACGAGCAAGGTGTGTGGGTTGTAGTAGTACGGGTGTAATAAACGCCGTCTGGTGATTAAACCCCGAACTATCTCTGCTGTTTAATTATTGTGAGCATGCCTCAGCGACTCACTATTACAATACTTTATTATAAATATTATACTCCGTGTGTGTGCGCGCGCGTGAGTGAGCCTGTTTGCTTGCCTGACGCCGCTGAGACACTTGCCAGCCGGGAGACAGCCTTACTAGTGCATTTAGGAGAGAAACTGAAGTATCGATCTCATTAAACTGGTACTGATCAATAGCAATACCAAATTATTATCGATTGGATTGATCCGCACACCACTACGCCCTTGACACAGTACAAATCAGTAAGTTGAAAGTCATACAATTTAGTTAAACAATATCTGATAGCTTTCCTTTGGAACATATCTATTGAAGAAGTAGCCTAATAACAAATTACTGAAGCGACTGTTTATCTGTTTATTATGCATTATAATATGTGTGCGGTTTACATGTATGCCCAGTACAATATAGGTATGTTAATTGCACATCTTTGTATTTGCAGTTTTATATATGCAGTTTATGGGGTTTCCCAGTAAACGCTATCAGAGACGCATCAGTGTCCTGAGCACTTACTGGACCCGTGCTTAGCTCGCTGGCCAAGCGGAGTAGAGCCGCACAGCTGACGGCAGAAGAGCGACCAACAACAGTCTCCGCATGATGCTGCTGATGCTCTTACAGGAAAACGAAAGAAACACACCCCTAAGCTACAGTGCTACTCCCATCTGGTTATAGACCTAATAATACGCAAAGTTATGCGTATTATATGCCATATTCAACAACAAAACAAATGAAGGATTGCGATGTATAAAACGCTGAAAAAATATATAACCTAAATTGAAATTATGATTTAAAGACAGGTTCCTCTTTCAAGTGGCGTTTCCGGTTTTTTGTCCAGCTCTGGCCTGTAAATTCTGCCACTTAATCACGTGTCTTTTGGTAAGCGCTCATCGTCGGGATACTATCGACCAGTAGATGGCAGTGTTATTGCGTGTTATTTCCACGTGTTGCACTTTAGATGAAGAATATATACATTTAATAAAAGCACATTCTGTAATCAATATCTGTGACCAATAAAATGTGCGTCATTTTCGTTCAGTTATTATACAAACGACGCCTACCATTAACCATTAACTTTAAATCTGACATTTTTATTTCAATATTGACAGTTTTATTCAATGTATTCTTTTCTTTACTATTTTATAATTACTACGACCAAATATAATTGAACTACGTTAAGAGTTCGTAAGTCCCAGTACCCTAACCAGGAATAGCGGTTAGAAGATGGTTGGATTTAATGTAGATTGTACAGCTATTAGTGCCCTCTATGAATGTAATGTAGCATTGCACCTTAGGGTGATGCAACACATGGAAACTCGTGTTTGTCTTGCATGCCTTTGAACAAGAGGCGGTAAAATTTTCTTAATCTTAAAAATGGTTCCCATCCACAGCATGAAACACTAACAACATCCAGAGATGTTAAACTGGATTCCGGAATGACAAATCGCTGAGCAGGCATATAAAGTAGACATTTAGAATTAGAACCTACTTTATAAATTCTATTGCACCTTACAGCGCTATAGAATTAGGTGTTAGCTGATAGTGTAAGTTATGCAATAAAACATACATCCTGGTTTTACAACTCGCTTTTCCAGTTGTGACGCCACCTTAGGTACCAGAAATAAGCAAATGTAATTTATTACTAATTACCAAACTTCGATTTTACTTTTCCACAAGATCCATATATTAAGTATATTGAGTATATGCTTCCCACAATGCTTAGTAAATTTGTATGCACGCAGTGTGTCGTATTCTGTTTAGGCTGAGTTGCTATGAAGACGCGTACTGGGGGTTTCCCAAACACTGACGTAAGGGGATTTCCACATTTCTACGCCAATATTCAGCGGAGATCTATAGCTTACAACGATAGTGGGAGTGCACTTTAAACAAACGAAAATCCGCAGTGCTAGAGGCGCACTTCACATTCACTTCAGTCTGAGCTCAGCACTTGGCAGTGCGACGTCGTCTGGGACTAGGAACAACAAGTAGATAGCTGCAAAAACCTACGTTAAAATTAGAAGAGGAGGAATAGTGAAACAAGTTTAAGTTAATTCCAACAACGCCGACATTTGTTTTGGATTCATCTGTATAATGCAAATCCAGACATAAAAGTGCGTCGCGACAGCATCTCAAACTACCAAGAATCGGTAAATATCTGTAAAGCAATAAAATGAAATTGAATATTTGAAAAAGTGCTTCTTAATGTACGGTGAGAAATGGGTTCCACGGACGCAACGCACGAATACCTAGGTACGTTTTCTTTTTTAGCCAAGATATCAACTTGAACTGTAAAGCAAGTGATGTCGCAGTATTAACACTGCTATATAATAATGTTTTTTTATTTATTAAACATGTTCATTTGTGGTTTGGAACTGAAAGCAGTGGCATTAGAATTTCTCTGCACAAGTGTACAGTATTTAGTTTAGCTTTAGCTGTAAAGCGGGACACGGCCTATCCTCGCGACGGGTTGAGACGTCGCCTTATCTAAGTTGAAAGTCGGCGTCGGGCATGCGCACTCCCTCCTCGCCAGGATCGAGAAGGAGCAGTGCCGCAGTTAAAGGCAGAGGTGCTGCGTGGGGATGTGCCCTTAAGCTGGCACGCGCTCGGTGCTTGAGCGTCTGTAGGTCAGAGTCCGTCATTTTCCTGCTATTTAACTTGGTTGTCAACAGCGTGCCTTGCTATAATACCGTCATTGTTTGGCTGGTCCCCTTGGCGAGGATCTGATTTACGGTGCTGAAGCCGCTCGCGTTTGGTTGAGGAACAGGGTCAGGATACAGTGAGATTTGGCTAAATCCTCAGAGACATGCGTCGCGTGATTTCTGAGATCTATTACGTTGGTGTGATTTGATTGTATAATAGTGTCATATACAACCAGTTTATTTGCTGTTTTTGTTAGTTACATTTCCAATTTCCTGCATATAACCAAGATCTGAGTGCTTTATTAATGCGTTAAATATGTACTTTAAGCATTCCTTTTATATATTACATTTAAGCAGTATTTGGCACAGTCGAGGATGTATGCATGTCCAAAGTATTAAATTATTTTAATTACTTCTGAGAAATACTTCTGCAGTGAAGTACCTACACAATAAATTAATTCAGTTACAAGTCTCCTATAGTGCATAAGTTATCTAGACAACACATTGAACAACAATGCTACCTATTCCGATATAGAATGAAAATGTAAGTCATGTCTATGTTAAGAAACTCCAAAAGGTACTTTTATTTATGGTGTGAAGGGGGAAAATGTAATTAATGAAGTATTTGCAGGTTATTTTATTTTCTATTAATATTTAAATCATCATTGAATGTTACCTTGTGTATTAATACAAATAAATGAAATGTGGCTTTATTCCTTGCAGATCTAATTGATGAATATTTGTTGGAAGAAAAAATGTCAGCCACCCCGGTGCTGCCTAGATCTCCTCAGGTTCCTCAGACCTCCAGACTTCACCAGCTGAGCTCAGCAGCTCCACCACGGGAACGGCGTGCCCAGCCAGTACTGGTGCCAAGAGGAACGGGTCCCCAAGTGAGTACTCCCCCCCCCTCCCGCCCAAGCAGCAGACTGTGTCCATGTTATGCTGTTTTTGGTTTAATGGCTGTAGCTTTCAGTCTGGGCGGGGAGCAGTGGTCTGGATTCCGTTTGCTTGCTGATAGGTCGCACTAAGCATCGGCTTAATCATTAATGAAAAGTCAGTTACAAATTCAAAAGATAGGCAGTTAATCTTGTCTTTGGAGTGGTTTGTAAGAATTTGCTTGTTTGAGGATGGTTATTACTTCATGGTGACTGTATTGGTGGCCCTTTTTGTAAATGGAGTATGGATTTGAGAACTTTAGCATGGATTAGATTGGTATTGATCATAGTATGGTGGACAACCACTTGTATGATTCAGCTCACTTCGAGTTTTTGGCAATAGATTTAAAGTATGAGCAAAAGAGCCTAACTGGAAGTACGTACTTTTAAGGACAGTAGTGTCTGCTGGTTTGGGGGTTGGTCATAGAGGTGGTGTGACGGTTTGTAATTTGATTCCTACTTTCACTCTTTTCTTAACGGTATTCTATAACTGACTTCGGCCGTCATGACAAAACGTACCACATACTCAGGGTCACGCCCCCAGCTTCACAACAAACCCCATGATTGGTTGGTTATTTCGGAAGTGAGTCAACTTCCTTGTCTTAAGTCATGCTCTTATTGGCTGCCTCAACCTGCCTTTGTGTCGATGTCTTCCGCTTGCTCCCAGGCATGCTCGGACACAAACACACATTCGCATACACACAAGGGCGCGCATGCACAAACACAGACGCAAACCCCGCGGTGAAAGTATATTCTTCTGCTTTAACTCAAGTAGGATCGGATGTCTGTTTATCCTTTTCATGGCAACTTAATGGTAGAATATTTGGAAAATCTGCAAGTATTGCCAGAGTTTGAGAAGAACTAGTAAAGAGAAACCTTTTTTGTTTTGTTAGATGTAGACTGCTACGTTTTTTCCCCTTCCTTCTTTGTTTTGAAAAAGGCATCTTCCGGTTGTTTGGGCTTTTGTAACTGGCTGCTGTCGAGTTGAAAGTAATAAGGTATGTGATCAGCCCAAGTCGAGTGGGAGGATATGTTTGGTTTGCTTCCAGCGCTGGGAAGCAGTCTTTTAGCGTGGCCTGCTCCGTGACGGTGCGTTATCCAGAATTTCACAGCAGACGAAGGCAGAGATGAAACTGGCAGGGGACGGAAGCATGGTGAAGTCCGTGTATGACTGCAGGAAGGAAGTCTGATATGCAGCATAGTGTAAAGGCAGGTCGAGGTGATATGCATTTGGGTCAAACAAGGACACGTGAATCTATAGAGAGACGCAAGAATAATACACGACCATTGACTGTTTAAAGAAATACTCAGCTTTCCCCCCGGCGTTCCTTAAAATCTGTACAAATACGAATGTACTTTTTTTTTGCTTTTAAGTAAATGCTTCCAGTAGGCAGATGTTAACAAAGGGTCTGTTTTTGCTAACTTTAGAAATTACATTCCATTTAACATTTGTAGTTTTGTAGATCACACAATATGGCTCCCACTTTTAATGTACTTGTAAATGTTTTCGTGTGAGTATGACTTGACAAATGTCATTTGTAAAAATGTTTCAAGTATATTACTTTTTGTTGAAAATGTTAGCATATAGATTCCCTACATAGTGCTTGGTTTTACTGAATAGAGGGAGTTATTGTACAAAATAAGAAAACTATTAGTAAATGTATTGAATGCTTATACACTGCTTTTTACTATAGTTTGATTTCAGTATATGCAGAATTGTTGTTGTCCTCAGGGGATTCAGCACGTTGATGGTTATTGATTACAGTGACTGTTTAGGATCTTGCCCTTGCCCTTGTTCTCTTCACTCTTCACTGTTTGTCATATGTCACTGTAAGCGTCATGCCTTGTAAGTGTGAGCTGACGTGGCTCGTAATAGCCCCCATTCTGTAAGTTGTTTACATCTGTTCCTCCGCAGCCGATGTTTCCAATTTGCCAGTCCAGTCCAGACACCATGGCATCTCCCATTTCCAAACATGGAAGCACATCCTCTGCAATCCAGGCGTCAGGGCCGAACAGGATGGGGACTGTCCACGGAGGCACCGATCATCTGGAGAAGTTCCTGGAGATACCGAAGTGTTTAATTGCGGAGCAGCCCAAAGAGCGGGGCATGCGGTTCCGCTACGAGTGCGAGGGGAGGTCGGCTGGCAGCATCTTGGGGGCCGGTAGCACGGAAGCTAACAAGTCCCTCCCAGCGATTGAGGTCAGAACGTAGAATGATTCATTATTAATAGTATGTCACTCATATCTAGAATGCTGCATCTCGCCTGCATAACACACATCTAAAATCTATTATGATTTGCATTCTTCTGTAGTTGTTTAAAATTAGTTTTTTCCAGACCATTTGCATCATTTTGCAAATATTTTGTGCTATTGCTCAATGGAATCACACGGGTGGGAATTGGGTGATTTAACTGAAGGATTTACAATGTTAGCATCATTAGGCTGAACAGGAGGTTTCTGTTTAGTAGCTTGTTTGGAATCGGGGTTGCAGGGGTTTGGGGCAAATTGGAATGTACCATCGATCCCACTGCAAAAGGGGGTTCCCCGTGTGGTTTGGGTTGACACTTGTGAAGCAGTGCCTTATTCATTCTAAACAAGTGTGCATGGAAAATGTGTGTGCAACTGCTATAGAAAGTCCCTCAAGGATAGGTCCATGCCAGAGACTGGGGATTACCCCCTGAGCGCAGCTCCCTTATTACAAATACAGTGAAGCATGCCTCAAGGCTTCTCACTGCTTTTACCATGTATGGAGCACTCATTTAGTCATTGGCTTTCAGTTTCTAGGAAACTTACAGCGTCATAATTATAGAGCGATGCCAAAGCAGTGTGCCTATGAAGCTTGCATGTTATAGCATAATTAGTCACACCTTCTGTTGTTCTCCCTCATGACAACTGGAACAAAGGGATGACCAAGCATCTCTGCTTCTTTGTCTGCTGCTTTATTATACCAGATCCGGGGCAACTTGAGGCAAGTGAAGAAGGCGAAGATCACCGTGTCGCTGGTGACCAAAGACATCCCTCACCGGCCACATCCCCATAGTCTCGTGGGTAAAGACTGCAATGATGGCATCTGCGTTGTCAACCTCAACCTCCGCACCCACCCAAAGCACAGGTGTGCCCTTTGACTTTATATCTTCTTTATATCACATTTTACCCTTCTGAAATTCACCGTATAGCTCACCCCTACAGATATTCAGATATTTCTATGTCCTTTCTCCCTTTAGATCAATCATGATGCAGGACTGTTGTCATTAATGTTGCGTCTTATTCCTTGTATGACTCGTCCAGCTTTGCCAATTTGGGGATCCAGTGTGTGAGGCGGAAGGAACTGGATGCTGCCCTGGAGAGACGAAGGAAACAGAAGATTGACCCATTTAATAGTCAGTGAACCGGCATTTATAAACACATAAGACGCGTGATAATGACCAGAGTGTAGGGGGAGAGGCTTGTATGTACTGATGGAAAAAAAATGTACATACAATTCAGTTACGCGCAATTTGGGGTGCAGCCCTTAAAGTATCAGGGTTTTTCTGATAATCAGTGTTAATTTTGACAGCAAATTTTTATTTAGTTTTAGTCATAGTCTTTTGACTAAAATGTAATTTAGTTTCAGTCATAATTTAGTCATCTAAATTATTTTAGTTTTAGTCTAGCTTTAGTCGACTAAATATAAGATTATAGTCGACTAAAAGTACAGTTGATCTAGTCGACTAAAATAAAAAGTGCAAAGTACAATGTTTAGTTTCCCTTTGATTTCTGAAAGTCATTATATTCACCAAGATGAAATGAAACCAATGTTAAAGTTTGACTGTGCAGTACATAAATACAGATTTCACTCTTATTTGAAACACAAACATGTGTTTATTTACCCAGAAACTGAGTACTGTAAAATAGGTAGTGCCATTAGCGCAAAAATAAAATCACTTCAAAGAAGAAGTGCACAGGCTATAATGGCACCAGGTCTGCGCTCTCTGAATATTAAAATGAAAATAAATATTTGTAATATTTTTATTTGCTATTGCTCGCTGTTAAATGTTTCACTTGAAATTCTCAAATATGTTCAAAGGAAAAGACCAATAATGGTATCAGGAATATATCACCATTATCAAGAAATAAGTTCCAAACATTGAAAACATACTACTCAACAGCTATCAGTAGCAGGAAGTGCAACCATTCCATTTTAGCATTTTTAACATCAAAATAATCACCCCAAGGCTCCAATTCTGTTAGTGTATAGAGCCAAAAATCAACTCTCCTCTCATTTAGGTGATTTCATGTTTAAGTTCCCCCCTTTTAACAATCGTATAAAGTAATGCTATTTGTTTATATAAATCAACTCGGGTAAAACTAAAAAAAAGTACGTTTTCAGGGTTGCGAAATCTCAAGCATCTGGCATGACACTCGCGCTTTGAGAAATCTTATGGCAAATCTGTATTATACCATTATAAACATAAAATTAGCTATGTCAAAAGTGTATTTACACGGTTGAATACAAAAACAGACTATTATACAAGGTAAGAACTGTATCATTTGTCTGCAGAAATCTCAAATTGAAAATCTCACTTCAGCCAGCTGGCCGAAGTTGGCAAACTGCATTTTATTTGAAATGAAAAGAAAAATGCACTGCTTTTGCCTGCCTTTTGTCAACAGTTCCTTTATTTTCAGACTAAAACAAGACGATAAGGTTAATTAGGATTAGGGGGCAGCACGTGGCTCAGTGGGCTAAGCCCGCGTGCCTGTAATCACAAGGTCGCAGGTTCAAACCCAGCCTCAGCATGTCTGCAGCTCCTTGAGCATGACCCTTAACTCCCAGCTCCCTGGGCGCTCCAACAGGTGGCAGCCCTTCGCGCTCAGCTTGCTCTACAAAAGAGCAAGTTGAGGGAGGTGTAAAAAAGAATTTCCCCCCCCAAAAAAAAGTTGTCATTATAACTTAAAAATGATTTTGTGAGGCCTAACACTATGATGAAATATGTCTGCAGAATATGAGCCAAGTTATTGAACTGAAACCTAGCTTTTATTTTTTTTCAAACTTCAGCAATGATAAGGGGAGAGTGTTCCATTCCTAACTGGTTATTTCTTAAAACTGAACTGAAATGTTGAGTTAATCCAAGCAGATTTAAGTCCACATTAGCGGTTGTATGTCCTCACGAAACAGATTCTCTATGTGACAGAAAACAGCTCTTAATCGCCTACTGGATTCAATTGCTGCTAATTGGTGATACAGGTAGAAGGGATGTGTGTAGAAGTCCAACTGGGAAATTGTGCTCACATTTTCTGTAGGTCTCTATTGTGTTTTTGTTGGATTATAGCAGTATGAGCATTGTATGGAATCTGGTTCATTTGTGCCAAGAACAGCTATCATACATGGTATAGTATTCAGCAACACTGTGTGATGGGAATTTTCGCCTCAGATGCTATCACAGAAACTATAGCACATGTACAGTTTACAGTAGATGAACCGATAAATAACAATGCTCTATACAGTGTGTAAATATAGACTAGACCAGGGATGGAAAATCTTATCCGGTAAGGCTCCGTGCGTGTGGGTTTTCACTGCGACTCCTTAATGAGATCATTAATTAGAGGAATGATTGGCTGAAGAGTCCTTGCACTTGGGTTTAAACAGCTGACCTAAAGGTTATCCCAAAAACCTGCATACTCTTCAGCCCTTTGTGGATAGAATTGGCCACCTCTGATCAAGACAATGCAATTTGTACGTTTTCTTGGCACAATGAATACACTGGAGTTAACAAAGGACAGTAACTATAAGCTAATTCGGTTGTTTAGTGACTCCCCGGAGGTGTTTTTGCAAAATGAAAGCGATTATACTTTTTGTGTTTTCGTGTACCTAGGTGCTAGTATCGATCAGCATGTTGCATCACTCTGTCCAAATGCTGATTACATTAAGGCTGTTTTGGCACACCAATCTTTCTCAGATCTAGTAGCAGGGATTAGGCACAGCCTG
Organism: Mormyrus proboscirostris; assembly: GCA_026779585.1. Classification (NCBI taxonomy): domain Eukaryota; kingdom Metazoa; phylum Chordata; class Actinopteri; order Osteoglossiformes; family Mormyridae; genus Mormyrus; species Mormyrus proboscirostris. Next base: position 9,999,772 of record JAODKF010000042.1, on the reverse strand, counting down.
AAAAACTGGTTCTAAAAAGGTGAATGCATGGCTAAGGAGTCTGACATACGCCTAATCAAAGCCATTCCCAAATTGCTCTCTGCGTGTCATCCTTTCCGTAACGTGCAGCCACACAGGCAGTTAATTTTCTGAGATTAAACATACAGTTTCATTTCTGCCCAAATTATGCTTACATTTCATGTTTACAGAAGAAGTAATTTCAGGAGTCAGATTTTAAATTTCATTACTTACAGAAATGTAACAGTAAAGGATGCAACTAAAGTGTGACATTCAATAAAAACAATTTATATAATACAGAAATTACTGGACACTTTGAAGCTTTATTCTGAATGTTGGTGTCATTGTGAGTCAAACTTGAAACTATGAAAATAGACAGTAAGGACTGTGGACAAATCGGGTCGAAAAAGCCAATGTTTATCATGACAAAACAGGCAGAGTTGGGAGGTGTTGGCAGTTATGTCTGACCTCAATATTGTTCCTATGATAAGTGCTAGTGAGGTTTCATACTGAAATGGTTTCGGTCTTTCTACTCGACCCCAGCTGACCACTCAAAGAGCATAGAAGACATTGACATGAATGTGGTGAGGCTCTGCTTCCAGTGTGAGCTGGAGAAGGAGGATGGCGAGAAGATTCAGCTCAGTCCTGTGGTGTCCAACCCCATCTATGACAAGAGTAAGCATCGAGACTCCATTTGTGCATGCATCCCTCCCCCTGAAGTCTCATCAACTTGAAAGCATACCGCCAACAGTGCCATGGAGTATAAGAACAGCCCTGATATGGGAACACTGTTATCTTCTCTTCAGCGATGTGAAACTGAAGCCCCATCAAAGTGCATGTGTGAATATCTTTAATCTTGTAACTAGCTGCCAGCATCAGCACCACTGTGTGACAAACCCTAGCTTAGAACAAGCTGGGCTAAAAGTAACTGCTCACTCACAAGACAGTCTGAGTGTCATAAGAACTCTGTTATTAATTTTCACAATAGCACATTCTTCCCGAATTCCGCCGCGTGGTTCATTTGAGGAAATAAAGAGCATATTGATGCTGTTGGCCTGAGTACACGCTTCCTTGCTGGCCTTGAAGCAGGTGCCGGTGTTAATGCTGTGTGCTTTACTCTCGATTGCAGAAGCAACCACCACATCGGAGCTGAAGATCAACCGTCTTAATGTTGTACAAGGGCCTTGTACCGGCAAGACTGAGATATACCTTTTGTGTGACAAGGTGCAGAAAGGTGAAGTTCCATTTACCTGCAAGTCTCTCTGGACAGCTTTGTAGAAACATGTTAGGGCCTGTTTGTTGATATGGTAATTTGTTTACGTTTTGCATTGTTATTAATTTGCAAGAACATTACAGCATGTATTAACAAAGTGTCACCGAATATGGGCAAGCAAGTTTGCTGATTCGGCACTCTGCTGAGCTAACCTTGCTTGCACTTCACCCAGATGACATTGAGATCATCTTTAGTCGGGACAAGTGGGAGGCCAAGGCAGAGTTTGCCCAGACGGATGTCCACCGGCAAATTGCCATCGTCTTCAAGTCTCCACCCTATCAAGAACGTGACGTCACAGAAGAGGTGGAAGTAGATGTCTGCTTGCGCCGGCTCTCTGACCACATGAGCAGTGAGCCTGTCAAGTTCACCTACCTTCCCCACAACCCAGGTGAGGTCATCCTGCCTTCCTGCATATGCAAGAAAGTAGTTCCTGTCATCCCCCAGGATAAAAGCTGAACACGCGTGTCTTGAACTGATGTGGTTTCAGTTAACACGCATGCATAAATCATATTTTCTTTCATGGTTAATTTTATTTATTACACACTATGAAATAAGAACTGCAGCAGCGATAGAAAGTAATATACAGTGGGGTTGTTTATTGATTTAAGGAAAGCATTTGATACCATAAACCATCGTTTGTTACTTTCTAAATTACAGGATTATGGAATAAGATGGACACCTCATAATTGGTTAAGTAGTTATTTGACTGATATAAAACAATTTTTACAGTTGGAAAATGAAAAATCAAATCTTCAATTTATTAAATGTGGAGTCCCCCAGGGTTCACTGTTGAGTCCGTAGCTTTTTAATTTGTATATTAATGACATTTGTGAAGTCTCTAAAGTATTAGTTTATTTTGTTTGCTGATGACACAAATATATTGTTCTGGGGATGATTTAAACATCATCATAAAAAAATGTGGTTTGTGAGATCTCTAAACTTCAGGAATGGTTTAATTACAACAAGTTATTTTTAAACTGGAATAAAACAAAATGTACCCCGTGACCCAATAGGATAAAGCGGGTTGGAAAATGAATGAATGAATGAATGAATGAAAGGATAAAACAAAATTTATGATTTTTGGAAACAGAAAAATAGATGGCTCAATCACAATGTGCATAGATGGCACTTTAGTTGAAGGTATATGAAGTTAAATTTTTAGGGGTTGTTTTGAATCATAGACTCAATCATAAACCTCATGTAAAATATATATAAAACAAACTTTGTAAAAGTTTTGGAATTTTAAATGTGTTCTAGATACATCAACACTCCATATATTGTATTATTCATTTATTGTTCCATATTTGACTTATTGTATAGAGGTTAGCGGCAATACATATAAAACAAATATTAAATCCTTGTTTGTGTTACAAAAGAAAGTTACGAGAATATTATATAAAAGGAATGTTAGAGAACATACTAGTACAGTAGTTTGTTTACTCAATCAAATCATTTGAAACTAAAGGATTTGATTAATTTAAAAACCCTTAGTTATGCATAAAGCTAAAAAGATATTGCCAAATAACGTGCAGAAATTTTTGTTTTGCGATCAAGTGATGGTAGTAATAGAAGTGTTGCATTTGCGATCCGACGAGCAAGCAGACAGAGGAGTGGAGCTGACAATACAGTAAAATGGGTTTATTGGGGAATCCAAAGAACAGCGACAGACATACATTAATGACAGATTTGGGGAAAATGGACTCGGACGCAAATACACAGGACAAGCTGAAAATAACAGGCAACAGGTGATCACAATTGGCAATTAACACGAGGTAACGAGGTAGGCGTGGCACACAGGAGGATCGGGCGAGCAGGTCATGACAAGAAGGAAGTTTGATTTTAAAAATACAAATGTACAGACAACATTAAAGCAGATGTGTATTTCAGTATATGGAGTAAATTTGTGGAATAAATTGGATGAGGATTTGAAAAAATGTTCAATCTATCAATTTAAGAAACTTTACAAAGAAAAAAATATAAAATCTTATGAACTTATGAGTTAATAATGGAGATGGAGGGATATTGTTTGCAATTTATTTCGTAGGTTAGTTTAAGTATGTGGCCATATGTAATTTACTTTATAATCATTGAGAAAGGGGCAAGACATACAAGATTAATCTTCTTCCTGTTCCCCTTTTCACTTATGGATTGTTTGTAATGAACAGTATGTGTTTGTGGCTTAGTGATGATATTCGAATAAATTGAGATTGATTATTTGCCATATTTGTAAGGCTTATTTCACACATATCTACTAAACATACCCTATTAGGCACATTACATAGAATCTCATGTAATAAAATTGCCAAATGGTTTTTGCATTTTCAGCTTTGTTAGTGTCAAACACTGCTGGACAAACAAGGCTATATTCATATCAAAACCTTCAAACTTCCCTATGACTCATATGCATTGTTGTGAAACAGCCTACACCTCAAATGTTAACGGTCGTTCCTAAACTGAGGCATCTGTCTGTGAATAAATGTGCTGTGGCATTCGCACAGAGTAGATTTAACCGAAAGCAAAAGTTTCATAAAGGAAATTATTGTTACTTTGCAGAAGTTTCAGCCCATCTTGCTTATTTTGATGGTTTTAAAACTGTAACCAGTCATTAATACAGGGTGACCTAAGCATGGGTCAGCAATGAAGTCACTCATATGTTATGTTCAATGAAACTAACATCCTTCTGCCTTCTATCGCAGTAATGCTGCTTCAGTGTGGCCACAGTTTAGTTCCAAGGCAATGTGCTATGGTGAAATGTAGTTTAACATTGACTAAATGTGTGGAACTCTCTCTGCAGACCCGTATGAAGTGAACCGGAAGAGGAAAATAAAACCAGATATCAATTTTAAGGAAGGCTGCCGTGTTGCAAGTAAGGATTGGGGTTTTGCATGAAATGTTTGGTGTTAATTTACTGTCTTTTAGTATCTAGTTTTTGCTGTATGAGTGCGTATTTTGGGATTTCTGCTGCCTACTGTTCATTTCTTAAGCAGGGGGTTAGAGCAGTGTTTCTCAAACCCGGTCCCGGAGACCCCCAGACAGTCCACGTTTTTGCTTCCTCCCAGGTCTGCCTGCCAGGAGCTGGGAGGGAGCAAAAACATGTGACTGTCCGGGGGTACCTGTGGACCGGGTTTGAGAAACACTGGATTAGAGTGTTTTTCACCTGGGCAAAAAACATATGGGCCAGCGCTTAAAGTAGTGCAATTTGGGTTTTGCCTAGGGGTGTACTCTAATTTGAGATGCTAAAAGCATAGCATAGTTCAATGTACCGTACTAGACATACCCACTAAAAATTGTTTTTCAATAAGATAACTTTTCAATAACATAACAGTGTACTTAGGATTGTTGTGTAGTAATTATCTTGTGAACAAGGATAGAGAATGGAGTGCTGTGACAGATGGCTTGGCTCCCACAATCCCCCAACCCTCTGCAATATTTCACTGCCTCAAGGTCTTTTACTATTAGGTGAATAACATAGCTAAAATAGTGACAACATGCATTTAAGTTAGGTGTGTCCAGACTTTTGACTAGTATTGTATATGATGGACTATTACTGTATATGTGTAATTAATATTAATGCAGTTTTTTATTTCTAAATCACACTAATATTGTCTTTTCCTGTGTTCTACAATATCTGTCTCTAGCTCAACACCAGGCAATACCTGAACCAACCAACCACCAGTTTGACTATTTCCTTACCGCTGAGCCCAGCTACCCAGTAGCAGACCTTACGGGGGCATCTACGAGTCAGTCGTCGCAAGATCTGAAAGATATCCATTACAGTCCCTCCCTGGACTTAAAACGGGAGGATATTAGCGCGGAAGAATTTCAGAATATCTTAAGGATGATCTCGAGTATGGATGATAGCGGATCCATGATGCCCTCGGTGGCCATGGCCCCCGACTGCGAATCTCAGCAGCTGCAGCAGCAGCACATGTTCTCCGATATGGGCCCCCATACCGAGACCATCCCGCTGGACCTGGAAAACATGAACGTACTGAACATGGACCAGACTTTCATGGAGAACCAGCTGGACACGGATTACTACAATGACGTCTACGTGTACAATCAGGGCCGCAGCCAGCAGGCCTTCCTGCCGGACCTAGTCGGGTCCAGCTCACAGGCCCTCTGCACATTTGACAATGATGGCCATAACCATGTCAAAGCGGAGACACATACAGACCTGTGAAGGATATGAAGCCAGCACCTTCAGGCTGTGACATATTGTATAGGATCTCAACATTGTTAGCATCATTCCAGTTATTTCTAATGCTTAAAATATTAGCAAGAAGGTTATAACATAATACTGATAGGAAAATGGTTTGCCTCTACTGAGAACTGATGGAGGGAGGGTGGTGGCGAAGGAGCATTTTCACACTGGCGAATCATCCTGTTATCCCAGCTTGTCTACATCAGACCATTCAGGTCCAGACCTTTTGCTTTGATGTGACTCTGTCAGAGACGCAATTAACGTCCTGGAGAAAACAAGGGACCCAATCTACGGGACAAATATTGCTGAGCAAAGTGGCGAACTTTATGCTACTGTAGAGAGCACGCAGAGTGTTTTCTTGTTGGGGACCCGGATGGCTCATGCAAAAATGTATTAATGTGAGCGTGCAAACCATTTGGTAGGACAGTTGCATTCGCATTTCAGATACAGGTCACCTTATAATTATGAATGTGAATCCTCAAGATGGCCAAATCCGATCTCAGCAAAAAATCGGAATTGAGCAGTGAGGCATGTAATGTGAAAGCAGCCTGTCAAAATGTTAGTGGTAGAACACAAGTGAGAAACTGACGACTCGCTAATGTGAATGCCGCGGATAGTAAACTTACATGCTTTGTCTTCAACTTTGGCAATTAGGCACTAGTCTTGCATTGTACTTCATGTATAGGTATTTGTAAAGGTTGTTAATATATATATTAAGTGTGATCTGTGATGTATTTTCGTGGTCCGCTGCCCAGCTTTTCCCTAGTGACAGTTGGCTATGTCCTGTTCATTTTCTGTAATTAAATAAATATGTCAATAACAATGTTGTCTGTCTTGTTGCATGTTTATAGTTTGTGCCTGTTAACAGCAGTTATAGGTCATGTTCGATTTCCTACTTCTTTACAATAGATCTTTAGAGCAGGGCTGTGTAAAATAAATCGTTTGGGCTTCTCCATCTTTTTTTGTTATTCAGATATTTTGTATCACATTATGGTTTGAAATTAGTTATCGGAAGAAGTATTTCACTCTACATTTGCAACTGAGCTCTATGTATCCACCAAAGGTAGAAAATAGAATATAGATGAATATCAAGTGATAGATTGGCAACCCATCCTGGCTTACTCTCTGCTATACGCCTGTCATTTCCGGAGATAGGCCCTGAACCCTTACATCTTCTCTGAAGAGCGGCAACATGGGAGCCTCAAACCAACTCACAAATGACCTGAAAACAAAGATTGTTCAACTTCATGGTTTAGGGGAAGGATACAAAAAGCTATCTCAGTTTCCCTGTGAGGAAATGGAAGACCACAGGCCCAGTTCTAGTTAAGGCCCGAAGTGGCAGGTCAAGAAATATGTCATATAAGCAGAGGCGAAGGATGGTGAGAACAGTCATAGTCAACCCACAGACCAGCTCCAAAGACCTACAACATCATCTTGCTGCATCTTGCTGCATGGTGTTCAACTATTCAGCGCACTTTGCCTTTTCTGCGCACACGCCACAAACAGAGTCGCTTGAGGTCTGCTAAAGCTCATTTGGACAAGCAACTTCATTTTGGAATAAGGTGCTGTGGACTGATGAAAGTAAAATTGAGTTATTTGGACATAACAAGGGGTGGTATGCATAGAGGAAACAAAACACAGCATTCCAAGACAAACACCTGCTACCCACAGTAAAATTTGGTGGCAGTTCCACCATGCTGTGGGGCTGTGTGCCCAGTGTAGGTACTGGGAATCTTGAGGGTCACATGGATTTCAGTCAATATTAGCAGATTCTTGAGAACAATGTTCAAGAATCAGTGACAAAGTTGAAGTTGCACTGGGGCTGGATACTTCAACAAGACAATGACCCTAAACACTACTCGAAATCTACTAAGGCATTCATGCAGAGGAACAAGTACAACGTTCTGGAATGGCCAGAACCTGAATATTATTGAAAATCTGTGGTGTTATTTAAAGCGGGCTGTCGGAAACCATCACACCTGACTGAACTGGAGATGTTTTGTAAGGAAGAATGGTCCAAAATACCTTCAACCAGAATCCAGACTCACATTGGAAGCTATAGGAAGCGTTTAGAGGCTATTATTTCTGCAAAAGGAGAATCTACTAAATATTAATGTAATTTTTTTGTTGGGGTGGCCAAATTTATGCACCTGCCTAATTTTGTTTAAATAATTTTTGCACACTTTCTGTAAATCCTATAAACTTCCTTTCACTTCTCAAATATCACTGTGTTCGATTGCTATATGGTATTTAACTGAAATTGCTGATCCAAACAACCATTGATTCATAAAGGAAAAGCATGAAAATTATCATGCCCAAACTTTTTCATACCACTGTATATTGACGGGTGGCTTTGAATTGAAAAATGACTGAATCATGACATTGTAGCTACAGAGTTGCCTTTTGCACGTGTCTTTCTCACGTCTGCCGTAGCTCACGTGTAATTGCAGTTTTCATACAAACATTCTTGGTGTGACAGATTGTATGACTATCATCATCTTGAAATTAAAGACAGGGGTCTTAATAAAAACATTTGAAGCCGCACCCCACCCTGCCAAACCACAGCTACAGCTCGAGTTACACTCTGGTTTGTAGCAGGACGTGGATTCAGCTTCCTGGAGAAGAGCTCGTTGAGGAGAAGCCCGCTGGTGTGATCTGCAGGGGCAGATAAACCTTCGCTTGTCTGATAGGAAATGGTCTTGGGGGAAAAGCTATGATCAGGTCCAGAAGGAGGTCGTCCCAGCTTGCTATGCCATCAGGCCCCCCAATGTGAACCCCCTCATCTTGGTTCAACACACAACTATACATGAAGCAATATAATAACACAGAGTCAGTGCACATTAATATGGTGAGGAGGTTTATCAAGGTGGGGGAGGGGGGGTTGGCGACGGTAAAAGTTGTAGACCTCAGTGACAATGGTAAAAGTCATTAACAGGGGTAAGGGGGGAGGTTACATTTTTACTAAACAAGGTTTAATAAAAACCCTAACCCTAAACCTAAACCTAACCGTAGCAGAGTCACCCGGCCATTGAAGCACTCCTGTATACTACATATTTATTTTAAATTACACATTACACGTCTTAGTAAACACTATATATCTCAGTTTGTGTGTAGTTCAAATATACTTTAAGGCACATTCATGTCGTAAGAAGTCCTAACTAACAAAAACACCATCCTAGTAAATGGCTCTCTATGTACAGGATACGTATGTGCAGTACTAAAAACAACAGCATTCCACTCATTTTGGGAAGTGAATGGTGGAGACCGTCATGCGAAGAGAGAGCTCTGCTATCTGCTGCCTTTGTGGCTGGGCTGTGCTGCTTATAATCTAGTCTATTTTTAGCTTGCTGGGTTTGCCAGTCCACCCACACAAATTCCAGACCCCAAACACAGAGCCAGTCAAAGCGAGGCTCTGTGTGTCTCCACCTCCCACACGGCCAAGCCAACAGGATCAGAATATTCGGCTTTCATGTGTTCAATGTGTATAGTGCTGCTATAAAGAATAATTGCCCACAATGTTGGCTGCTTCTCAAAGTAGTAAATCATTTTCTTCCCTTAGAAACTGAGAGAGAAAATTCTTGAATAAAGACATATCAGTAGGTCACTATTCTCTGGCTGAGAAATCAATTCAAACAAGCTTCCCAAAGCTGTACTGGTTGAATAAGGGTGGGCAAAACCCTGCTGAAGTTCCTCATTTCGTGTTCAGGGTAGTCAGATATGGCCAGTCACATGTTAAAGATTCACCACAATAAAGTTAATTCACTCTGGAGTTTTTGAACTCTGCAGCCTCAACAAAGGATCCATTCTTATGCTGTCAAGGTACCATCTTCAGTGCATCGTCAGTCATCACGCATGAGTTAATCATCACACAGGTATGATCTGCTAACGTTGACCGATGATTGGATGGATTAATGGATATTCTCTTCAATCACTGTGACTTTTTACCAGTTACTCCCGTCTTCTCTCAATCCGAAAGATTATGTAATTTGTATCGAAATTGTATTCAGTATATTTCTATTCTCATGATACTGAAAATACCAAGCCCCAACCTGCATAAATTATGAGCTAGTACATGCTTATCTTGAAAGCTTCAGATTATTTGATAATACTTTTCTACTTTCACATTTATATCATACTTCATCAAGTAGTGAAGTTCTATTGTTCACATACTAGGCCAGCAGAGTAAATGTGCTGGTGAAGGAACAGATCAAACAGGCAAATGGATGCCTGTTTTATTCCATTGTTTACAAACAATGGAAGTTTGTAAAATGTATTGATCTGGTCTGATCTGATGTGGAAATGTGGTTTCTCCGGAATGGTGTGTGTCTGTGAATTAGGACTCGGTTCAAATCCAAGGGTCGGCAGAGTGGTTTCACTGTTGGGCTGTTGAGCAAGGCTCTTAATCCTAGTTGCTCCAGGAAGAGGCTGACCCCGTCTTACTTTGGATGAAAGCACCTACGAACTAAATATGCAAACTCCACACACATGGAGTCATGGTAGACATTTGTACCCATTTGGATGTATTTTCATCCATCTCTATTCATGGGACTGCCCCTCATCTCTGTAATGTATCTTGAGTTATACATTATGCTGCAAGAGGCTGCCTCATAATTACCATAACTCAAAACAAGGTAAACCATAATCGACTACAAGTGGATTAATTACAAATGTCTAAACTCTAACTTTTGAAAACCCCATGGATGTCCTATTTCAGCCCTTCGACTCTGTTCAGGTTGTATATGAGCAGTTTTGTCTACTGACAGTCACCCATAAGCCCCCATGAAATGAGGAGGTGTTGGCGCTGTTTTGGTGTGTCCAAGCGATTCGGCTGCCTGGGATTCAAAGTAGGCAAGGGCTTAAAAATATACATTGCATTTATTTCGCAGATGCTTTTATTCAAAGCAATGTTGAGGAAAGCAAAGTCTGCCAGTCCCTGGGACAACTGTGGTTAAGGGCCTCGCTCAAAAGCCCAACAGTGAAATCACTCTGCCTGCTGTGGGATTTGAACCAACAACCTCCGCAGGCACCAAGTGCTAACTCACAAGGCCACAAACCACCCGAGTGGAAGCAGGTATCAGGTATTAGTATCTACATTTATAAACAGTACTGTTAACTCAGCAAATTTCAAAGGACACACTAAAATAGTGCAGTGAAATGATGACTTCATGCCCATGTATCAGGCAGTATAGAATGCAAAAGGTAAACAACAATAAGCTTCAGTGATGATACAGCTGCTTGCCTTCACAGCCCACTGTCTGGTCTTATCTGTATTTTCAGTGCCAATACATCAGCAACGATGACCTTTTAAAAGTCACCTGAGAAACACTGTCATAGTGTTATACAGTACGTGGTGCATTTCATACATATACAGTGGAGGAAATAATTATTTGACCCCTCGCTGATTTTGTAAGTTTGTCCAATGACAAAGAAATGAAGTCTCAGAACAGTATCATTTTAATGGTAGGTTTATTTTAACAGTGACAAATAGCACATCAAAAGGAAAATTGAAAAAATAACTTTAAATAAAAGATTTGGAGGTGGAAACATTTTGCTTTGAGAGTGTTTTTTCTGCTAAGATCACAGGACAGCTTCACCGCATCAACGGGAAAATGGACGGAGCCATGTATCGTAAAATCCTGAGCGACAACCTCTTTCGATCTGCCAGGAAACAGAAAATGCGTCGTGGATGGGTGTTCCAGCACGACAATGACCCAAAACATACAGCAAAGGCAACAAAGGAGTGGCTCAAGAAGAAG
>JAODKF010000042.1:9926542-9953519 GCA_026779585.1 Mormyrus proboscirostris | reverse complement strand
GGGGGGGGAATTCTCTGCCTGAAGATGCCAATTTAACTTTAGAGTGTTTTTGTCCCTCCTGGATTGTTAAGGTAGGCGGTGGTAAGAGTGCAGGGGTGAAGACCTAAAACGGGTGGAGATGTCCTCTCTTTATCCCCATGAAGACTCCACCTAAAGTCAGGGGTGCTTTATTCAGTTCGCTCTTCGTACTTTGAGGGATAGCTGGTTGGTCCTGTCTACTTTATCCTTCTCTTGGTAGCACACTCGAAGTTGAGATACGTCATACAATGTTACTTTCTGGTTCTCTCGGGATGTTTCCATCCAGCATCTGGATGCAGTGAAATTGCAATTTTTTTTTTTTTTAAATAATGCTGTCGCAACAGTATTATAACAGAACGAAGGCAGCCTTTGTCGTGTCAACATACATATACGTGGTTTATTTTTAAGTTCCACACTCCCTTCTAGGTGTCAAAAACTGTCCGAACTCACAATCAACTTCCTAGCGGAGGTAGTTTGATGAGGTGTCATTCTTAATTTTCGTCTTAGCTTCTTTGCCAGAATATTGAAGTGAGGATATGGGTGTTTTCCCAGCTAGGCTGTAGTCTTCAAGTGTTTTTTTCAAACAAACAGAAAACCACTGATCAGGAATAGTTCTTGCCTCTTGTGGAGGATTACATGTGAAATAATGTGGGGTTGGCAGAAAGTATTCCTGTTTCTAAGGAGGAACTTTGAGAATTAAAGGACTTATCTCAGTGTCAAAGCTGTGTGACAGTCTTTGTGCAAAATGACTTTTTTTGACCACATCTTTATATCTTTATAGGAGCATGCACTAAATATGATAAAGTCCTGAATATGACCAAAAAGTGTGCATTTGTGGTTTTGGAACTTCAAACCTGACCTTAACCTTTATCTGTTTTCCCACCTTTTTTCACCAGATCCAAAATGTCCCCTGCTAACCTCGTGGTACTGATGGTCCTGCTGCTACCTCAGGTCCTGTTGGGTCATCAGGAAGGCACCATCAGCACTGGCGGTGACCCACTGCCTCCACGAGAGGCCAGCCTGGCCCAATCCATTCAGAACCTCTTGCTGACTCGACTGGGGCTGCAGTCCCGCCCGACTCCCCGGCCTGGTGCACCCGTTCCCCGATACCTGCTGGATCTGTATCGTTTCCACAAGCAGCAGTACCACTTGGTGGAGGACCCTCACTTTAGCTTCCCCATGCAGCACGTGCAGGGGGCTAACACAGTGCGAAGCTTCCACCACATGGGTGAGACAACTTGGGATTTAAACCATTACTTCCCATAATGCACCTCACCAGACACATCCAATAGCTGGGCGCCATAGAAATTCTTAGCCAGCCCAGATTTTTAAGCTGGGTACTGTATGCTTTTTTTTTTTATTAATCTGGCTTCCAAGGCAATGACCACGCAAAAGATAGGAGAGAGAAGGCCACACAATCAGAATGGCTGTTGATTAAGCGTCAATGTGTATATGCATTTATATACTGTTTTGGCTCCATGAAGTCTCAGAGATGATATGAGTGTTATGAAAGAAGGCTTATGCTTTAGAAAAACTCAAAACTAAAAGAATGAAATTGAATGACAGATATATTAAGCTTGATAATAGTCGGCGAATGTCCTTAGTGCTGAATCTTCAATTAAATTATTATTATGGTATAGCTGACATCATGGTGATCAACAATGGTTTTGTCATTTTCTTGTCTGTTAGAGTCCAGCGATGCCTCGCCTCTCACTCTGAATGCGACACAGGCGTCAGACGTCATCCGGATAAGGTTCAACATCTCCTCCATTCCGATGGATGAGCGTGTCACCTCTGCGGAACTCCGACTTTTGCATGGGGCGGGTAAGAGGAGTGCTGGTGACCATAGGGTCAGCCTGTTCCTTTCTGGGGACCACTCAGATTTGGGAACCACGCTGCTGGAATCACGGTGCCTCACCCAGAGCGGCAACAGCGAGAGCAGTTCCTGGGAGAGCTTCAGCCTCGACTCGGACCTGATTGAGAGCGCCTCTAACCAGATGGGACTGCTGGAGTTCGTCATAGAGGTGACACCCTTAAATGGGTCTCTGTCATCTGGACAAGAGCTCAGGCATGAGCGACTTAGGGTGCGTAGGGCGGCTGGACAGAACGAGCCCAGCTGGGCACAGGAGAGACCCTTATTGGTGACGTACAGTCATGACGGGCGCAGCCAGACCCTGGCTCGCTCTGCAGGTCGCCAGGAGAGGGGAAAGAAGCTAAAGAGAAGGCACAGGAAGGGACGGGATGGGAATGGGGACTGGGGGAGAAGCAGGCGACAGGGCCGGAGGGAGCAGAGGGTGAAGCGAAATGGTGGGAAGGGGGCGAAGCTGGAGCAGCTTTCCCGGCACCTCTGCCGGCGTTACCCGCTCTACGTAGACTTCAGTGATGTGGGCTGGAACAAGTGGATCGTGGCACCCAGTGGCTACCATGCCTACTTCTGCCTGGGCGAGTGTCGCTTCCCCCTGGCCGACCACATGAACTCGTCCAGCCACGCCATGGTGCAGACACTGGTGAACTCGGTGAACAAGGAAGTACCGCGACCGTGCTGCGTGCCCACGTCCCTCAGCCCCATCGCCATGCTCTACCTGGACCAGCAGGACCATGTGGTGCTCAAGAACTACGAAGAGATGGTGGTGGAAGGCTGCGGCTGCCGGTAGCGTTGACAAGGGTGGAAGGGAATCGTGGGAGAATTCCAGGAGGATTGTGGGAGGCATGGTGTGGGGGGAGGTGTGTAGGAGAGACGGCCCTCAGCATCTATGAATCACAGTTAGGGAAGCCAGCGTTCATATATGTGACTACAACTCTCAGGGGCATTGCAAAAAATTCTGGGACCACTGACAAGATGCCACCTTGGGCTTCCCCCATTGTATAATTCTATAATTTTATGCATTCAAGGGCCCTTGTGAAGTGCTAGGCCCTCTGAATCGCCCAGGGTATCCATGCCCCTACTGTGCCCCTAATGACTCATGCTAACCTTATTACTGTTCTTTTCGGACTATTTATTCTTTTGAAAACAGACATTTTGGTAAAAGCTATCCTCAATGTTACACATTGCTCAAGAAAAAAACTGGTGAAATAATATACTGAATGGACCTCTTCTCCCAGCAGAGTATAGTACTATGTAAAAATGGAAGGCAATTCTTCATTGCCTGGTCCCCGAACTAATGGATAGTACCCATCACTTGTTTGTATGTGTCTGTCTGTTATTTCACAGTTATTGTACTTTGATGTTTTCTTTTGATGTAAAATGCTGCCGGGTCACATGTGGGATTTCCTTACTCTAATCTGATTGTGACCCAGGAATGGAATCTTTGAGTGTGTCTGAAATCACATACTTACACAGTACATATTGAATTTTATTAGAAGCCTACTACTCAACTGTAGTGTGCACTGTATGTATGCATAAGAACAGTACGCATGCACTCTGATACACTGCAGTCATCATCTTGTATATTAACTGACCTGGATGTTTACGAATGAGGTAGCTGTACCCCCATGAAAGTTAAAAACTCTCAACAAAAAATACATGTTTGAGTCAGCTTATATTACTGGATGTTTTTCTACTTAAATTTGTACAGTGGCTGCACTTACTACACCACCTTGACATTAATTTCTGAGGCAGTGACATCCTTTGTCTCTGGTTGCATCTCCAGTGGCCTTGCATAGCATCCATCAGTTGTTCCTTCAGAATTTTGCAGACTTATATGTCATTTGGGTACCTTTTGCATGCTGTGTCATCCATACTGCTCACTTTGCGTACTATATTTAAACAAGTAAACAAGTATGTGATTTTGAATACATCCTCTTGTGTTGCACAAGCTGAAACCACTCATTTGCTCATTTTTATGCCACTGCCATTACTATGGACTGTGATGAAGACCAAGTACATTCACAGATGAAAAATGAACCTCACAGACTGTATATAATTCACAGGATATTTAAAACAGTAATAATATTAAGTATCATATTGTTTGGATGTCTTATTATTTAAAGAGAAATTTATATTCTTTTCTTAAAACTGAACAAAATTTCTTAATAATACTCCTTCTAATTTAAAATAACACTTTTATATATTTACATAGCAGTCACTTATGGAATATTTCATACTGAAACATATTGTATGTTTCTCCTCTTCATATAGCTCAAAACCTAAATGACAGAACCATTCACTAATGGTGGCTTTTGTCTATGTTTTGTATAGTTGGGTGCGTGCATGTGCGTGTGTCTGTAATGTGTAAGTTTATATGTACAGATAGTGAAGGTGAAGTCACTATGAACAGCACATGCCTCAGGTATTTCCATGTCCATTCTCTCATGTCGTCTTGCAGGTCCTGTGACGGATACGTTTGTGAATGTTGAGACGTGGTTTTTGCAGGATTGCCCAGAGTATTGTCTTATTTGCATAGAAAAAACCACTCAGTGTCTCAATGACATGATATTTGCAAGATATTGCAAGATATAAATTTGTTAGCTTTCAGTTAACTGGTCTTTGGACATGCCATGTCTAAGAAAATAGCGTCTATTAAAAGTAATACAATGTGTGACATTGCCAGAGGATGGCTTGCTGTATGTATTAAAAAGGAAATATCTAATCATTTATGAAATATAATTGTTTTCCCTTTTTGTATGTCTATTTGAAATACTTTGTGCTGCTTGAGGCAAGGCCACCGATGATGGAGAGAGAACACATACTCTTCCCTTACTAGGATGTTTGTCCATTTCAATGCAGTTTACACATGCTGATACCGCCCATATCTAAATAAGGAAAGACTTTCCAACTCCCGACACAATTGTCTCAGGTAGGAAAATAAACCAGCAGTCAATATGGAGTTAATCTGCGGTGCAATTTTGCAACTGTTACTTAAGTGGACCCCCTACTTGAGGTGCTTTCACAATCTGCAGTCTTCCGCAGAACTGGTTTGGAAATTCTTCCTCACTGCCGTCTGCCTGGGGGGATTCTTGTGGGTGAGCTGAGAGGTTAAGAGGCTGAGATGAGAGGTGGGGAGGGACAAAACGCCTCACCACCCCTTCACCTCATCCCCGGACCACCCAGCTCCATCCTGAGGAGCCCCTTCCGGAGGTCGACGGCCAAGCCTACTGCTTTCGGGAGACTCTGGCCACGGCTCGATCCACTACAGCTGTTACAGGCTGAAGGCCCCGAGCCATTCTGCGTGTGGGCACGCGTGTGGGCCAATGTTTTTCCCGTGAAGTGCACTGCAGGGCTGAGAGGAACAAATAAGCTGGTGAAATGCATTCCGCATGAGTCACGCACCAGCCGGAAAATGACCTTTGCCTCTCTGTCTTTCGGCCACTGTGCAGATGCAGGATTATGACAGCATGTTGCACTGCTATGCTCAGCTGGGTGGACTGGGAGGTTAGATAACATAGCCATCTTGCCAGGTAAATAGAGTAAAGTGTGTTTTCGATACAATTGACCTTGATCTTGGAACAACCAAGAATAACCAAGTGCTCTCCCGTATGAAGGCATAACACCGTTAACTGCATAGGTGATCAAAATTGAGTTTTGACCAGGTTGTATTTTAGGTTCTATTTTATGTCATGACAAAATATCATAGTTCAACCATAGTTGGTTTTGAATAAAACACTTTCATTGACCTACATACTACACATATGGATGAACAGTTAAAAAAAGACATGACTTTCTTTTAGTGTCAGTTACTGTGTTTTGCCTTTGTAGGACAATACTGTAGAATCACCGTTTCATGCATATTGAGGTGGTACACAACAATTTCCATGCAGATATAGGTTACATCTGGACAGAGGGTTGTTTCAGGGTACACAGTATAACATGGTTAAGGAGGTAAATAATGGGTCTTCCTGTGGACCAGTGATATTATGTAAGCTTGGTAAATCCCAGACTGTGTAGACGAAATGATCTGTCTTTAACCCTCATCATGCCACAATGTATACGTATATGAGCGAGTTTCGGTTCCCGTTATTGTGACATGCGACGAGGGAGCCTGACGTTAGGTCACCAGTGACTCAGAGATGAGTCACTCATCTCAAAAACAACAAACAATGGACAGTGTGAGTTTTGGAAATATGCTCTTCAGTTATTATCTCAATCAGTTGTGGGACCTAATCAATAACTCTAATTAGCTGTCAGCAGGTCAAAAACTGGACAAAAACCATCTATCCACATCCTGTCTCATCGGTCATGTGCCCTTTCCGCCATTTTTCAAAATCGTCAGTAGAAAAAGTGAAGGGAAAAAGAAAGGCAAAGGAAAAAACGTCACGTCAGTCCTACCCCAAGGGAGCTCTTGAAAAAGCATGTCTCCTTCGACTGGAGCTGGGGTCAAAACCTTAGATATAATCGCCCTTATCTCAGGAGACAGTGCATAATTGTTGACTAATGATGATGCTATTAAGATAATTGAACTAGCTGGACTTTTAGCATATACATTCATGCAATGTGTTTGGGAATGCAGCAGCCTTACAGAGGAACTTTATCAAAATGATTATGCCATTAAACAACTGAGCTAAGATGTGTACACATTGAGAAGATTGATAGTGCAGTATATCAAGAACTTCTGGGGAAAAGGCATGCACTGTCCCACAAACAGAGACTCAATGAAAATTGAGGTGTAACTATTCTAAAAGCGGATTGTATATCTGATCCAGTCATAAATCAACAAGTTATAAATGTAGGGCTTACACTGATGATTGTGACAGCAAGTTTGTTTAACAAACATGAGCCAATACCAGCAAAGATAGTCACGCGGAAAATGCAGACCTTTGTACTGTAAATGTGGCAATTGACAATGATCATTGAAAATAGTTTCTCTGGATGGGGGAATTATGGCAGAGATTGTGTTTGGGTTTTAGATAGCTGTTGCTTGCTGTCCCTTTTGCTTCCTGGGCATGCCTTGGGTAATGTGTGGAAGAGAGAGACTGGATAAAGACTTAACGCTCCCAGCACAAACCTCCCGCGTCTAGCCGCCAGTCTGCACAGTCCCAAGATGAAAAATGATGTTTTTTCAGGTGTATCCCATGACGTGGGCGCCGTCGTTGCCTGGCTGGTAATCGCATTCTCTTTTTTTTCTTCCCCGGGATACTTATTTCCACATTTTTCATCTTATTTACAAAATCACTTGCTGATTTGGACAATTAAGAGATTTCAATGAGGTAATGATGCCTTCAGTATGCGCCAATGAAGTATGGAATAGATTGAGATGACAGGGAAGTGGACAGTGTGAAAATATTCCCGCCCTGATGTGCAGACCCCAATGCAGCCCTGTGGTATTATTATTTTTGATGAGGTGTCACCAGTTACACCTTAAAAACCCAGATGTTCTTCCTTTCCTATACCAGGTAGTTATGTCATATCTGCTGCACCATTGGACCTGGTAGGCAGGAGGCATATGTATAAATGCAGTGCCCCCTAGACAAAATGTCACCTTGGGTCCTGCCTCCGAGGTTCTCTGAAGTTCTGGGCCATGTATCCATGCTTCTCCGTTACCCGACGAAAATAGTAAACAAACAAGTGACAAACCCAAACCAACATGGTAGGGGAGTCTTGAAGTTCCATCGAGCTAATTGACTATCTGCTCTGCCAGATGGCTTAGAAGCCAGAGAGCAACAGCAGAGGACACAGGCCACCAGGATGGAATGGATGTGGCCATGTTTTATGAGCCTTCTGTTATACATGGGGCAGGGAAGGGGAGTGAGT
Organism: Mormyrus proboscirostris; assembly: GCA_026779585.1. Classification (NCBI taxonomy): domain Eukaryota; kingdom Metazoa; phylum Chordata; class Actinopteri; order Osteoglossiformes; family Mormyridae; genus Mormyrus; species Mormyrus proboscirostris. The sequence goes on along the minus strand of JAODKF010000042.1, from coordinate 9,945,814 downwards.
CCCAATTCCAAGAAAGTACTTAACTTCAGTAAACAAACCAAAGGTAGAATAAACCCAACGTCATGCTGGTGTCAAGTATCTTTATAATCTTTTGTTTGTGTCAGGCATGTGCCTTGATAATCACCTAAGTGTTCTAGCAAAGTTCATTTTACTTATCATTGTTAAAGCACAAGTGGATATAGACTATATCATAACCTAGTTACCAATTACAATGAGGTCCAGGGACTCTGAGTTTAAATGAGCTTGTAGTTCTAATTTTCATTGACCATTTTTAAAATGTTTTGGGTAGGAAGACATCCATTTCAATACTGTGGTAGCACTGTTTGTCTTTAGGGGGGGCAGGTGGGGGGGAGTTTCGGCGCTTATTTGGTCCCTACCAATGCTGAAATCAAATCTATTCCCTTGGTTTTTGGTAAGTATAGCAAAGAGTTAAATCACAAGATTTGTTTTTGTTTTTCTTGTAGGTGCAGGTAATTACTCTCGTGTATAAATATGCGAATGAGGGGGCTGTCACAATATTTCAGAGTGTCTACTCTATTACAAAGACCACCCCCCTTTCTATGTGCGTGTCAAAGATAGAAAGCTTTCTGTCAAACTCAGACTGAATTATGCTTTAAAAATATATTGGCTTTTTTTTCCTCAAAAGTAAGAAACTCGACCCCTCTTGTTCTTTTAATGTGATTGTCTGAGAAAGGATACAAGAGAAATATGCAAGACCACAATAAATAAAATTACTTCATGAAAAAACGAGTTCATTGATCGTGATGAATGGTCACCAGGGGGAACATTAAAAAAATGCTCCACCGCTCCTGCTTTTTGTCTCTCTCTCTTTTCTTCACTCTGTTCTTCCTGCAGAAAGAAATCATTACATTTGCACATGTGTCCGTCCTCGAAAACACTGCCGATAACAGGACCGTGAGTAACGGCTGGCCATTGCTGTGCAGACCACACCATGCTCCAGAGAAACATTAAAACATGTTTCATCCCCTCCAACACAGGAAAAAATGGGTAAAAAAAAAACCCTGTCGTTGAAATTAGATTAGCGTTTAAAACATATGTGAATTTATCCAGCCCGAGTGGCAACTCCTCAGCAGATGCTTGACCTATCTCCAATTCCTTCGAGCCCCGGTTCTTTGGTTTCTCTCTCTCCCCGTCTCCCCGAGTCACAGAACCAGAGGAGAGACTGTGTAAAATATACTGCGGCGTCTGGGTGTTCCAATGTCAACACTAGCTTCTACTAAAGTAAAGATGTTACGGAGTGCGAAGGTACGTTAAAATGCTTTACCGTGGTTGAAGCCCTTTTGCTGGGTTAAGGAGGTGTGAAAATGATGCTCGTTCCTTCAGAGGAGCCCAGTGGAACTGATTTGTGGTAAAGCCACATACATAATTACACCCAAAGCAGCGGATCCCGCGAGCTCTGGCTCGACATGGAAACCAGGTGGAAATAGCGTGAAGACAAAATGGTGGAGAGGCTGATAAATTCATCTCCTGAGGTGGGCTGCTTAGCTTAATCACTAATGCAGAAGCTAAAGTGTTGAGCTGGGGGAATTTTGCTAGGGGTGAGGTAGAGGGAACAAACCCAAGGTTTTAGCTGGATGACCAAAAACTTGGGATGCAACTGCAGGCATATCTCCATATCTTATGAGCGATGATCTGCTACCCAGAACCTAAAAACTGGTATAGGCAGTGCAAATACAACCTCTCATCCAATCAAAGCACCAGGCGTATGAGGCAGATCATGGGTGGAACGTGATGTATGCCAAGCGGAAAGCCAGGGGAACATATGGAGAACATGCAAAGAGCACATTGGCCAAACACTCAAAAGTGAGGTAAAAGTGCCCCCTATCATCACCAAAAAAAAAAAAGTTTATGCACCAAGTTTAAAGGAAAGTTATTTTAAAGCCAAATTGCCAAAACATGCTGATGCATTAATAATTATTCCTATAGGGATGAGTGTGCCCTGCCATGGGTTGGCATCCCCTCCTGGGTTATTCCCTATCTTCTGCTCATTATTTTTGGGATAGGGTCCTCACCTCCACAACCATGTAAAAGACAAGAGGTATAGAAAATGAATGAATGAATGAATGAATGAATGTTTCAATATGACCGCATTACAGACTCTTGGCATTCTTTCAACCAGCTTCCAGATGTAGCCACCTGGAATGCTTCTTCGACAGTCCTTAAGGAGTCTCCACTAGTTCTGGCCACAAGTTGGCTGTATTGCTATTAGTCTTTTGATCCAACTCATCCCAAACTAGTTCAATAGGGTTTACATGTGGGGATTGTGGGGGCCACGTCATCTGTGACAGCGCTCCATCTCTTTCTTTGTTCACAGGATAATACTTGCCACATAACCTCGAGGTGTGTTTAGAGTTGTTTTCTTGTTGAAAAATAAATGATTTTCAATACTGTATGCCAGTACATAGGCAAACCCTTGAAAAAGAAAAATTGTAATTTCCCATTACTGATTTATTTCGGGAACAGTAGCTCAGTGGATCATGCCACAGACACACCCTTGGGGCTGTAAACTTAATTCCTGGCTGTGCCTCCATGTTCATGATGCTTACATATTCTCCACATTCACACAAGATTCCTCCAACTAGTCAACCTCTGGTTTAGGTGAACTGCTTCTTCTACATTGACTAGCATCCCATCCAGGTCGTCCCCCTACCCTGTGCTTCCTGGGATAGGCTACATGCTGGCTGGATAAGTGGCCATTGAAAATGGATGCACAAGACTAGATTGCCTACTGTGTGAAACTGCAGCACAGGTGTGCCCTATGATCCTAGAACTTGGGTTGCAGTTGTAGACAGAATTATACAGCTCCCTGCGGCTCAACAAGATATAAAAGCACAATGTGCTGAAGAAATGTACAGACTTGTCCTTCCTCACAACATAGATCTATCCATCTTCCATCTAGGAAAGACTTGCATGTGTTTCAGTAGGAAGTTGGAAAATTTCTGAGGTAATGAAAATCACATTGGAGGCACCAACATTTCTAGATATTTTTTTGCCCAAGGAAATAAGGATGTACCCATGCAGAGAAAATAAAGTCTGAAATAATGTTCTAGGCACATACATGATTCATCTTTACTTTACTTACCAGTGTAATTGAGATTAAGACGACACACTCTGCAAATTTTGGAATCTGTGTTTTGCTGCATTTTTTTAGCTTTAAAGAATGATGGCCCTAGTAATCCCATCCAGGGTTTCCACCTGCCCTGAGTATCCTGGGATGGACTCCAAGCTTCTCCTGACCCCGAACTGGCTAAGTGCTTATGGAAGACAGATGGATGGATCATCCTGGTAAAAAAATGCTGTGGAGATAGCGTGTGCTGGACTTCCATCAATGAACGTGTTAGATGGAGGCATCTGGCAAAGAAACTTGAGATAAAACAATCAAGAAAAAAAAGTGAATAGAACAGTCACCCAAGATAAATGAAGTGGGTTCGTTTCACTATCCCTACTCAGATAAATGCAAACAAAAGATTGTTTTCTAAAGCCATTTTGATGAAAGATTACTTGGATTATCTCAAATCTTCCTGCGATGTTCTAGGCACACAAGAATGTCCTGACAATGTTAGGATAACATAATGAAAATTACTATGGTATTATACTGGTGATCCGACTGAAGCATTTCCCAATGTTTTCTGGAAACTTTCTCTGTGAACTGGGCAGCCGTGTAGGTGCCTGTTCCAGCTGTTAAATCGGATAACAACTGGTGAATATCACCCAATGAGCCACCGGAATATGGTCTGGAAGCGGCGCAGGGTGGGGGCCGGTGGGGTTCAGCTACATCTGGGCCTCACCGCTCTCAGGCATGGTCTAGACGCCAGCACGGTAGCCGGCCTCCCGAAGACCCAGAGGTTCTCCGGGAAGTGAGCGAGCCGACAACAGGAAGCCCTTTAAATCACATCGCAGACGGATATAAATACTTGAAGGTGGGCGCCAAGAGGTGGGGCAGCCACGGGGCAGGGACAGACCTACTTAATGCTACCGCTACCATTTGTGTCAGGGGAGAGGTGACAGGAAGTGGTCGATGGAGACGGAGGAAGTGAGAAAGACAGGGGTGACAGTGATGGAGAGAGTAAAAAGGAGAGAAACGGATTTGGGGGAGGGGGAGGCAGAACGCAGGTGGGGAAATGCAGAAGGATACATGCCCGTCCTTTAATGACGTGGTTGGGAAATAAAATTGTTATCCCATACCACATCAATCCCAGAACACAGGTGTTCAATGACAGATCAAATCCTTCTCCTATTTTATACCTCCCCTGCTTCCCTCTGTGTTTTTTTCCTAATAATGATATAAAAAACAATTTAATGTGAAAACCATGAGCACATATGGTAGAGATCAAACCTGGTTAAAGCTTCATCGGCTGGGGTGTCAGTCTTCTCCCCTCTGGCTTTAAACCAGCCCGGCTCTCATGAGGGAGTGAATCGTCAGAATAGTCCTGGTTTGTTTTAACCCCTGATCACATCTTGTTTAACTTGGTGCAGCTCTCAAAGGCCTTGACTAGAAAAATAAAAATGAAACATGGATTTATGTCACCTGTACTACTGTACATGTGTATGTGACTTTTTTGGTGAATGTAATGGTTTAAATCAAGTCAAGTCAAACTTTATTGTCATTTCAAAAGTGCCATCCATCCATCTTCTATGCCCACTTGTCCTGTGCAAGATCATGGGTGCCTGGAGCCTATCGTAGAAGCTATGGGTGCACGGCAGGGAATTACCCAGGATCGGGAAGCCAACCTATTGCAGTGCAATAATACAATGAAACGAAATAACATTTGTCTGAGACTTTGCACGTACGACACAAACGACAACAATGAATAAATAAACAATAGATGTGAAGTGGGTTTGACTGTGTATAGTTTCATGCATGAATATGTAGTTCCGTGCAGGAACTACCACTGAAGGATTACTCACTTCTGCTTACCCAGCTGCCGTAGTAACTCTGGGCTCATGTCTCCCACCTCCCACCTTAGCAACAATGTTGTACTGATTTAATGTCATATTTGTCCCTACTAAAGTCTCTCTCTCCCCCTCACATGCGCTGAAAGTCCTCAGCATTTTTGACCTACAGTGCCAAGTTCCATGGTCTGCTTGAGAACTGTCTGCCCCCAGTTCCACCTCAAGAAAATAAATATTTGAAAATGCAAACAATAATTTTTTTGCTACTAAAAATACTAAAACATGTGAAAGCATATTCTTTCAATGCCTACATAGCCATGACATGCCAAAACAACATTGATCCGTGACATTTGCACGTCACTATGAAAGCCAACCTTCTCTTCCATGTGCAGCTCAATGGGTTAGGCCTCTGTGGGTGTGATTCAGAGGTACCTAATTCAAATCCCATGCTTGACATAATCATCAGAATGGCTGTGAAAGACCCTTATGGGGTGTTGGAGAAATGGCTGACCTGTTCCTTAAACCGCAAGCCTTGTTCTCAACTATAGATATCTATACATGCATCATAGAAGGAAAAATTAAGGTATGCAAAAAGCATTCTAATATATTTGTGATATTCTTTAATCTACTATTCTTCAAATATTTTGTTGATGTTGGGCAGCCAGTTGACCTTGGACCCCCAGAGGCTTGTTTCTCCTTACTTGGTTTTTTGGTTCCTCTCCTCTGTTGTCATCTGGCTTGCTTTATTTAATTTCTTTGTCTTCCCCTTTCTCTGTTTTGTATTATTCTGTCTTTATGATGTTGTAATGTATCACAACATACCTGTGTGAAGCTCCCTGGGGCAACTCTGTTGTGAAAGGCACTATATAAAAAGAATTTGAATTGAAATGTAGAAACGTTAGAATTTGAATCTATAGCCACCCAACCACATATCTATCACAGGGTTATGGGGTTAGTTTAAATATCCATTTTGAATCACTGACTGGTCATGGATAACATGTATATGTCGTAAGGATACAATTTGGATACCTGATAACAGAATTATAAAATGAAAAAAGATGTTTTAGCATTTTTAAAGTTATTTATAACAATGGCTTAAAAATTGAACTTTTTAAGGTCTTGTAGTGGGAAGCAAAATAATATGCTAAGATGTCTGATTTAATGAGCCACTTATCCTGGACAGAAAGAAAATGACTACAACACCAAGAGAAATCTTGCTTTTCTGATACATTTCTAAAACATTTCATGCATGGACTCACGAAAATTCAATATAAGGATCAGTCGAATCTAAAAAAATAGATCTCAGCTGGACCTTGGATGAGACTCATTCTATTTTCAGTCCAAGTATCTCAGGACATCTTAAAAAGCTCAGCTGCTTCTCGTTCTTGGTGATTATAAATCCCAGTTGAGCATGGGTGTGTGGGAGTAGGCATGAGCTGCTTAGTATTGTAGTTCAGGAACAGCATTCAGTGACAGACAAGATCGTGCCACTGAAAATCAGGCATTGATAATCAGGCAAATGACTTGCTGTCATTTGTAATACAGAAATTACAAAGGCTTTGTGCATAAAAACATCTTATGTCATTCAGGTTGTCTTCCTGTGCTTCCTCTCATAAACTCCAGGATTATCAAGACCCTGTACTGGATAAAGGATATTGGAGATGGATACAAACATAATTCTTATGAGCTTCTATACAGTACCAGTCAAAAGTCTGAACACATCTGCTTTTAATGCATTTGGCTCTATTCCAGTGATACTGCTAAATGTCTTGATGTAATGAAATAATATAAAATATGCAACGACCAAGAGAAGTGTTCATTTTAAACTCTTCAAAATTGCCCCCTGTTGCTTCAGAGACAGCTTTGCAGACTCTTGGCAGCTTCTCTCAATCAGATTCCATATGTAGCCACTTGGAATGCTTCTCCAACAGTCCTGATGGAGTTTCCACAAGTTCTGGGCACAAGTTGGCTACCGGGCTCTTCATCCAACTCATAGTGGGTGCCAGGTCATCTGTCACAGCACTCCATCTTTTTCGATGTTCACAAGATAATACTTACTACATAACCTCAAGGTATTCTTAGGGTCAACATCTTGTTCAAAATCAAACTATTTTCAGTAGGTGTGTCTAGATTTTCATTAGTACTGTATTTCATTGTTTCATTAGTACATGAAAACAGCGTGAGAGAATATGAAATACATAAAGACAACTTGAAAATGTTGTTCAACAGAGTTCCTTGTATCCTAATGCAAATGCTTAATTTGAACACCTTCAATACACTCCTGGGCACATAAATTACTATATATAGACTTGTATATAGATACACAAGCATATTTGCTAAGCCAAGTAAATAATGCCATATTCTGATGTTTCATCATAAATCCTATTATGGGACATGTGTATAGATGAAAAGACATGGCCTTTATTCCAAGAGATGATTGGTGTGTTTGCCCAGCGTTTTTCCTCCAGTGCTTTTGTCTGACAGCTTATTTGTTCCATTCTACACTCTAAAATGTTAATACAGGCAGTCGCTGGGTGAAGAATGTCCGACTTTACGGACAACTCATACTTACGGTTCAGTGATTCATCGAATCTGGGTTCAGTGCGGTACCATATTGAGTTACTTTTACTATTTCTGTATAATTATTATCATTATCATGTACTGCATTATTATTTTTGCAACTAGTCTACAAATTCGACTTGAAGTCCTTGAAATTCCCTGAAATTTTATTACTACGCAGTTTTCATGTGGCTTTGAGTAGGATGCTGTACAACCAAACTATAGCACTAGTGTGTATTCTAGCCTTCTAGGAAAATGCTTTGACAGTCTGATGGAAAATGAGAAATTAGAGAAAACAATCCTATATTGGAAGTTATCTTTATTTAGTCTTTTGTGGTATAGTTCAGGCAGCTGAGCTTTTCCTACAAGAATATATGAATTCACACTCTTCCCATTTCCCAAAACTGTTTACAGAGACAAGTTCCAGACGGCTGAACGGAAAAGTAATGACGGTTAAATTTGGAGAGGGAAAGAGCGGGAGGAAAGGTCCCTTTCCGCTCGTAGCATTTCCTTTTGTGTGTGAAACGAATCAGCGATTGAGTCTTGGATGTTGTTTATGTAAGATATGATTTCCTTACCTTGTGCAATTTCCTTCCAGTCTATGCCTCACATCACCTTAAAGCAAAAAAGTAAATTAACATCGAAGAACGGTACTCAATGTCCGTTTATCCATAGATTAGTGATTGAAGGGATTGGGGATGTCCTTCAAGGCTGGCTGGGTGACATTTGTATTAGGCCAGCTTGGCTTGTGAGGCCCAACACATGTTACTCAACAGGCATGAGGGATTGAGTTTAGTCAGGAGGCATGGGTATTGTTTAATGGATCTTGACGTCAAAGGTACAATGCAAGCTCCATCTGTTGTCTGAAATAGATGCAGTGGGCTTGGAAACTCCACAACATAATATATCACCTCCCAACCACTATCAGTTAGCATGAGAGTATCAGTTCCTCTTGTGCTAACTGACAGTGGTGGGGAGGTGATATATAATGTTGTTTTGGGTTATTACTTCAATTGGAGCAAAACAAAATAGCCAGAAAATAGCCATGAAAAACAGGTGCAGGTTGGGTCTCATGGTTGGCCCAAATCAAACATTGGCTTCTACCATCACATCCGGTGCCATGTCTGGTCATTGTGACACTTGATGCAAGAGATTGATGATTGGACAAGCTACAAAGGAGCTGCTCTTGCTTTGGATTTCATTCCTCCCCACCATTTCTGTTAAACCCATCTCCCATACTCAAATAAAGTTCCTATTCCCTTCTCACACTCCCGTGTCACGTGATTCTTTTGGTCTTCCCAGCCAAAGCAAGTTGTACAGAAGCCGACTGCCAACTTTCTCTATCGTTTGGTGGTCTTCCTCAACTTCAAATATTAAATTCAGAAACTGTTTACTAAACTTGTCATTTTTATTTATTAATATGAAAGGTCACATTGGATAAGGCAAATTGCTACTGTGGATTTTCACACACATAAGCATAATTTGTAAATTGCATGTTTATGTAATAATTGGCATGTAGGAGGCGGAAAGATGCATGATTTAGAGTGAGCAAGGGTTTTAAAAATCCAGCAACTTAAGACATCACTTTGGATGCTTTTCCCAACATGGATTTTGCTTTGTTCTTGTTCATATGCATTATTTTGCTTTTGGCTAACCTTAGTCACTGACTGACATTTTAAATCCTGTTTTCTTTCCAACGTATCTTTATGTTTTAGAAATGTCCGCATTTTTTTCCTGCTGGAGCTCATATTTTGTGCTGTGTTAGTACCAGCTGCCATGGTTGTCAAATGCAGGCAAAATTTTGGTCTATAAAATGTGATTCTTACAATTTGACTTCATATATTACAGAAACGAACAAACAAAAACACTTTACATAACAGCATCACATGTTTTTATAGGTCAGCATTTTTTAACTCTTTGCTTTGACAATTCTTTCTAACTTGATTTCATTCATTTATCTTTTTTGTAGGAGAGAAAACAATAGCTACATTAAAGTGAGGGCAATGGGTCTCCAAAGTCTTTACAGAGAAAAATGCAAACATTCTTATTTGAAATTCCTGAATAACTTTCTCGCTACTCTACTATCAATTCAAAGAAACAATATACAATGAAATGGTTTCACTTTTAATGTTTTGTTAAATCTAAAGGATTATTTTTGTACGTGAATCATTATCAGTATATCGAATTTCCATTCTGCAAATTCACTTCAACCTCTACTGCCCAAAGTACCAATTAGAGTCTCTAACTCGCAACTTCACTCAGACTCAAGTCACAAATTTAATGACTTGTGACTCGACTCAGCAAAACTAATTGAAAGATTTGGACTTGACCTGGACTTGAGGGCAAATAACTTGAGACATGACTTGTTCCAATCCCTGCCAAAGGCTCATGGGAAATTGAGTAGCATAAACCAGATGGTTTTGAATGTAGTGATTATAAAGCAAGGATTATTCTTGTAGAATAGTGACTGACAGATAAAAGAAATATGTTTTATTAGTGCTAGTACTTTGTGTATATATTTCAGTTTGCATATAGTTCTGAAACAGAATCCCTTCTTGTAACAGATTTTTTTCCCCAGAAAACTAAATATAATTCTCTTTTGGATATATGAGGCTATGAACAACATATACATGTAAATACATAATTACATAGAATCTGCCTTTAAGGGAAATTTACAGTAATTCAGAATTAACTACATTACAGGCAATGTAAGCAGGTACTTCAATTATGCTAGCATATAAAGCATGGATGAAGTGTCTGTGAATTAAATGAATGTAAATATAACATGAAAAGAAACCTTATCTTTAAGAATAAACTTTATAGTTTCGTAGGTAATTGGATCCAATGTTAACTGCTCTCAATCATACACCGTGTCATGTATTCAAGTGATATGAGTGTTTTAATGTTTAATATACATGATACTTTTGGTTTCGTTTAATTTGTGTAGGCTAATTGTCAATGAAGATGGCATTCCCAAATGGAGACTAAAATTTCTACACGAGTTAATTCTTTAAGGCATTATTTTGTTAGTTAACAGAAAAGGTTTACAATTGTGTTATTTCTGTATTGGCATTAGTTGTTAAAGCAACGAAATGGAGCAGATGGTAATGCGTTTAATATACAATTCAGTGAGGGGACATTTTAAGGTTGAAATAAACTACTTTGTGCATGAACAATTTGAAAAGCAACTAAATAAGGAACGGTATCTTGGGAGGAATGAAAACGTCAATCTGGCAGTCAGGTGTTGAGGGTTTGAAAACATTGCCCTCTGCTGGAAATTGTAGTCGTAGCATTTTTTTTTTTCATTTGTGCTTCGATTTTCCTAGTAAATTAACGAGCACATTCCTTTTGACTTCCGGATTTTCTGTCTTTTTTTTTTTTTAAATAAAAAATATAAAATAAATCACATTAAATATTGTTTCAAGTTGGCATTTTTTATGTATAGACATATGTTTTATGAAAAAAAATCGGTATAGATCACAATTAACCGTTTATTTTTCGTAAATGTTTAAAGTGATGTCAGATGGGATTTTTGTATAAATATGTGTGTATTACCTATTATTTCGTTTTTTTTCTTGTAATTTATTCCCTGTTTGCATTACTTTAAAATATTTAGGCATATGCAACCACTAGTAATTATAAGCTTGGTAACCTATATTTCTGGAATATAAAAATGACGGTATCACAGTATAGTTTGAACGTTTCAATCCAACTAAAAAAAAGGGTGTCACCTCAGTAACATTTCACAGCCTACATAAGTCGTGTACACACATACTCATACTGCCATTATTTTGTCATTTGACTCAAATTTCAAATACTGTAAGTAAACATGCATACTGACTGGTCGTATATACGTCTGTTCAAAGTGATCTTCGTTGCACCGCATTTGTATTATTTTGCGTTTGTGTGTGCAAATTCTGTATTTTGTAACACAATATAACTCGTATATTGCACGCGCAGTTTGTTAACTAAAATACCAATAAACAGATGCTAAAAAATGTTACGGTTTATTATACGAAACCTAATACTGTACGAGACATTCAACTTCAGAATTACACTACGTGCCGCACCGTGAACATCCGCACTAGAAGAAGCACGCGCGCAACGCCGATGTCATTAATAGTGAAATTGCACTGTATTAAATCATCGTTTATTTTAAACGAACGATTCAAACAACCCGTAACATGTTTAACTGAAGCTCTGTGCGCGCGACGAAAGTGCTGAACCCAAACCGGCGAGATTTTCCCGCTACGGCTCTGATGACGTGCGCTCGTGGGGACAACAAACAGTAGTTTGAGTAAAGGCAGCGAAAGAGAGAAATTCAGGTTTTGTACGCCTTACAGGTATCCTTCGCGGCGCAGATTGTAATATGCAACGAATTCCGTTTATATCCACTTACGTTTAAAAATAAATCTGTTTTAATTGGGGGGGGAGTCATTTACGACTGAGTGTTTAAAGCTATTTGTAAGGAATACTCTTGTCAGCCTCTAGCTTTTAGCAGGATAGGAAACGATGCCGTGATGTCAATGACGCCTGCGTTTTTCCCTGCCTAGCCGAAAGATGCGATGCGACGCGTTTTAACGGATCGCCGGAGAAAGGGGGGAACGTAAACCTTTTGAACGGCGTCTTACTCTGTAGACAGAATGTGGGTACCGACCAAAAGAGCCCGTTTAGCCCGTAAAACGAGGATGAATGGCCTAACTGGGTAGGTGTCATGTAAGCGGCGGTTCGTGGGACCCGAGGCTCATCACACATTTTCCGGAGAAGGACTCGAATTAGAAAGAAACGGATTTCGCTCATATAACTTAAAATAAAGGAAGGATGAGGGGAAGCAGAGTATGAAGAGCCGGGCACTGACTTTTTTTAGGAGGACCCTCGGGGAAAGCGAATTACCTGCCGGGCGACAAACTGCCTCGCTAATAGCTTCGAGAGAGGAAGCACATACAAAAAAACAACAACATGATACCTGCCTGAGGCCGTCCCTCTGCACATCGACTGTGATTAATTGTTCAGTTTAGTTTTATTTTAACCGATTGGCCACGCAGGTAAATTTATTAACGCTAACAAAAAATACTTGGCCGGTCGGGTTGAACGTTTGCTCGGACAGCCTCGCCTTTCGCCGACTTGCAGCCGAATCGCAATTTGACAGGAAATTTCCCCCGGTGTTTCGGTTTCCCTCTCATGTATATTGGGATTTATACTCTTAAAGATATCTTGCAAGCCATGGTTGGCGTAGTAACGCCCGCCAGTGAAGTCTGTCTTCGGTTATAGAGTCATATAAATGTGAAACTGGCCTGCGATTGCTATGTAAATTTTCAGCGGTACCCCTGAAGGCCAGTGTTTACAAAAGTTTCCAACGAGTCGTTGATATCAGCATACTAGCAAAGCACTCGTATAGCTTTAAATGCATCCGCGTGTAAACGGGGTTTATTATATTTGGATTGGCAGCCACATTTATCGGGACTTCCACTGAAAGAAAGGGTAAAACCACGTCCAATTTCCCTAGATATTGGCAGTTAGATTCATTAGTTTGAATAGAAATATATAGTAACTACCGAAGTGGAAGACAAGGCAGGAACACCCTTGTCTGCTCTTTTTGAGCTAGAAATGATGAACAGCCAAGAAGTCCTAGATTTTTGCAGTGCCAAATCAAGTGACATCAACACAGATGCCACAAACTGCATGGAAGACATTATAACCTGGAAAGACATTCAAGTCATGGAAGAAGAAGTGTCAAACCAAGGAATCGGGACCTTGGCTGTGGACAGCGCTGGGCCATGTGGGTTGAATGACAGTCACCTTGGTTATGAGAAAGACCAAAGGACAGAAGAGGTAAATGGGAATGGGAAAAGCACCATTCCCAGTGTGTCTTGCGTCTCCTACTTGGATATCTCCTCTCATCCTTGCCAAGAAGCAAGCAGATGTGATTCTATAGTAGCTGATCCAAATGCCGATTTTGGAGATATGGACATTGGAGTGGATTTAACTCTTAATGAAAGCGGCGTGCTGGAGCCAGAGTCTCCATCCCAGGAAGGTGAGCTGGTGGTTCAGGAAGGTATCCAGGATTTATCCGTTCTAGCTGCTAAGCCCGTGGATATGTGCACTGCTGTGAAAGAACCCAGGAGGGCCCTGGATAAGGAGGGAGGCCGTTTGCTTTCTGAACCCCATGCAGTAGAGACAAGCCCTGCACTCTCAACGGCAGAAGACAGTGAGAGACACAAGCATGGGGGCAAAAGGGTGACTTTCCCTTCAGATGAAGACATTGTTTCTGGAGCCGTGGAGCCAAAAGACCCTTGGAGACATGGTAAGGATTCCACTAATCCCAGTCTTTTATTACAGGGTCTATTCGGGTTGGAGTGATGTTTGTTACAGTACGGTTTCTAGGTGAGGACTACATAACTCCACTATTGAAGGCCTGTGGTCCATCAGATTCTCTGACTTCCCTGATTTCACTCACACCTAATTTGTTTTTTTATTTTTATTTTTTTGTGTGTTTCCTTGTCTTGTGAAATTGACATTACAAAACAAAATTAATACCTGTGCTGTTTTCTCATATATGGGTGGTGAAAGGAAATGCGTGCTGGTGAAAGTAAAATCTGCTGACTGCAGACTGTTAAAGGACAGGGGTAATATGTATTATGATGAAGAAAAACCTTCTCAGATTGCTCATTATGCTGACACCGGTCATCCATACAATGTTTATGTGTACCAGCCACCAAACCAGTGGCTCAAGGTCTTCCTGGAAAATGGATCTGTCTTCCTGGAACAGCTTTAACCCGTCAGTTTCTACCTACGTCATTCTTGACTGTTAATTTTGTGACACTTTGAACATTAGGTGTCCCTATATTTTTGGTGCATATGATGCTTATGATGGCTGTTATATAAAAATAAATACAGCTAAACTTATGAAATAAGGCTGAATTTTTTTATCATCATATTTATGTTCTATAATGTATGCAGTAGTTATTTTAGAACAGTTTTCACAGCTCAGATGCTTCTGACATTTTAGAGTGCAAAGCATGCAACAGCTTTGAGATTTTGCTCAAATTTACTCAGGAACGCTATGACCCTGGTTAGTTAAGTGAATGTTGAAACTCAGTGAATACATAACATCCTGACAATTGCCAAGAATATTAAGCTTTTATTTAACGTTTTTTGAGGGAAGATGGGAAATTCAAAAGGATGAAAGGAACAGGCTGCAATGCATATTTAAATTGAAGTATGTTATAATTGTTATTAATAGTGTAATACACAGAAACTGCACCAAATACCTTTCACCTTGGTTCTCACAATTAATGTGGATTTGTCTGTATTTTTATTGTGATTTTAAGATCCAACTAGAAATATCCGATCTGTCCGTCTTCCAACAAGGAGGCAGCAGCATAATGCACTCACTATGGACAATCTAGAGCAGGGTTATTCAAATCACGGTCCTCGAGGTCCAAGCACTGCTGGATTTCCAGCCTTCCTTTACCTGTCAGTCAGGTGTGAAGCCTCTGACCAATCAGAATCAGTAATTATCAAACTAACAACCCGGTAGAACTGAAAACATGGCCTGGATTTGGAATCGAGGTCCAGATTTGAAGAACTCTGATCTAGAGACACCAGTTGGCCAAACCAGTTTGGACTGCAAGAGGAAAGTGAAATTTTTGGTGAATACCCACATTATTTTAGGAGACGATGTAAGCTGCACATGCCTATACAGACACATATAGCATGGAGGCAGGACTGGAACTTCCAACCCTGGAGTTGTGAGGCAACAGTACTCCCCAACAGAATTACCATTGACTGCATTATCAGCTAATTTTTCCAGTTTGATCTTATCATTGTAGTACTTTAAGTACCATGGGTGATGGACTTTCACTGGATTAGCACAAACCAAAGGTAAGGTGTTCAGTTCATATAGTAAAAATAAAAAGTATAGTAAAAATATAGTCAATATTATGGATAAGTCTACAGTAATAGTAGTTAAATGCCCTGGAATGGCTACCAAGGCATTAAAACCCATTCTAAATTATAACTTGCTAGGACTGCAGCATCAGAGGGGACAGGTGCAACTGTTGCAGACAAAACTGAAAATGCAGTATAGTGCAAGAGGTCATGCCTATTCCTTTTAGGCCATTAAGGTGTTTATTTATAGTAATATCTATTATTAACTGTCATGGCCTGCCCATTTATTAGTTCAGCTTATCTCATCCACCTTTAGTCAGCAGGCTTCTGTGTCTTATGGTTTTGTCAGCTCTTTGCCCTATTAGGATGGATGGTGTGAAGTTCTGAGAATATCAAGAGTATTCTCATGCAGGAATTGCCTATGAGCCAAAGTTTTGTGCGAAACGACCATGTGATGTGTAGCTTTTAACAGGTATGGCTGCATGTAACACACAGATGAATGCATGAGATTCCACCAAATAGGTCCAGTTTTTTTAGTGACATTCTCTCTGTTACTGTTTACATTTGTCTAGTTTGTACCTAAAAGCCCTTTTGTTGTCAGCCAGCTCCCTCACCTTCCTTTCTGCTTACTTACGTTGATCACGTGACCTCATACAGGCAAGCAACCTCTTTGGGCATGGTCAGTGTGCTGGTGAAGGAATGGGAGTGCCTGGTTCACCAGCCACAGTTTTCTAGGGCTGCTTTGCTACCATGGGTTGGTCTGCTGCTATGGCATTCACAGTGGATTTTGGGGGCTGGGGACGGATATTAGTCATGCTGCTTTGTGTCGTTGATGCTTTTGCTCTGGCAGACCTTACGGAGAGTTTTCTATTTTTGAATTTGTTCAGGCTGTTTTTAGTGATAATGAAGTCCTAAGCGTGTTTTCCTCTGGGGCTGCCAAAATTCAGAGTATGCTCCTTAGTGTGATGGTATATTTTTCCTCCCCCAGTATTACATGTGATGTAAGTGCAAGGTTAGTCTCTCATTTAAAGCCCTCTGCTTTACTCTCCCCCTTCCCATTTAACATTAAAATCTTTTTCTTTGTGGTGGCTACCAGCAATTCCCCATGGAGGGCTCTGGTCCTTGCTTCTGAATCAGTCCACATCTTGCCAGGAAAGCAGCTCTGAGCCGACGCATGAGTTGGTGAGGAGATGGTAAAGGGGTCTTTCTCACACTAGACCGCTTTTGCACTGCATGCAGTCCTCCTGATTTTGTCTTTTATTGGCATTATTTCCTGAGTGATTTGGTGTCCCCGACCACACCACCTTGGTCCTTTACCCTTTTCTGCGATTAGGTGGACGATATGCTGACTAAGTGCCCACACGCCATGCTGGATGTCAAAAGGCTGGGTATAGCATGGCTGAACGCAACTGCCTTTATACCATTGCTGGCCTGCCCTGTTGTGAGCATTGGGCTGTTGTGATTGTGCATCTCACTCCCTTTTTGGGAGTGTCTCCCCCGGGGGCAGTCCTGACTCGTGCTTCTTGTAGCATTCTTGCACTTGTAATTGTGCTGGCTTTATTGCGGGTGCCAGTCCAGTCATGTTCTCCCAAACATCGCTGACATGGCGCGATTCCCTTCGTCATGGAGTGACGCAAGCATGTCTACAATAATCCCCGTCACAACTTGTAAAACAGCCCCCTGTTAATATAAAAGTTTAACGTTTGTGAGCTGCTGTAGGTACTCTCCGTAAGGCTGGGAGATGTTTTCATCTGAGGTCTTGTTCAGTGACCTTTCCCAATCCTTTGGCCATATATTCTATAAAAATACTTCATTTTTGTGGCATATACCCATACTTTTTAAATGTTTTAAATATTTTTGTAATCGATTATATCTCATAAACAATTTTTTACATGCTTTATGACAAATAATTATGAATATTCATTTTTGTTTCTAAGCACTCTTAGCTTTTATAAAGGATTACTTTTGTATAATTTGTGAGATTCTTGTCCATCCGAAAGGCACAATGTGATGCTTCCTCTAACAAGCACCGCCTGTCATAATCTGAGGTTGGGAAACTGTTTATAAACTTCTTGGTGGAATGTATGGCAGTCTCTCTGACTTATCTTTTGGGATTTATTGAAGTTCTGGATCCTATTAGTCGTATAAGGCGGCTCAACCAGTAACCTTCATGGCAAGACCTGGTGATTTGTCATTAACATGTAAAAATTGCTTTGGTTTCTTGATTGCACAACCTGGATGAACTTGTATAATCCTGTGTAAATATGACACCTGCACAGTTTAGTAAGAAAATGTTTCTTTTTGATGTTAAATCTGAAAAATAGTGTTGAATTTTCTCTACCCTACTTAAGATTAAATTCATCTTAAACCTAAAGTGCGGGGACATGTTTTTGCACAAAGGTTTTGTTATATTTCCAGACGATAGTCTACATGGTCTGTGTGTCATTAAGTTTGGTAATACAATAAAGTACCAGCATACAGGCAACTGTAATCTGTTAGAAATGTCAGTCAATATTAAATTTACAAAATCATTTGGAATATTTTTTTAATGAAATATGGGGTAACTAAACAGCGTATTACCTATAACAAGTCTGATCATCTATTTATTATTTAGAGGTCCTTCTTGCTCAATATATATATATATATATATATATATACATGCATGCATGCATGCATGCCTGCATACATACACACAGACTGTGTGTGTGTGTGTGTGTGTGTGTGTATATTCAATGTACCATGTACTCCTACAGCATTACTAAGAAGTTTGATTGAATAATACTTACTACAGGCCTATGTCCCTAGGGGTAATTTAATGGGTGGTTGTTTGTGTTATTAATTTACCATCTGAGTTCACAGGTTAAGGTCTATAGACAGTACTTCCATGAACAGTAATATTTTCTGCTTTCTAAGTAATGGCTTTTCTCTTGCTGAGGCGCGTCAATTTTTTTTGACTGGTGAACCATGGACTACAGATGCATTAAAAATTAAGCCTTAATAAATAACAATATAATTATAAGGTTGTGTATAATTGTAATAACAGACATTCATTACAGTAATTCTCCTGCTGTCCTCTTAGTTGTCAAGCCTCCTACAGGCATGGACATGCAGTGTTTCAAGTTACAGTATTTTTAGCTTTTATTTATAACTTTTTATTGCTAGGTTAACTGTCTTATATAAACATTTTCAGTGGGGTAATTATATCATATTAAGTTTCACAGATTGGTAGTTGTAGATTTATTTACTTAATATTTATATGCACTGTGATATTAAAGTCACTAAATACTGCTGTTTGGTAGATAAACAAAGGTTTTTTTTAGCTACCCATTTTCTCTTTTATACTCTTTTGCTTATTTACCAGTATTTACACAAGAAAACGTGAAGTATCTGACAAGTCTTATTACTTGTGTGGATATTTCTGATTATCAGACTTGGTAATCCAAAGTACATTTTGTAAGCTTCTACAGTGTCTGATAGCTACAACTTAAACAAGTAGTGCAGCACGTAGTCTCTGAACATGCTGAAGGCCCACAAGCAAAGCTATGTAAATTTCCCTTGACATCTGGCAACTGATAAAATGATTTGGCTTGTTAATTGATACATTTAAGTAGCCTGTGGTTTGCCTTTTGCTTTATACAAGTGCTGCTTAACCTCAAAGTGCACCCTAAAGATACAAAGTCATCAGTTTACTAATAATTTACTGTTCTGCTTAGTGTGTCCTGTAAACTACACTTTTTTAAATGAACTGTCTGCGAATGGTAGGTTATTGAGTATAATTTGTTAGAGTATGGGTCAGGCTGCTACCATTAGGAATTAGGTTATTTTGTTTCTTTCTTTGGAGCTATATTAATGAGTGCGTTTTTGTGGGGGGGGGGGGGGGGGGGGGGGGGGGGGGGGGGGGGGGGGGGG
>JAODKF010000042.1:9901752-9924276 GCA_026779585.1 Mormyrus proboscirostris | reverse complement strand
TCCAAGGTCAGCTGCAGGGCCCTCTATCTGGATGTGTTCCTCCCCCGTCAGGCTTCCCTTGCACCCCCCTCACACATCTCCCTCTAGCAGAACATAGCTGCCCCCACAAACTTCTTTCCTTCCGGGTGTTCCTGCACCCTGTGCTCCAGGGAGATTAGCGCCGCTGCCACATTTGTTTATCCAAGCTCACGCTCCATCTTTATTGATGTAGACATGCATACTTGCGTGCACCAAAGACGTCCTGTTTTTTTTTTTTTTTTTTTTTGCCAACCACACTTTAAAAATTAGATGGTTTCCAAAACACAACATCAGGTTATTCGTGCTGCCAAAGCTGTCACTGACTCAGGGAATCGAGGTAAAATTATTGCGTATGAAATTCTTCCTGGTGTTGCAGACCCCTTGGGTCCTTTTTGTCATGGGTCACTCAGATTGTGAAAGCAGCTTGTTCAAATAAATAATTTAGAGTAATTGGTGGGGGGCAGTGAAGAAGAGCAACTGTGGGCCCGGACTTGTTGTTTTTTTGGGCTGATGGCAGTGGGTGGTCTTAGGTGTGGCTGGTGAAGAGACATCGTTTCCCGGCTGGCCCCATACCCCCACACACACAGAGCAATGGGATGCTTTTTGTCAATTTCCGCCAGTGTCAGTATCTCCTATTGCAACACTGCCATTTATTAGCAATAAAGACTTGACTGGTTTAGTAAGGAAACTCACTCCCCGTTTTTGAGGTGCAAGCTGCGGATTTGCAAACCCTGATTTTGCTAGCAGTGCTTTAAATGTACTCCAGTTAGTCTGTGAGAGGCACGCTGTGCACACAGACAGCTGTGTTGGATGTTCTGCTAAGAATGACCACTCCGGGTAAAGCATTCATTAGTATGTATTTGTCCAAGAGACCCACTGGGCACTGTAGGGGATGAATGATCCCTGTGCAAATATAAGCCAGTGCGTTGGTCTGTGGGGTTGACTTGCTGTTAGCTCTGGCTCTCTTGGGATTACTGATTGTTGTTTCTCTGTGTCTGAAACCTGAACTGTCATTTGTTTTTGTCTTTTTCCTGGTTTTCAATCTGAATTTCCCATGAGTCCTAATGCTGTGAAAGGATAAAGAGCAGCCTGTCTAGTGGAGTAATGCTCACCATGGGAGCTTCTGTACAGACGCCTGGATGAAAATGTCCAGTAACAGCTGGAGATGTTTGCGTGGTTAATGTTACATCATGATAAATGGTCAGATCGGTTTGATTTCCTCCATTTGTTTACAGGCTTGTCTCCGAAAAGTAATTCTTAAATTTGTTGTGGATGTTTGGTACAGCCATGTCAAAGGTTATTTTGTTGTATTATGTTTTTTGTTTTTTTCCATAGCGCTTGCCTCATCTGTGTTTGCACAGTTTTGACTTAAAGGGGCAGGAGTCTGTTCACCTAGCCCAGTCATCATGTTCTGTTAATGGATCCCCACGAAAGTCAGCCCTGTATATTTGCTCTGGGCCCACATTCTTGCTTCTGTCAACCTTAGGACTGGCTGTGGTGGCACTCTTCTTTAATCGCAAGTACTGCATGTAGATACAAGGGGTAGTGGGCCTGGTCCTACTGCACTGTTTTTTTTTGGTAAAGGAATCCCATTACAGGGGTGGACAGTGAGACAGAAATGCCAGGGAAGTGAAAATTATTTCCATGCAGTGATATGACATGAAAGGAGGAGCTAATGGATATTGATCAGCTGTTTGACTGGTGGGTTTTTTAAATCTCACTACTCGCTTTACCGATGCCTGTGAAAAATGAATCACATTTGTACTCAATGGATACTGTACTGGGGCATTAAAGTACTTCCCCCCTCCCCCACATTCTACTCAGGCTTCCCTTCACTCCTTAGCTGACTCGTTTTTCGACCCTGTCCTCATTTGGCTGCCTCGCTGTGGTCACATGACTGAAAAAAGTTTTAAAAAGGATGAAACGTGTAAGCCTCTCGTCAGCCCAGAGTCTCGGGTATAAAAGCATCACCCATCACTTCCCGGACAGTGCTCTCTGCCAGGGCTTTTTAAAACTCGTTGCGTCTTTACAATTTTTACAATTCTTATTTAAACTGTCATGCTTGTTTAGCCTGTGTTTTTTTGTCATACATGGAATTGTATGTCTGACTTGTATTTTGCTCAGTCTGGACAGCATTAAGACTTTATCATCTATGTGGTCTGACAATCAGTAAACGAGAATGTTCGTTCAGTTCACATATCGGTTGCTGTCCCATCTGCTTCCGCTGTTTTCGCAGTGTTGTTTTTTTGCATCTGAAAATGGGGAACCAAAATGTGGCTTTCCATGATATTAATATGGGAGGTTAAATGGAGTCCAAACTCTCAGTTGAGCACCTCTGGCCTCTTATTGCGCTTTGCCTCACCGTGAGGGCAGAGCTCTGGCCCCCTCGTCCCACAAATGCATAAATGTTTATTGCTCCCGAGCGGTGGACTTAAACGAGGACGGCCACAACATGCTGTCACGTGGCATAAACGTGGAGCCACCTCTGCATACCCTCTCAAGCTGGACCGCTCTCCTCTGGTGAACCGCGTTTCCTCCTTCCAGTGTTTACTAATGGCGCGGCACTACAGCAGCTGCAGGTGCCGTGCTGCCTTTTTCCCTTTTTTCAAGGACCTTTCATTCACAGGGTAGAATAAACGGGAGGCAGAGGAAACGGGTGCTGGCTGAGGTTTGGCAAGACTTGGAGCACTCAGGCGTGTTTTGAAGAATTCCTGTTTATCACGCCTCACTAATCACTAGAATTGTTTAAACCTGGACCTCCATTGTTAATAAAAGAATTTCAACATTAATGGGTATAATGGCCTGCATAAGCAGGATCATTCTCAACTGGTATCAGAGCCTGTCATGTGGTGCTGGGTTTGGCAGTTATCATTATCAGTTATAAAAATCTGTCCCCCAAACCCTTATTTTTTTATGTGCTTAGCTGGAGTGGGCTGTGAGTTTGCATGTGGCTGTTTTGTAACAGCCCAAATCTCTCCTAAGTAAATAAAGCCAGAGTCCAGAACGCAGGGAACCATTTGGTAATATGAGGTGACAGACTGAGGATTATGTCATTGATGGGGATCATTGTCTTTATGAAGTGGGTCACACTACAGAAGATGGTCTTGTTTAGTGGTCTTTGGCAAAGGGTCCTTTGAGAAATAATATATACGTTATTCAACCCATGGAAGAAAACGTTTGCATACAGCAGCGACGCACTTAAAGTGCTCAGATACATCATGATAAATAAGCAAATACAGAAACATTAAAAGGTGGTGTACATGCAATTTACTGCTGTGCTATGTCTGGGTATGAAGGCTGTAGCAGCAAGGCCCAGGTAGGACAGGTATTGAATTCTAACCATGGTGCCTGTGACTGGAAAGAGGAGTGAGTCATTGTCCACTTATGGGTAAGAAGGTGGTGGCTTAAAGTCGGACAGCAGCTGTTTTTCCTATTGAGTATTTATGAGGTAATGTTGCGCCTCTCTGCCTTGTCAGCATTGTTTTCGTGTCCTTCTGCTGGACAGGTCGAGGACCGATAATTAGCCAAGCAGATGTTTTCTAACTGACCTTTCAAGCTTGAATGGAATATGAAGTGAGACATGAAGTGGCTCAAGGCTGCGTTGGTATCACGTTAATGCAGATCTGCTTGTACTCTCAGGCGGTAATGTTCGTACCATAACAGGCTGTGAATTAGCCCAGCAGCATCATCATAGACACACAGAACAGTTAACCTGTAAACCTATCCAGGGACCAGGTGGTGTTTTTGCAATTCGCAGTGAGCTGTCAAGAACAGCACATTCACCGTACATTCATCATAGCAGAGTATTAGCGGTAGTAAGGGGCTTCACAGGGCACCTGCAATAAGTGACATGGACATGGCTTCTGTCTTTTCAGTGGCAGTATACTGACTTTGTCATACGGTTGTCATTGGTTTGGGTGGTATCCAGTTCTTCATGTTGTCATACTGTCTAGACGTGGTACTGTGGTCTGCATTCAAAAGCAATTTTGTTCTGCTATTTTAGAATATCGGTGATAATTTATCATGGGGGCCAGATTTTTTGTCGAACAGCAAATTTTTTTTGTGGGCACCCCCACCCTCTGGTTGTCAAATTTAATTGCAGAGATTTCAAAATACAGCAGCATACCCAAAATGGGTATAACAACTTCGGTCATGGTGAGCTGGGTGTGTACGCAGGAAAGATATGGATACCCTGGATGGGATGCCAGTTCTCTGCAGGGCACACACTTATACACATGTTCACGCCAATTAGCCTAACAGTCTGGAATGAGGCTGGAAACTTGAGCACCTAATGGTAACCCCCACAATACAACATACTTGCTCATAACCTGTTATATCTCATTAATTTAGCCTGATAATTCAGAATTAAAAATGAAACAAAGTAACTGTTTTGGCATATTTTAAGATATTTCGCCAAAGACAAGCTGAGTCAGAACCTGAATGGCATGTTTATTCTGTTAGAAGTAGTGTTTTGAATGCATTATGTAACCTTTGAGCTAAGCCTCAGTGTCGATGTGTACAGTCCTTGTTTTAAAGGTCAGCTTAATTCCCCCACCCCCAGAGTAGGCAAACCTGGTAAAACCTTCAGTGAATTGTTCTGTTTTCTCATATGCCTACTGGAAAGGGTCACAAATGGAAAGAGGAAGGAAATTCAGTGAAAGTGCCTTGGTCTACATCTTGTCTGGGAAGATCCTCACTGTCTTGATTAGCAAAGTTGCTAATGCATGTAAAGGCGGAGATTCAGTTTGGCCCTGATATGAGCTGCTTCGTTTGGGTTACGGAGGAAAGTCTGTGCTTCTGTGTTGTTGGGTGTTAATGATTTAGATTCCATAGCATTCTTCAGATGTGACTTAGGTTCTCAGAAACTACAAGGAAAAGTGAAAAAGTTTTTTTTTTTTTTTTATTGTAACCTAGATTAAAGAAATGCGTATTGCTGATGTTTAGCCCTAATGCAGACATGCACAACTGCTGTGTAACAAGTGGTTAATTTGAACTTAACTTATTTTTCAATTGATAAAGCATGTATTTTACACACTTTCAGATGAATGTCTTAATAATGTTCACTTTTAGCCTCCGTGATAGACCCTGTATAAATTGTCATAGTGGAACACAAGATGCACTGGTGTGTTCAAATGAGGGCCTTTTTTGGAGGACTTGAGTTTCCCCATCAATCCTGTAAACTGGAGTTGAGCCTTCCCTGGGTAGGAGTAAGCCACCAGCCTGCATGTTGTGTTTGTGAACACCTGGAGATGTTTGCTCTTTAATTCTTCAGGTCCTCCCCTCTCCCTGTGAGTTGTAGAGAGCTATTAATCAGAGTTAGCGGGCAGAATGCTAGGGATGATGTGCTGGTTTCATGGCTGCTCCAGGATAGCTGCTGACCTGGGTGTCCTGCCAAGTATTTAATAGAATTCCTCCCTCTGTAAATCACTGTCAGGCATAATGGGAGCTGCCTAAGTCACCCAGTATCCATTTTCATGAAAGATTTCACCCCATCATAGTGTCTCTCGTGAGAGTCAAAGTGGTATTTGGCTCACAGGTATCGACTTTCATGCACGGTAAGGTGACAGAGGTGTCTTTCACCATAATAATGAGTTATCTGGGGTCGGCATGTTATCTGGAGGTGCGAAACATACGGAAATTAAGATGCTCTCCAGTCAGCAAACTTTGTTGTGTTTTTGGCTTGCTCTGTGATGCCGAAAAGAAAAGAGAGACAGAGAATGGAAAACGCCATTTGGGATCAACTTATCTGAAATATAAACAGGTTTAGTCAAACCTCATTTCATTGGGAAGCCTCTTGAGCAGAAGGATGCAGCTTGAATTGTGGCCAAATGGGAAGAAATGTCAATGCTATGCATTTGCACAAAGGAGGCTGTAAATGAATTGGAATGATTAATTTCCAATTTGTTAGATTGACAAAGATGGAGAAATATCTATTCAAGCTCTGCATCGCTGTACCCATCTAACTGTGAATTGATTCCATATTATGTCATATGATTTATTTGCAGGCTTGTGTATTTTTAATCCAAGCAGAAGTGTGCTGGTTTCACTAGCTTATTCTGTGCTCCCTTTTAAACATCACATTCTTAATTGTGGGGCTGGTTTCTGATCCACTCGTGACCAGGGTGACAAGGCCACACTTCCGCTTTTGACCAAATCGGCCCAGCAGCAGCCCTCGAATCCTGAACTTGCACTTATTGCAATAAGCCCTGAACTTACTATTGCTCATTGGCCTGACGCCAAGATTCATTCAGCAGAACATTCCAATTTTATCGCTCCTGCAGACAGTCGGTAGTGTAAGTACTACTTCAGCTGAGGAACCCGATGAAGCTGGGAAATACAATAGGCATCCATCCACCACCGCGAGTGAAGTGCTTAACAGCCATGATTAGCCATGGGTCAGCTCCCTGGTCACGCGATCTATTTTAGTGCTGACTGGTAGAGGTCATGTTCCAACACGGCATGTCAAAAACACCAAACACTTGTTCCGCAGACGGGCAGAAAGTGTGCTGCCTTGGTCCCATGTTACTGTAAGCCGTCCCCTTCCAAATGGGGGGTATCCCATTACGCAACTTTGTTGTCGGCTAATGCTAACCGGAAGGAGCGCTTTGGCTTTATTGAGAGGTGTCAGGTTTCTGGGGACCGTTTGTGGGAGAAGAATGCCAGTCATAGTAGACTGAGACTGAATGGGGGGACCCTCTTGACCCCACCTCGTATGGCTAATCAATACCTCGTTGACATTTTATAAGTGAGTGAGTGGGTGGTGAAATGTAACGAATACGTGGGAACCAAATTAGTGTTCTTCAAGCTGTCCAACAAGTTATCTGTAAATTTTTGGCGAACAAGAAATTCTTGTTGTTGCGTTATTCTTAATTTGTTTGTGCTCTCTTGTTTAATTGTTTTGTTCTCAAAAATGCAGTTACTACCCAAATAACTTAAAACATTTCCTTTGGCTGCCTAAGACCTTTGCATAGTACTGTATATGGTTAGTCTTCTGCTACCTTGGTTCTTAAAAATAATAAAAATACCTTAGTAGTATAACCTGCCCACAGTAATACACATTTCTTTAATCTACTAATGACAGGTCTTAATGCGTGTTAGTATGACCCTGTAATGGCGACCTTAGAGCTGAAATGTCTGCTGAGGTCACTGCTGTATGTATGCTGCTACAGCCCCCCCCCCCCCCCCCTCCCAGAGTGCGCCGTGGAACAGTTTTACTGTCTGCCTGTGTATGTGGCTCCAGATTCCCAGCAGCTGACTGCCCTATTGTGGAGGCAGCAGGTAGCACAGTGAATGTTAGTGTATGCTACCAGTGTAACCAGTTCCTGCTTCATACATTCACGCTGTGTGAGTGGCATTTCAAGAAAGAGTCACGATTACTAAATAAATGCACAGCACTTAGGGGCTGATAAGCTTCACGGAGCCTCAAAGCTGTCGCTTATAAATGGCTCTGGGTCACATCGTCATAACGGGAAGGGCCGCCAACCCATCAGCTGATGGACCTCAGCTGTAGAAAGGGCAGCAATGGATATGGGTTTGCGTGCAGTGAGCCTGGGAACAATCTGGCCATTGAGGAGAGCTTAAGATCCACCTTAGAGCTGGGGCATGTTCACTGGTGGGGGATAGGATGCTTATCGCTCTGCTCCTCAGTGTTACCTGCCTTCTGGCTCCTCGTGCCCTGAGAACATCTCTACTGTTATTGTGGTTCCCAGATATTATCCCGCCATTACTAACTGAGGAGTCACATGTCGCAAGCTGTGCAAACTGATTTGCTTGATGTGCCTGTGCTCTTTTTGTAGGCCTGCTGCGATTTCACGGTGCCTGTCGCCATTGCCGTGCCATTGCCTTGGTTATGCGATCGTTAGGGACATCATTCTAACTCTGAGTGTCAGTGTATGTGCAGCACACCGCTGGCGTAAACACAGATGCCGCTGAGAGAATAATGCGTTTTCTTCACTGACCCCCCTGTGATTCCCTGTATCTCTATTTCTTCCACAGCCCAGAATGTGACTGTGGATGAGATCATCTCTGCCTATAGACAGGCCTGTCAGAAGCTGAACTGTAAGCCCATCCCTACTGTGCTCAAACAGATACAGGTAAACCTGCATTCCTGCCTCATTCTATAGAAATGTATACATGTTAAGGCTGGTGTGGTGTGTGAGCTCGTACACGTGTGTGTGAGGATGCACACTTATGCATCCTAACTTTTTTTATTGTGATTATTACTTCAAGGCTCATGCAAGTTCACAATTAAGACCCACAGTCTGGGTGTTTCTTTTCTTCTTCTTTTTCCTGTTCCTTGTGTGTGTGTGGGTGTGTCTGTGGTCTGTGTTTGTTTGGTACAGGTATACCTTACCTTGTGGGGACCAAATGTCCCCACAATGTGATGAATACCTGTGTTTTTTTTTTTAACCTTTTGGGAAAACTATTTTATAAAAAACCGTGACAGCAATGAAAAAACTAAAACTGCAAAAACTCTTGTATTTTGTTTTGGTTACTTATGGCTATGGTTAGGGTAGCTGGGTAGGGGTTAAGGTAGCCATAGTTAGCATTAGCATTTTCCCCATAGAAATGAATGAATGTTCCCCAAAAAGATATGATTACACAACTGTGTGTGTGTGTGTGTGTGTGTGTGTGTGTGTGTGTGTGTGAGAGCGTGTGCGCGCTTATGCTTGTTTGTGAGCGTGTGCTTGCATGTTGCCTCAGGTTACCTGAATGTTGAGTTAAAAACACACAGAGCTCTTGGAAGCCATGTCAGCTCTGAGAGACTGCCTGGAAGACTGGCACCGAGGGCACAGGCTCATCCTGGGCCAGCCGGATAGCCACTTCTGCTTCTCAAAGGAATGGCGCCTGACCAGCCCCTGTTGTGGCTGTCTGGTTCGGAGCCTCCCCAGAACAGTATCCATAAGAGGTCCCCTTCAGTTTAGTTACCATGGACACCATGGACGGCTTCTGTCCCCTGGGCCATAGGGCCATTGCACCTGTCAGCGCACATCCTCATTACCTGCACACACTGCTCTGCTCGGGCTCTGTAGAGGCTTGGCTGGGAAGCGCGATGCTTTTGTTTTGCTTTAGCTGCTCATCTAAAAATATTGCTTCTGAGGCCTGAGTACAGGAGGAGTCTTCAGGTTAAGGGAGTTTTGAAGGTGTGGTGATATGCCTGTCATTTAGCTGTCTGAGCCTCCAAATCTAGTCTACTGTAGCACTCAGATACACACCCATCCTCGCCCTTTCAACACATTTTTGTGATTGCAAGCTCAGTCAGAATGCTCAATGTCAAAAGGACTGTCTTTCTGAAAAGGTCTAATAACTCTAGACTCATTAATCTGAAATTACACCTATTCATTATTGCACATGATTTCCATGCCAATTTGCACAATCTTTCCTCACTGATTATCTGATTGTATTTCATTGTCTGGATTTTAATGTCCATGTTTCTGTAACAAGTGACTAGTAGCTAAGTGGGACAGCTGTCTTGTTTACGTCTGGTTTAGTGCCACTGAGGTGAGTCAGGGAATCTTTCCAGTAGTAAGGACAGCATGGGGCAGCATATGGCTCAGTGGGCTAAGCCTGTGTGCCTGTAATCACAAGGTCGCAGGTTCAAACCCAGCCTCAGCATGCCTGCGGCTCCTTGAGCAAGACCCTTAACTCCCAGCTCCCTGGGCGCCTCAACAGGTGGCTGCCCTTCACAGACAGCTTGCTAGTGGGCAGTGGTGGCTTGATAATTAGGGCACTTGTAAGCGAAAGATTGCAGGATCGAATTCCCCACCAACAAGTCACCACTGAGGTACCCTGAGGAAGGTACCGTCCCCAAGCACTGCTCCCCGGGCGCTGAATTAGCTGCCTTCTGCTATGTCACGAAAGTCACATATGGGTTAAATGCAGAGGACACATTTCGTTGTTGCGCACTGTGTGCTGTGGTGTGTTAACAATGACCACTGATCACCTAATTCTAATAATTCTAGTAGTATAATAATTCTATTTTCCCCTCGGCAAGACATAGCACAGAGAATCTGTATGTTTTAGTTGCGCAGCACCTGTATGACAACCATAGAAGGTGGTTTCCCTGCATGCTGGAAAGATTTGTTGGATCTCTATTTGTGCTACCAGGACCAGAGAGGAGTACATTTCCACCAGGATTAACCGCCTGCAGTGAGCAGGACTTTCCCACTGTGTAGATTTCACTGAGTCATGCTTAGAGAAACTGTCTTACAGTGAGACTTGTCAAGTGATGTGTAAAAACCATAGGTGTGCTGCTTCACTTCTGAGACTGTACTGAGGTGCAAAGAAAAAAAGTCAGAGTTAAAGCCCTCAGTTAGGAGGTCTTGGAGTGTCTGGGAAGCTCATATGGGCTGTCACCCATAAAGGCTTTTTGTTTCGGTCCTTAAACCTGGTGACATTTTTGTTACACCTAATACTTATGATGTAATTTTGCATTATGAGTTAGAGATAAAAAAAAAAAATGATTATGGAACAGCTCTGTTTCCCCCAGGTGTCTGCTCGAACGGCTTGCGAGGCATGACGCTTTTCCACAGATGTGTGTTGAATGTGAGAGATGGACGAACGAATGACGGTTGCAGCAATGCCTGCGTATTTAGCGGCACAATGTTACATTTGTAGGCTTCAAACTGGCACTCAGTTGCTGTTTCAACACACACACATACACACACAGCACACACAGCAGCTGACTGGCCAGGGGCAGCGATGTCCAGTCTTCCAGACATTGGGTGTGTCCGAAATCGCAAACCTGCACTGTACATACTGAATTTCAGCAAAAACCTACTACACAACCGTTAATGCAATGTGTACTATATGTATGCTTGAGAACAGTATGCATACACTCGGACACACTGCAGTTACCATCTTGTGTATTACCTGACCCGGATGTTTACCAATGAGGTAGCTTGACCCCTGTGATACTTAAAAACAGATCAGTGAAAAAGTTCATGAAATCATCTGGCTATGTTTTCTGTGTAAAATTGTACAGAGACAACACTTCCTCTGCTATCTTTGCTCCTCCGGTGGCCTTGTGGACTGGTGTAACATCCATTGGTTGCACACTGTAGTATGTCAGCCTTCCCTTTCGCCTACTGTCTCATCCGTCCTGAGGACTCGGATGTATTGCTCATATTGCAAACTATTTCGCCTACTACATAGTAAACAAGTCTGCAATTTCAGACACGCCCACTGTCTCTGTTTCGCATCCAAACCAGGATTGTAAAAGAATAAGAGCAGCCCTTGTAGGATACCTGCAATGCCTTTGTTAGGGAACGCGTACATGTCAGCCATTTTGTGGAGCTCTTCATGCTCTAGCTGTCACAAATCCGGGCCTTTTGAGGGTTAAAAGCAAAGAAAAAAAAATCACTATTCAGGAAATTTGTATTCAAAGTCCCATCAGCCTCTGCAAAAGAATTACAGAGAAACCTTTTTAGTACCTACTAGATGGCAGCGGACTTAGTGGAGCAACGCTGTAGGGTAGAGGACGCTGTGTCATCAGTTTGAGGATGTACTTGGGCTCTGTGCAGCACCTGTCTGAGCTCAGTGACGGTTTAGGTGAGATGCAGATGTCACCCTCTCTTAGCAGGCTAAGAGTCATACAAGTACTTTCAAAGCATTATGTAATGCTGACAAAGTTCTGCTGGTACATGGAATACTAGCCCACAGCATTTGAATTTGATCCTAGTCATGATCATTTTCATCCCCATGGGGTAATGTTTTCTTCCAGCGAAAGATAGGCATTGTATGAGAAAAAAGTATTTTATATTTATATTAACTACCTAATACAGCTACCAGTGCTGGCATGTTCGTTGTTATAATACTTGTTCACACCCAGTAATTGCTTTTCCACTGTTCCTGGCACAGTGGCATGCGTCATTCACTTGCTGGTTCTCGCCGCTTTTTCCCGAGGCTACCTGCCACCTGCTGGTGCCATGCAGTTTATTCCTGTCGCATCTGGTTAATTACCCTGAAATAAATCTTTTCAGCTAGTACTTTTGCATGCTCCCCCCCAAGTCGCGTGCACACACACACTCTGGGGGTGGAGGAACTGCGACCGAGCCCTTGTGCTTCTCTGAGTGGACATATTATTGGATTTAATCCATTTCTCCCCTCTGTTGGTTCCAGCCATCCACCTACTCCTCTCTCAGCAACCCCTGCCCCCAGGGCAAATTTTGAGGCTCTCTTGTTTGATCTGGAGCCATAAAAGGGTCTAATGTCCCGCTTCCTCTGTGTGGTCTGCCTCAGAAAAGCGAATCTCTGTGATGGTCTGGGAAGCAACTAGTGAACTCTGACCTGCAGTAAATTCTGGCTTCTGGCAACCCTTCTGAACCTCTCCTAGCTTCATATTTGCCAGTCTCAGTTCACTTCTGGTGTTGGCAGACACGTCTATATATTTGGTTAATTGAGTCGTGTTTGACTTCCCTGCTGCTTTGGTCATCTGTATATTTTTTACCCATTAGTTTGTTAGTATTTTTCTTTCATAACTTCCCATTGTTTTGCTACGTTCATTGCCTGCGTATGCACAATGTTTACCACGACTTTCATGAAAAGTCAAATCCCTGAGGTCTGAGGATTTGAAGTAGCTTGGTTTGTTAGAATAACAAACACCCATCTACAGTCAGTTTTATGGCGTTTACCTTTGTAAGTGACCGATCTTTTAAAACAGTGCTGGCAAAGCTGGGAAATCTGTGAGGTCGTAGAAGCTCTGCCTAAATGTGTGACCTTGAAACACCAACAAGCTACATGCCTGCATTACCGTTCTCAGAAGGCACTGTGTATCTTGAGGCATTGTCTCTTGCGCACTATACATGGTTTCCCACAGCAGATTCAAAGTGGCACTTTTTCCATTTCGTTTTAGGAGCTCAAAGATTTGACTCAGAGGAATGACTGCTTGGATCTCAAAGGTGAGATTACATTTTACATTTGTTTATTAGGTGAATCAGAGGCAGATAGTACAGATCTTGTGTGGTTTCTGGGATTTAGGGTTAGTTGCAGTTTTGCGCTTCCAAGCGTAACAGGCCAGTTTTAGGAGGAACTTTTAATTAAAAAATAAGGTAACTTTATTTTTGTGTGGGGCCACAAATTATTTAGTAACTCAGTTACTACTCAAGTATAAATTGTGCACATAGTAACTGCATGAAATACATGAACTGTTGTTATTAATGACGAAAGAACATAGGCTCAGTTAGTGTCTGGTTACTTAACACCTTAAGTAAAATTGTACTATCACATTATTTGTGCCTCTCAAGTAAAATGTTACCAAAAATTAAATTAAATAATTTACATTTCTGTGCATATCTATACCCTTTATTAATTCTGTTTTCTTGTCTAAATATTTTACTTTGAGTGCACTCGGGTAACAAGAAATTATATGAACTGGCTTTTTTTTTGGTTAAGAAGCTCTTTTATTAATGTCATTATAAAGAAAGGTTTATACTGTATTGGTTTTCTAAGTTTGCTATGTGATGCTTCTGAGAGCACTGACTCATCCCAACTAGGTGAGAAACTGGACTACAAGGCTTGCGAGTCCCTGGAGGAGATTTTCAAGAGGGTGCAGTTCAAGCTAGTGGTCCTACAGCAGACCAACCTGGATGAAGATGTGAGTGCCTCGCCCGTCTTCTCGAACACCTACTGGGAGGCCTGTAGTACTGTGCCAACTTGTCAGATCTGAAAAGCTTTGGTTTTTAATGTCCTTTTTATGCATTAATGCTTTACTGATACAAATTTTTCGTCTGTCATACATCATATAGACGTAGGAGACGGTCATAAGATTTTGCCAACAATGCTGCTGTGTATCTTTTAATTATGTGTGGTTGGTGGACAGAGAGTGGACAGAGCTTTGTGCTGTCATTGACGGCATAGGTGTCAGGAAAAGATGGCCACTCTTGCGGCCACATTGATCATCAATTTGGGCTGCGTATTTCTGCTTTGTCGTTTTGCGTGATCTGGGAGCGATTTGTTTAGTGACGTGCATTACCTCCCTGAAGAGATGACAGGCTGCCTTTGTGGCATGGCTGCGAAAGAGCCTTTTTCCAGATGAACATGGAAAAATAACTAATCAGGACCATTATCTGTGTTTATGACATTGCATAGCCCATAGATGCCCTTAAAGATTTTGTTTGGGAGGGGGGGTTGAGGGGATTATAGCTTGTTTCCCTGCAGTACCATGCTGTGTTAATTACAGGAATGTTCTCTGGTGCCGTCGCTCACAGAGTCTTGCTCACCCACCTTTTCCAGGGCGCCTCGGCTCTCTTTGACATGATCGAATACTACGAGTCGGCCACCCACCTCAACATTTCCTCCAACAAGCACATCGGCACGCGAGGCTGGCAGGCCGCTGCTCACATGATGAGAAAGGTGGGGCTCGGGGGTCCCGCAGAGCTGGTCGGCTGATTGCTGCTGACCAATAAGCATAGTTTATCACAATCGCTGTAAATGTTAGGTAGCATAATCCAGGAGGGAATACAGGTGATATAGAAACAGTTCAGAATGTTGTGGCTTGTTTTTGCAGTCTGAATCCAGTTAAGATTAGCAGAATTGCTTGAAAATTTGCTTCTGTCCCAATGTTTGTGTGTGTGTGCGCGCGTGTGTGTGCGCTTTGGTAGCTCTCATTTTACACAAATCCTGAGTGGAATGAGTCATGAAATCCTGAGCATCTTTGTGTCGTTTGTCAGTATTCTGCTCTGTTCAGAGAAACTAAAAATCCCAAATGGCAGCTGGGCCTTCAGGCTTCTTACTGATTTGCCCTTTATCTGTGGCAAATGCACAGCTCTCCAAGGTTCACCCATCATGCCCTGTTATCCTCTATGTCTTCTGTCTTGATGAAGAAAGCCCTGTTTCACCCCAGACAAGACAGATTTTGGGCAAAATTCTATACATTTAAGTCTAACTAAACCTGCTCTTTATTACAGCTGATCAATTTGTCAGCTCAGTGCTCTGATTTTACTTTATTTTCCTGCTAAAGCTGCCCTTTATAGGTATACCATACATGCTAACTTGAATACAAAATGCCACAATCTGTTGCTCATGCCTGATTGCTTTTATTTATACTGAAGAGGAAAGAACAGAGATTTGACACATCTATAGTACACAAGTACGTATTCGCCGCTAAAAGTGATGCATGCGGCAATCAATTGTTATAACAGCGCAAATGCATATGTATTTTATGTGCCTTTGTGCTGCTTTGACAAGAAATTACTGTGAATTTCAACCTTTGTACCGCGAATGAGGTACGAATCAGCATATGAAAGTTAAGAGTCATGAGGCATTTGCATTGTTACAGCGATCGTTTGCTGCGTGTTTCACTTTTAAAGGTGAATGGGTACTTGAGTACTTGTGTCCCTGTCAATAGTGACGTCAGAACACATGGGTGGGTTGAGTTTTAAACTGTGTGCCCGCCCTCTTTTTTTCACGCATGTCCTTCCCTTAGACGAGTTCCCTGCAGTACCTGGATGCCCGCGACATGCCGCTGCTGGACCATTCGGCACCATTTGTGGCCCGGGCCCTGCGCATCAGCGGCAGCCTGGCAGTTCTGCATCTGGAAAATGCCAGCCTGTCCGGGCGGCCTCTCATGCTGCTGGGTGAGCCCCTGGTGATCTGGGGATGGGGAAGGACTGTAAACATCGTGGATCTGAGTGATCATCAGTGGTGTGATTCTTTATTCATGCTTAGAGCTCCACCTGCTGGTCGCTTGGTGTATATTGATTTCTGAGTTGGACATAGAGTAAATGTGCTTGGTGTTTCACAGTGTCAGTACTGACAGGCTCTCAGTAGTTTGCTGATGCATAAAATGGCGGTCCAGATACATTTGTTGTTTCAGTTTCTTTCTGTTAATTTATATTTTTTTGTTTTAAAATATAAAAAATGCAAGCAGTGGCATTTTCTTAAGTGGTGGTCTGATGTAGGATGGTATTTATCCCCACATGCACCCTGCAGCCACGGCCCTGAAGATGAACATGAACCTTCGTGAGCTCTACCTGGCGGACAACAAGCTCAATGGCCTGCAGGACTCCGCTCAGCTGGGCAACCTGCTCAAGTTCAACTACAACATTCAAGTGCTTGACCTGCGCAACAACAACATAACGGACTCCGGTCTGTCTCTCTCTCTTTGGTCACACATGGAAATACTGTCGCTGGTTCTTTTAAGCCCTTTCACGTTTCTTGTTCCCCTGCACAGGTCTGGCATACTTGTGTGATGGACTTAAGGAACAGAGGAAGGGTCTGGTCACGCTGGTGCTGTGGAACAACCAGCTGACGCACAATGGCATGGGCTACCTGGCTGCCGCCCTGGTAAGTGCAGCCTTCACACTCTCTTACACAGACACACACTTGTTAATGTAGTGGCCGCTAGCCCTGCTCTATCCATATAGCTTATACCGACACGCTCGCTAGTGTAGTGGCCGCTAGCCCTGTTTTCTCCATATACCTTATACATACCCGCTTGCTAGTGTAGCGGCTGTTAGCCCTGCTCTCTCCATATGCCTTATACCCACACGCTAATGTAGTGGGCACTAATATATCTTTCAGTCACCATTCAAGCCTTTCTTGGCATTGTCCTGCACGAATATCATAACCTCTTTAAAATCTGCTTCTTCTTGTACCAGTGTCTGAAGAAGCTATCTTCTAGAAATAGTCAGTAGATCTTGTAGGTTTTAGCAAATCATAAAGGTTTGACATTGACAGTTGCAGCCCACATTATCACTCCTCCCCCACCTTATTGGTGCTTAAAAAATGTGTCCAACCTCAGGTCCATCAAGAGTCACTCTCATTTCATCTGTCCACAAAAGCCGCCTAAAATCAGTCTTGAGACGTATCCATGCCCATTGTTGATGTTTTAGCCTGTGTGCCTTATTGAGTGGAGGTCATGTTTCAGTGACTTTGTGACCATAACAATGTTCTGTACCACACTGCACCTAGTTTTTTCGGAGATTCCATTAAGGAATCAAAATGAATGTGGGTGTTTGTTGCTGAAGAATTTCTGCAAGTTTTTGGCAGTTAATATGCATCATGTTTTCTCTACACGTGTCTGGCTGCTGGCCACAAAACACTTCATTGTACGGCGATCATGTGTTAAAAGTTTAGCGGTTTTGATTGTTTTTTATCCCCTCTAACTCTTTTCAATTTTGTTTAATTGTATGTTCCTCTTTGTCCCTATTTAAATACTAATAATAATTTGCTTAACAATTTTGCACAGGTAGTATCTACAGATTTGTTTTTCAGGGTTTCCACGGATCCTTAAGTCTTAAATTCGGCAATTCAAAAATCAGACTTAAGGTCATAAAATGTCTTAAACAGTATTATTTTTCTGGGATGTAGTTTTAAATTAAACCCCATCACATATGGTTTAATATTTAATGAAATCAGTGATGTTTATGGAATCATATAACCTCCGAGCTTGCATGCTTTGTTTATTATTGCTGCGATAACCACACAAGTTCTGGCTTGGTAGCACATAGATATCAAAACACTGCGCTCCGCCGATTTAGGATATTTTGATATCTATGGTTGGTAAAGGTGTGTGGGTGTGAGTGTGTACATGTATATAGCCTGCACAAGCTCATTTTCATTTCGGGGGTTCGGTGTAAACTAACAAACGTTAGCATTGTAGTTCGCATCAATACTATCCATTGTCAACATGGGTAAATGCAAATTTAATGAGAATTGGACAGACAATGACAAATATGCAGATTGGCTGCAACACTCTACAGACCCACATGGTTTTAAATGCTCGTAGTGCGAGCAGACCTATAAATTGGGTAGTGTGGGTTTTCAGAGATTAATTTGGACTGAAACTATTGGTCGGAAGAGAAGGTACAAGTGCAGTACACATTGCCTAGTAACTGTATACGTGGTGTAATGTAAACATGCATCATGGGCTCAGAAACATTCAGTGATGGGAATTATAGAGAGGCACGGAAATGCAGACATTCCAGTGGACATTGAAACTCCTGGGTCTCAGCAAGCAACTGATGGCTAACCCATCAGTTTGTAATGAGCAGAAAATGTCTGACGTAACTCCTGTCACGGAACATGGCACTATTGTGGCATGGAATGTGGAATTTCTTGTTTTGTTGTTGAGTTCTTGGTTGAAGGATGAAATGTCAAATTTATGAAATCGGCAGTTGCATTCAGAGCTGGCGAATATGCAGAGGCTTAGGGTGATGTCATGACATGTCAGCCGTTCCTTGTTCCCTCTCTTCAGCCCTGCACACAGAGCCTGGAGACCCTCAACCTCAACTACAACTCAGTGGGCAACGAGGGCATCCACAAGCTGAAGGATGGGCTGATCGGCAACCGGTCCGTGCTGTGCCTATGCCTGGTTTCCACCAAGCTATCCTGCGAGGGTCAGTAGCCCATCGCCTGCTCCCGCTGCTGGCCTAGGGGGCTCCCATGTATGTTGTGGCATCTGCTTCACTTTGTAACATGTTTCTGCCAGCGCTGACTATGTGGCCACTACCACCCCACAGGTGCTGTGGCCCTGGCTGAGTTCATCGCAGAGAGTCCCCGGCTCCTGCGGCTGGACCTGCGGCAGAATGAGATCAAGACGGGAGGCCTGATGGCACTCTCCCTGGCGCTCAAGGTCAACACCTCCCTGCTGCGCCTCGACCTGGACAGCGAGCCCAAGAAGGAAACTGTGAGGATACGGGATGAGGGGGGACATAGAAGGGTGTACGCTAGGGCTGCCACTAACGACTATTATTCTCTGGATTAATAGGAGATATTAGTGGATTAACAAAGTAAAAGATGTTGGTGGTCTGGTGCTGCTTTTTGCCGATTAAAGTCCGACACATTTCTTTTGTAAATATACTTTTCATTTTTATTTCGGTTCACAATTTTCTTTTATTTAGTGTCTGTGTTTTCCCTTTGCTTTTAGTTTATGATAATATCATTGGTGCTAACAAGCCCACTGCGCACAAAAACACACTCACACTGTCTGTCCTGGAGGACAAGCCCAGATTTTAACCAATTCTCTTTTCTCAAACACTTATTCAATGGAGATTCTAAGGTAGCAAGCAGAAAACTTCATGACTTTAATAATGAGTGTATTTAGCAGCTACAAGGACAAAAGATATTAAAAAGCTCTCCGGACTGATGGTACTTTAATAAACATGTACATGTAGTTTGCCATTGAACTTTGCACATTGTAAAACCACATTTTTGTTTTATGATCATTTGAACTTCTCCCGTAATTACATAGTGGTATTAATGGAAAACATTTGTTTTAATGAATTGAAGCATTTTAGAAATCATAATAGTAATTTCAGTAAAATAATAAAAAGGACATCGTCAACTATGTTGACTAATCACGGCAGCCTTCATAAATATGAGTGTACGAATAGCTTCTTGGTTTATTAATAGTATTTATTTAGTTTGCTGTTGCAGTTCAGCCAGTGAGCTGACTTGTCATCTGTGAAAAGTCTTTTGCGTGTGGCGGTACACAAGTGACTGGCATGATTCGGGATGCGTGTGTGACTCGAGGTGTGCGTGTGTGACTCACGATGTGTATGTGACCAATGTGACTCAGGGCGAAACTCTGAGTGCAGGGTCGGGGGCCCTTCCCAGGTATTCCTGCCTTGTGCCACCTTGTATAAGCTCTAAGCTTCCTGTCACCTTGCTATGGGTATGTGGATGGAAGATGGATGGATGGATGGATGGAAGGAAGGATGAAATGTGTCAGATTTGCGGCCCTGTGAGAAACATTGTCAGTTTGACTTTGTCTTCGTAAATAATATCAAGTGATGGTGTGCATTTATCATGTGGGGCAAAGTCGAAGCATAGACTTGTGCTTTATCCCATCTCAGGTGAAGAGTTTCATTGAGACCCAGCGCAGCCTGCTGGCTGAGATCCAGAAAGGCTGCAATCATAACTTCTTCCTGGCCAAAGAGAAGAAGGAGAGTGAGCAGCAGATGCTGCACTCGGCCTCCATGCCGGAGATCACCTCCACAGAGGACGAGCCAGGGGAGGACGGGCCGCCCTGTCCGGGGCCATCGGAGCAGCAGGAAGTTGTTTTTGAGGAGGATGAGGCCGAGGGAATTGTGGGGGATGAGGAGACGGGTGTGGCCTCTGAGAATGAGGGGGGGCTGAGCAAGGGAGGAGAAAAAGGCGTGGGGTTTGGGGACTCTGACTCAGATACGGACGACGAGGACACCGGGCCGGGTGTCGAAGCCCAGGCTGCACAGAGGACTGCTGCCTCCTCAACCCTGGGAGAAACCCCACCCACCCCTGCGCCTCCACCCTCACCCACCTCCATCCCCGGGGGCATCACCATCACGGAATCCCCCATGTCATCGCCGGGGGCCCCTCCGTCACCCCGTCGTTGCTTCTCGGTGTCGAGCCCGGGGAGGGGGCACAAGATTTTTATGGTGACCCGAGTAGAGAGCCCCCCCGAACAGCAGCAGCAAAAGCTACAGCTGGGGGTACCGCAGATGCAGCCCCCGCCCGAAGGGACAGCTCCTGAG
The DNA here is from genome assembly GCA_026779585.1 of Mormyrus proboscirostris. Taxonomy (NCBI): domain Eukaryota; kingdom Metazoa; phylum Chordata; class Actinopteri; order Osteoglossiformes; family Mormyridae; genus Mormyrus; species Mormyrus proboscirostris. The sequence continues at coordinate 9,903,805 of JAODKF010000042.1, read as the reverse complement.
GAACAGCCCTCTGTGATGCCGGGCCAAGACAGAGAGCCTCAGCGGGCCCAGGAGGGCAGTGCAGGGTCACCCCCGACACTAACCCAGGAGCTCGCTCCGGATGTCCCAGTGCGGCAAGAGGAGGCGCAGGCACAGGGGTGCCACCTGCAGGGCAATTGTGGCTCGGCAGCCGAAGTATGTTCCAAAGGTGAAGCAGCAGGAGCTGCTCTGCCCAATGGCATCCGAGCCGAGTTTGCCCTGTGCCTGCCTGAGCCTGAGGTGCCCAAAGCAGGCAGCTGTGTGGCAGAACATGGTAAGTGTCGTCAGCTGATCACTACCATGTCCCAGACAGGTAATCTGACTGCTTTCTTGGAGAGCGATATATGCGTGTGAGTGAGTGTGTAGCCACATCCCTCCGTGGTCACATCTCCCCCATGCTTCCTGCTGGAATTCCCTCACAGACGGGAGGACTGAACCTCTTTATTTCTTTTACTGCCTTAGGAGGGGTCTGAGCTTCTTACCCCTCTAGCTCATCGGGAGGGGTCAGTCTGAGTTTCCCGCCCCTCTAGCTCATCGGGAGGGGTCAGTCTGAGCTTCTTACCCCTCTAGCTCATCGGGAGGGGTCAGTCTGAGTTTCCCGCCCCTCTAGCTCATTGGGAGGGGTCAGTCTGAGCTTCTTACCCCTCTAGCTCATCGGGAGCGGTCAGTCTGAGTTTCCCACCCCTCTATCTCATCAGGAGGGGTCACTGTGAGCTTCCCAGCCCTCCAGTCCCTCGAAGAGATCTTATCTATGCTTGTCAACCCTCTTGTTTCTGCAGTGCGATCCAGCGCCGGTCTGAGCTGTGGGCAGGACTTGGAGGAGCTGCTGCGCGAGGCTAGCCTGGAGATGGGGAGGGAGGCACCGTGATGCCCCGTTGGTTATGGAGGTAGTTACATTGCATCACTGTTTCACTCCTGCAAATGTGTATGCAAAGTTCCTCAAAATGACTCATATTCAGTGTGTGTATTGGATTAGTGACATGTTACTGACGTGAGTTGAAGTACTGAAGTACTTTTTTCTATCGAACAAACACGTATAGAGAATATGATCTATCTGTCTAATCTATCTATTACTTATTTGTACCTATTTTTACTGTTGGTTCGTACACACTAGTCTGCAGCTACAGGGAATAACCAGCAAAGTGGTGCTTTTCGAAGCCCAGAGCTCTTGATTACTGCTTTCCGGGTCTCACTTCATGACCTGAACTAAAGCTGATTAACTGAAGGATTGCTTGTTTTACTGAGGCCATTATTTAGGCAAAGATTCTTGCATCAGCCTGGAATTTTGCTGAAGTTGTCGATCTCGTCTTTTTCTGCCTATTATGCAAATTTCTGTATGCATCCTCATTCCGTCTTCTCTGTTCTTTCCCTAGGGGGGGGGATCCTTCACAGTTGAGGAATAAAAAGTTGTTCTCACAACTTGCCCGCTCAAGTTGTGCCTCCTTTTTCTCTTCCTCTATCCCCCCAGAAGCCCCGACGCATTCTACTCTAATAACTGAAAGTGCTAAAGATTTTCACTATATATAAAAAAAATGATAATGACAAGAAATAGTTAAAAAGGAAAACGCAACAAAACAGTCAAGCCACAAAAAAAATAAACGGTGAAGAAATGTTGCGAACACACAGCACCTTGATCTATCACTACAGCCCACTTGTCCGTTAATGGCGATTTGGACGCTATGAGGTTGGGAGCGACGCAGCGGATTGCCCAGGAGTCTGGCTGCTGTAACCAAAGATCCACAGAAAGCACGCAAGTGTGGGTCCTTTGCCTTCCTGCATGGGGCTCTCAGCTCTTGCCTGGGACACACACAGTGGATTCCCCTGCATCCCCCTAGTGGATTCCTGGTGATGTTGCTCTGCTGCAGGCAGAGGTCTGGCATGGGAAGGCAAATGCCATGGCTAAAAGCCATTCCTGATTTATTATCTGTGTTTTGACTCATTCCTAAGTTGTGGAATGGCTGTCCGGGGGGGGGGGGGGGGGGGGGGGGGGGGGGGGGGGGGGGGGGGGGGGGGGGGGGGGGGGGGGGGGGGGGGG
>JAODKF010000042.1:9883501-9894976 GCA_026779585.1 Mormyrus proboscirostris | reverse complement strand
GCGCAGCGTTCTTCGGGAGATCAGTCATTCTGTCACGGTCGGTTGGCAGGCGAGCGGGCAAGGAGGCGAGCAGAGCCAGTACGTACAGGGAATTGGGGTTTATTGTTCGGAGACAGGCAGACAGGCACAAACGACCATAACAAAACAATGACTGATCTGTTGTACTGGGGAAAGACGCGGACTTAATTCACAGACCAGTCAGGGATTAACAGGACACAGGTGGGCGTGGCACACGGGAGGATCGGGCGGAGCGGATCATGACAGTAACAGTCATTAAAAGCTATTTAACAGTATTGCAAGAAATGCCAAGAAAGCAAAATGGGAAAAGCCTAGGCTTTTCAGAAACACAAAATAAAAACATAAAATAGGTAAACATTTATAAAATATAAAACCATTTATAAAATCAACAAATAAAACTTTAAGACAAAAGCCTTTTTGTACAAGATAAATGACAAATGACATGTCTACAAAACTACACTAAGTTGGTAAATTTAAGTCTGTAAATAATTTTACAAGTCCATTAACAGAATGTCGATCAGTCACTAAAGATGTCACCTACCATTTACGAATGGTGATAACTTTCTTGAAAACTTTTCTTAAGGTCTTAACAGATGGCTCTGATGAAGTTACAAATGGGCAAAAACTAAACATGGAAGCAAAAAGTTAGTAAATGAGTGAGGCACACCTATGCAATTTCCATTGTGTAGAAGTTACTGGACAGTAATGTCTCCATTTCAGCTCGGAGCTCAGGATAACTGTTGTAGGTTGATGGCAGCTCCAAAGTCGGGCCACATGTATGGGCAATTGGTCGCCGTGCAAGGCCTTCCAAAGTGGTGAATATGACTTTAATTTCCTTAATGCAGATGATATCAGACCCTGTTACAAATCTCAACATCTTCCGATGTTGATTTTGACTAGACATTTTTTATTATATTAACAATATTACAATTTCTATTAATAATAATTGGCGGCCCCCCTGCCCACAGGTTGAAAACCACTGGTTTAGATACATTTGCAAGTATGGTTTTTAATGTTTTACATGATGTCTAGAAGGAACTGTATAAACTCGTTGTATACCGAGCCTGTATTCTGCTTGCCGCTTATATTTTATTTTAAACATTACCAATAAAGTTATGTCCAATTACATTTTTGTGGTGTTCTTGATTAAAACACCTTAAACACCTAAATGACTGATGTGTTTTGGTAATGAAAATCAGTAACCTATTACTGATAAAGTTTCATAAAACGTTACATTTTTGTATAGAAAAACACTGAATATGAAATATTAAGTTTGTTAACCAACTACATCCGCGATACACTCAAAATGACGAATGGGGGCGTGTCAGACAGTGCAGGCACAGATACAGTTTTCATTAAAAAAAATACATGGTCTGATTGTCTCTTGAGTCACCACATGGCCAGCCTGAATAGATTTCAGATGCATCATCTTGTATCCGTGAAGCATGCCATACTGGTCCAACTGATCCTGGAGAAACACTGCAATGTCCTGCAGATCAGAATGGGCTTTCCGTCTGAACCACTGCAAAACCTTGAGGTACCTGCGCAAAGTCGACAAACTAATAACAATGCCATCTATGTTACCTAAAGCTGCAAGTATTTCCCAGTGTTTCAAACGAAAATAAAACTGTATTCATCTGAGTAACATTGTTGCAGTGAGCTCTAAAGTAGGCGAAATGAGAGTTTTTGAGGTTAAGTCAGAAAAACAGAACGTATTGTGACGTCGGTGAGCTAAGTGCCATCTGGTCGATTTGCACATGTCCCAGCATGCCCCGCGTGCAAGTTGTAAATAGCCCTTGTATTGTTGTTGTTATTGTTAATGGTTATATTCCTTATTGTTGCGTGTGTGTTTGCCCGTGTCTTGCGTGAACCCTGTCCGATCCTCATGTGTAATTAGCTTCCATAAATCTCCCACCGTGTGTGTATCTTAGAGTTCAGCGTCTGACAACCCTGTGTTTCTTATATGTAATTAGCTTTGGGTGCTTGTTGGGCGCCTAATGTAGTCCTTTTCAGGACTGCTAAATAAAAGAGTTTTGGATCAGATTTGATTCTCAGCGTGGCGTTATGGCTGAAGCTAACAGATACCACAGTATTTATTTTTTTTTATATGAAAACCGTACCTCGTTAATTCAGAAAAACAGAGCAGAATTATTTTTTTCTCAAGTGAACGCATTACACTTCCGTATCACTGTCTACCTATTTCTGAAATCTAAAATACATCCAAACATTGGCTTTTAGGCTTGACGGAACCTTCAGTGGAGCAGCTCCCACTGACTTCATCTGTTTTTGTCGCCTGATCTTGTTGCGTGAGGCTGGCAATGCGAGTTAAAGCTTCACACATCCATGAGAAAAGGCAATAAACTCTAAAAGGCATATAAGAAAAATTGATCTTGGGATTTTATGAATCGATTTCTGAATGAAGAACAGTTTTTTTTGTTTTATGCTATACGTGCCTTGCTGCTTTGTGCACAAGAATTCAAAAGTTCATCTAATCTAATTCTAGTTGTACTTAAATATGGAATTCATGCACAGTACTTGTAGAGCTCTGACATTAAGTATGTCCTTTGGATAACATAACCAGAATAAACAAGATACAGAGGTACTGTAATGTTATATTAATCTAATTTAAATTCCCTGGGATGCAATATTTCAGTGTTAAGGAAGGATGGGGTGTATGTTTTCCAGATCTCTTGGTGTACTACTAACCAACTGAGGAGGCCCCAATTGTGTGTGTGAATGGAAGAGTATGATTTTTGTGTGTGTATATTTTGGTTGGCATTCAAAATTCTACTTGGGCACATTACTTTGTGTTTATGTAAAGATGATGTCATGATTTGTGCTTTGTTCTTGCTAAACTAGCAGATTGACTCCAACACTGTAGACAGAGTAATTTTTATCCCATGTTAATGGAAATAGGAATCATTGATGGAGTTGAGCATTTTGACCCACCAGAAGGTCAAAATTCTTAACCAGGCCCAGGTAAACCAGTGACTTTTAATGTTATTAGAATATCTTTCAATCAGTCTTTACTCATTGTTCATCTAACATGGTGATGATGATGGCTCTAATTTGTTGAGTTCTTTTGCAATGAAGATTTCATTGACATGTAAGTGAAAAGCTTATGGTAAATGTCTTGGGTTGGGGGGGTGTTATGTTTTTTTCTTTTGGTTTCACTGATTATTGGGAATTTGGATAAAACGGGTTTAAGTTACTTAAATTGCAAAATCTGTAAGTTTTATTGGCCTGGTAGGTGAACCGACAGCATGACTATTTGTTTGATTGCCTTCTTTTAGATCAAAATGCATAATTTAACAGTATGCAGGCTGTTCTTATCTGGTACAGTGTTGTGGGCCTGAAAGACCATAACTGGACATAATGCAGGGGACATGTGGACAGGGTGTAGAACAGTAATCCAACTTTTTGGGTTCTTTGCTGCAAAAAATGGTGGGGGGCGGGAGGGGGCAAGTTTTATTGGCCTGGCTTCTGCTGCTTCAGGCTTGGGTTTGATGTGCTCTCTACTTTCCTGCTGCCGGCTGGGAACACCCTGTCTGACTTGAAGCCGCCCTGAGCATGAGAAGCGGAATGTGCACCAGCTTTTTCCCTGTTCCTCCTGAGATGGGAATGTTGAGAATTTACCAGGAGCGCCTCTGTCTCCCTGTTCTAGGCTTTTGGCATTTTTGTATAGTGACATGGGTGTCTCAGATTTGTTGGTTTACATTGGCTTGGCCACAAGAGGAAATTCCACAACAGCTATCTGCAGTGCAATGTTATGCTGTGGGGAAGTTAATTTTGAGATGGTTTGTTTCGGTAAGTAGCTTTATTGGCACCATGTCATGCATGGAGGGAAAAGAGGCACTCTAACAATCTAGGGCCTAAACAATCAGTCTTTTGGATCCTTCCTGTATCGGGCTCTTGTCCCCCACCTCAGATGCTGACAGATGAACTAATCATGTGCTGCAGGAGATTTTGCCAGGGTAGTGCAATACTGTTATTTGTTTAACAATCTTTTTTCTTGGCTGATGAATGTTATTTGATATTGATGTATGTTCATCTGTAGGGCTGGGTATCTCCACTAATTTCCTGAATCGATCAATCCATCCATCTATCTATTATCTCCCGCGGATTGTGAATATCTTTTAATCAGTCTTTACTCATTGTTCATCTAACATGGTGATGATGATGGCTCTAATTTGTTCTTTTGCAATGAAGATTTCATTGACATGTAAGTGAAAAGCTTATGGTAAATGTCTCGGGTTGGGGGGGTGTTATGTTTTTTTTTGTTTCACTGATTCTTGGGAATTTGGATAAAACAGGTTTAAGTTACTTAAATTACAAAATCTGAAGGCATATCATTGTAGACCAAGGCCATGGCTGTTCAGCAATGTACTGTCGCAACCTCCGCATTTTATATTTTTCTCATAAGATAGGCGTTTTTCCAGTTATTTTTGTCAGCACCATCAGACACAATAAAAGGCTAATTATTTTTATTCATTTGGTCTAATATGCATTTAGAGTTTTTAAATCATTATCTGGCATCCTTAGTACACACATATGCTGTTAAATTTTGAATATTCACTTTTGTTAATTTTTTATACTGTTGTACGTGTATTCCTTTAAAAGATGTAACATCATACAACGTTTACTTTAAGTCTAAGTTTTTTTTAACAAACATATTTTTGTATTAAAAGAGACTAGTGCTTTAATAACTCAACAGCACTGAAGAAACACTGTAAGCGTATTCATTTAAAACAAATAAAACTCCCTCTGACAGTGGTGACAGTGGCATCATTAAAACATACAATTCAAAAATTTATACCACTCAAGTCAATGGCTTCTTGCTTTAACAACTTTATCTAACTATTTGCACCAAATAATAACAATAATAATAACAAACTAGACTATAAACTGTATATTTGACGTGAAGGTAAATGAATTACTGTGTTTTAGTCTCTTTTCCATAAACTGAAATGTTTTAAAATACAGAAAGTATTCTGTATAAATACCACAAATCACATCTGGCACAAAAATAAGAATAGTCTGCCCTCGTTTATCGTGGTAGAGTTTTGAACTGATTAACTGCGAATTTCCGTGAAGTAGGATTCTTTATTTATAAATCGAATATTTTTGTAGAGCATAGAAAACCTGTTTACGACCTTCTAAATATGGTTTTTAACAATATTAGAGCCCTCTAGACATGAAATAACACCCTTTAGTCTTTATGATTGCTGGACACAGAAGCAGGAGACGAGGAATCAGGATCAAAGGGTTTATTTGGAATCACTCCAAATGCAGGACACAGGAACATGTAACATCAAAACGTCAATGACAAACCTGGGGTTACCAACTCTGATGTGGACTTAAATACACCGGACAAATCAAACTAACTGAAAACAGCTGGTCACAATCAGGGTTGCACACATGGTTAATAAGGGGGTGTGGCACGCATGAGGATCTTATAGGCAGGTCATGACAATTACACTTGTATTACCCAATATATTAGACAAAATAAGAGAAAATAAGACATATTAGACATTACAAATATACTTTTATTATTGTACATTTAATTACGAAGAGCAAAGATGCTTCCGATGCGTAGCGATGTTTCATTTTCACTGTTTCGATCAATTTTTTAATGAATATACAAAAAAAACGCAATATGAAACCATGAAAGTCGAAGCGTGAAGTGGCGAGGGACGACTGCAATTCATAAGTGAACTCCTGTGAGTATTCCCTGACTGTTTTACATCACTCCACCAGTCAATTAGCTTTATCAAGAAGTATATGGTATATATGTTTTTCTTCTATGATGTCCATGACTTCAGCAGACAGGTTGTATATCTCCCTCATTCTGCTTGAATGACCTGGTGATGACTGTTCTACTAAGTGGAATCAAATGGTATGAAGCACATATCCTTTCCACCTCCTTTTGGATAGAATTGTGTGTTGGGCCCATGAGGGTGTAAAAATTCGACTTCCACATCTTGATAATGAGCATCCACAGTGACAGCCTTTGGTAACCACCAGTTCTGGTCATAAATGACTGCAAGCCAATCTCCGTGATCCACTGGACTGTCTGGGGGAGTTTCTGGCTGATCTGAGCCCTTTCTCTTACGTTCTCTTGATTTTTGTTGTCTACGTTTCCAAGCCATTCTCTGAATTCTCTTTTGCCTTTCATTCAAGTCATTGATATTTTTTTATCTTCCCTTCCTCCTCCCTCTTCTTTCATCTTTGCCTTTCCATTCTTAGGTATTCCTCCTTTAACTCACTGTGTGTTTTCTCTCTCCGCTTCCTTTGATATTCCCTGTTTCTTCTCCTTCTCCACTGATTGCTACTGCCTAGCCATAACTTCCCAAAATACATAAAGTCAGTGTAATGATTGAGGTAGTGTGTGGGGGGGATTTGAGGGGAATCTTGTAAATGTTGGATGACGTAAGCCAAATGAACATTGCATAATAGTGAATTGAGAGAGGGAAGGCACACCTCATCCCCTAGGGTTGGAGGATATGGAAGAAAAATAGGGGGAATTACATAAATAGAAAATACAAAAGAGGTTAATGAAACATTGCAGGTCATATTGGTATTTATTGTGATCAACAATTATATTCTAGCCTCCGTTGAGGACCATTTAGAGGTTTTTGTCACCACCGTCAGACAGAAAACCTGACGGTGATGACAAAAACCTACTCTTTCACATGATATGCATGAGTTGTTCACATTAGCCATTTTGTTTCCCATCTGTTGCTAGCTACTTCAGACCTCTTCATAAAATGTAAACATTTGTGTCATAATCTAATTTTTTTTTTTTACAAAAGAGACGGTGTTGACATGGTATGGTTGTGACAGGAGCAGTGTCCAAAAATATGAACAAGTTTAAGAGAAAATAGCAAACTTACAGGAACTTGAGTGATCTTGAAGCATACAGTAGAGCTAGAGGTTTGAAAATGGGGTCCTCGGGAATGTAGTTGACCTTATAGTTGCCTTTTTATAAATATCTGGCGGTGGTGACGAATATGTGGGACACATTTTGAGCAACTACAAAATAGTAGTAAATATTGTTCAAAACTCTGTAGTTTTTAATACATATTACAATGTACTCGTTTATGTGGTAAAGATATTATTCAATTCAATTATTACTTTTTGTTTTTTTTATCAAGTTGAAATGCTTATCCCCTATCTGAGGACATCTGATTTTGTAGGCAATGGGCCAGCATATAAACATTAAATTAATAAAAATAAAAATAAGCCTAGAAAAGAATGTCCTTGCATACTGTAAGTGCAAAGGACCCCCTAATTATAACCTTGATTCTTTTAATTCATGAAAATGTTATTAATTTCCAACAGAATGAACACTTTTCTTAATGGGACATGTTTTTGCCAAATTTTCAAGAATCGGATGTTTAATGAAGTAATTAATATTATTTATTTATTTATTTGAAGTATTAATTGTTTTGCCGGAGCATGGCAAAGGAAGGGCAATCCATGTAGCAGCTCTGAACAAGGGTTTTAGTAACAGGCAGAATTCAAAAGAAAACCAGAATCAATAGGATATTAGGTTATATTGACATGCTGATTATGAATGTTCTATGAAAGCATTATGAAGGTGCAGTTAATGTAAAGCGTTACCAATATTCTTATGAAATCAATATCAAGCCTCGAATGATAATTCAATTTTACTTTTAAAAACTTTTAAATAATATAAGCATTTATATTTCAGGCTTTTAAGAAACAATTACCATTCAAAGTTACTTTTTGATTCCATGAGAAATCAAATCAAGACGAGGTAAAAACAAGAACTAATTTAGGTAAACAAAACAAGGAAATACTACAGTACCTGCAAGCAGGATCTGGAATTGCACACAATGACCAACTGAGGAAAGGGCAGGCACACATACACATACCTATACCGAGGTGTGGTATTTACAGAACACGGCTATGGCTCACAAGAAACAGTGAGCATAATCAAGAATCACTACAGACACAAACACAGAAAGACTAGAAACATGGGTACAGAACATAACTACATGCAGGGGATAAGGAGCAGAAACAAGAAACTAACAAATGCACCAACATAACCAGGGGAATACAACAATAAAACAAATGTTAAATTCTAAACAGTTGAAGCTATTAAAGAGTCAAGAGATACCTCTTTTGGAGCTGCATGCTCAGCCCATTAAAATGTCAAGGCATGTCAGACTACCTTAGAAGTGGCTGAGAGGCCTCAGACTCCAGAGGGTTAAGCCCAGGTAACAAGAGCATAAACTAGGAACTAAAACCAACCTGGGAAATAATAGGAAATGGGATGACCAACAACACCTGCTGGCCAAACAGGGAAATGATACATTGACTTGGATCCTGATGGTTAATAATGTGTTGTTCATGGTACAATAACTGCAAGCAATTGTTCATTGTACAGATGGGAAATCTTGAAAATGAGTCCCACAAGGCTGTACATGAGGTGGGTATAAACAGTTCATGGAAATTGAGTGGGTGGAACGTGTGGAACATTTTCATTGCTTTTGTGTAATGCTCATTTGAGTCAAATTTGCACATTCTTGGCAAGAATTTGGAATATCTCTTGAATCGTAATTAAATGTTGAGATGGAAGTTTCAGCCATTGTTCAGTATACCTATGATTCATTTTATGGCTTTAAAAACATGTTGAAGTATGTTTGCTATTCACTCCTAATTAAAAATAAACTAGCATTAATTTAGCCACAAATATTTGTGTGTACATTTTGTGGACTTAAATATCTGAACAATCTTTTTTTTTGCCAGTGAGACAAAAAGCCCAAGTAAACAACAAGGTATTGATCCAAGACAAATTCCAGCTGGCACATAATCTAATTATAACGTCCTTAGATTCCATGAGGTTATTTATACACGAGAAAGCAAGATTTGATTGTTTTGCTTTTTTTCCCTCATTTATTTATGTGTGCTTTAAAAAACAGGCACTACTAGTGATTTTTACACACTACAGGTTTTTACCACTTTTCCATTTGTTTTGTAAACTGCAGATTTTTTATCCTTGTTAAAAATTGGATAGTTGAGTGAACAACTATAAAAGAAATACGGTGTACAGAGAGATGAGACGACGTGGCTCCAGTTTAAAAACAGTGCAAAGAACAAGTAGGTCACAAAAAGTAAGTAATATATAAATAGAAGAAGGGTATAAAAGACAAAGAGACATAAACAGACAAACATAAACTTAGTTCAGTTTCAGTGCAGCATCTGCCTCACAAAGACAGTGAGGTGTAAAGTACAGAGGTGCAGTAGAGTCAGTTAACAGTCCGTGGGGGTGGGGGGGATGCCGGATGAGAGGGGTGAAAAGAGTCTATGTGAGGGGTGAAGCACGATGTAGGAGGCCTTCCTGATGCAGCACTTGTGGAAGGTGCCCTGTAGTGGGGGGAGAGACTCTCCGATGATCTTTGCAGCTGCTTTAACAGTACGATGTAGCTGAGATTGTCGACCTTGCCATTACCAAACCACACACAGATGCAGCTGGTCAGGACGGTCTCTATGGTGCCCCTGTAGAACGCAGTGAGAATGGGCGGAGGAAGGTTGGCCCGCTTCAAGCGTCCCATGAAGTGAAGACACAGCTGGGCCTTTTTGGTGATGGAGTTGGTGTTGTTGGTCCAGGTGAGGTCATCTGAGATGTGAACTGCCAGGAAGTTGGTGCTGTTTAGCGTCTTTACCGTGGAGCCGTGGATGCTGAGTAGTGTGTGCGTGGGGCGAGTCTTCCTGAAGTCGACGATCATCTCCTTGGTTTTGTCCACGTTCAGTGACAGGTTGTTCTCACAGCGCCAGAACGCCAGCTGCTGAACCTCATCTCTGTACGCCGACTCCTTGTTGCTGCTGATGAGCCCCACCATGGTCGTGTCGTTGGCGAACTTGATGATATGGTTAGAGCTGTGCTGGGTGGTGCAGTCGTGTGTCAGGAGGAGCACCTGTGCTCAGTCTAATGGTGCTGGAGATGTCGCTGATTCGGACGGGCTGAGGCTCTCTGACAGGAAATCCAGTATCCAGTTGCAGAGGGAGGTGCTCAGTCCCAACTCCCTCAGTTTCTCAGACAGTTTTTTGGGGATGATGGTGTTGAATAAAGTGTCTTTCTTCTGTTTTAAAGAACCTTATAACAACACGCACCAACACCACATCTGAGTGGGCGAGGGGAAGCACGGGGTCTTTTCACACCCCCGTTCTCTGTTTGCCGCTTGGAGCCGAGGTCTGGGAAGAAGAGCTGGCCATCTGGCCAGGGTCTGGGCTGGTGGGCTTCTCGGCTGCTGCGGTGTCCGTGGTGGTCTTCTTGTCCCCACGCCAGAGGAAAAAAAGGGGTCCATCTCCGGGGTCGGGTGGTGCATTGCTCCGCTGGGGGTGGTGGTGCCTAGATCTCGGAGTATACAGTATATATGGGGAGTATGAGTGTGTGTATGGCGTTCATTTCTGTGTGTCTCCATGTTGGCGAATGTGTGAATATCTGTTTATGTGTGTATGAGGGTGGAAACGTATGCTTGTGTATGTGTGCACCTGTTTGTCTATGCGCATGTGTCAGGTTGGGTCTTAGACTCCACCTGAAATAACATCTCGGGCTCGATTCCCCCCCACCACACTTCCTTCCGGTGGATGGGGCCATCGGCGTGTTGGTGGTTCTCGATGTCCGGGGCTGGATGCTCTGGTGTGTACTGGCTCACTCTCAGTGGTTACCTGGTGAGGCCTGGCCCTCCCGGATCTGTCGGGCCCCGGCTGGGGGGTGGTGGGTCCCTTGGATCCCTGGACCCGGGTTCCGGTCTGTCCTGGTGTGGCCGGCTGTTGGAGGAGCCTGTGTGCTCCCCGCCACGGCCCCCTGGGGCTCCTGCGATGTGGCTTAAAAAAAAAATGTCTTTCTTGTCCAAGTGGGTAAGGGAGAGGTGAAGTGCAGTGGAAATGGCATCCTTGGTCGACCTGTTTTGTCGATACGCACACTGCAGTGGGTCCAGTGAGCGGGGGAGGTTGCTCTTTACATATGCCATGACAAGGCTTTCAAAGCACTTCATGATGATGGGGGCCAGTGCGATGGGACAGTAGTCGTTCAGGCAGGATACTGAGGATTTTTTTGCCACTGGGATGATGGTGGTGGACTTGATGCATGCTGGGACGATCATCTGGCTCAGCGATGAGTTGAAACTGTCCGTGAAGACATCTGCCAGCTGATCACTGCAGTCTCTCAGCACACGCCTTCACCCCAGAGGTGGTGATGTTTTGCCACTGCCCATCATCCTCCAAGGCATTACGTGACAGCCAATCAGCATCAACATTCTCTTTTCCGGGCTTATACTTGATATCGAAGTCATAGGTGGTTAGCATTTAATTTGGCTGTGGTAAGAACATAGGTGAGGGGATTGTTATTGGTGCAGACAGTAAATCTTGCCCCATAGAGATAATCATGAAATTTATCTACTATGGCCCATTTTAAAGATAGGAACT
>JAODKF010000042.1:9867811-9880599 GCA_026779585.1 Mormyrus proboscirostris | reverse complement strand
AGGGGGAGTGGGGAGGGGGGACAATCGTACTCGGGCCCGGTTCATGGCAACCATGCCTAGTGTGAGTACACCCTAAGTGTGAACGGAGGCCTCCAGGTGGGCCTCTGTCAGCTGCTATAAATAGAGCTCATGCACTGCCAGCACTCTAGGGATGAGGGAGATGTGACATGCCAGTCTCTCCAGGAGAGTACGAGGCCCTGCAGGACCAAAAGCCCATTACGACGTGCCTAGGGCAGGGAGATAAATAGCAGTGTCAACACTCCTAAGGCTGAGAAGCCAGGATCCAAGAAGACTACAGTCTGGGTCAGTACAGGAGCAGTACTAGCATGTTAGTCAGAACCAAAACTGACCCAGCGCAGATCAGTTACGGTGCCTGAACCACCTGTAGATCAGAGTGAACACTGAGCTCTCTTTCATGACCTGGAAAGAAAAAAACATACAGTATATAAAGGAAACATTGATTGTTCCACCTGCCATGTCTTTTACAGCAAAAACAAGAGAACAATACACAAATTCTGTCCTTGTGTCTCTTAAGAGCAGTAAAATACCTATTCACTCCTCACAGATTATTATTTATTGAGACATTTTGCCCTTTATCACACAGAAGAGAAGCACACCTACAGCCCCAGGGAGAAAAAAAAAGATGGGTTTAATTGAAGGTTTGTGTGCCTTTTGGAAAACCTTGATGACAGGCAGGAAAGGAGTTCACGCAAGCATAACCATGAAAAACAAATAATAAATTTTGTAAGAGACAATAAGAAAAATGAAACCCAATTCTGGAAGTTCAGTGATAATTTTCAAAGAGAAATGCTCTAGCTCTTAGGGGCAGATTTTATGTGGTGTTCTGAGATACTGACTATAAAACTCAACCAAACCGATATCAACCCCCGATTTACTGAGAGCCAAATTCCACCCATAGCCTCACCAGGCAGAAAATTATCTTTAATAAAAGTTTGTTTACATTTTCAGCATTTGCAGAGCCTTGTTCCACTTAACCTGCAATGAATGGTCTACTTTTAAATGTGGCAGAAACCTCGAACACACTGCCAGACACTTTATGCCATAGGAATGAATTTTCCATCCATCTTTCAGCCACTTTTCCTGGTCAAGTTTAGAAGGGGACCTGGAGTCACTCTCAGACAGCATGTGGCTCAAGGCTGAGCTATAACCTCAGTTGGACAACAGCACATCAGCACCACCTGGAGCTCCCTCTTCTATTTGAGAAGTGTCACTCCACATGGTTCTGTTGTGTAGCTCATTTGATAGCACCTGCCGAGCCACTTCCAGTCATCAGACTCGCTTTCCTCCTTCAAGAAACGTATCAAGATCCATCTGTTCCATTAATTCCTGTACTAGCCTGATGCCTCATTATATTCCCTCAATGTTGTGATGTTGCATTTCTGGTCCTTGAATAGTCTTATTAGGTCCTTGCTTTGTTAGAAGTTGTTATGTATCTCCTGCTCCCATATTGCTTACACTTGTATCTGCTCATTCACTGGAAGCTCAATCTAGCTGCACTTATGCTTAGTCAACTCCTTGACAACATGTATGTTTGCAATGTGCTATTTTCCTCACTGGTACATTGCTTTGGGCGAATGTGTCTGCTAAATATATGTAAATGTATTCCCACACAATCTATGAGCAACTCAGAGTGGCCAATCAGCCTTACGGGTCTTTGTACTGTGGGAGAAACCCAGTACCACAAAAGAAGAAAATGAATGTTTTACACACTCAGAGCTCCCCCGCACGAAAAAGACATGAATCACTGAAATACTTTTTATGTGTTGGTCAGAATGATGAAAGCTGTGAGGTTTACAATTCACTTTTGAATTTAGTTTAACATCCATCCATCCATCTTTTAACTACTTATCCAAAGCAGTGGAGCAGAACACTGGATAGATTATTTGCTCTATTTTGTGGGTATATAATGACATTTACTAAACTACATACTCACCCCTCAAATATTCCCCCCCAGACACTGATACTGCCTCCTGTTTATTCAATGACATTCACCCTATTTTAAATAATAGCTGCAACAATCTCAATTTATATGTACCGAAGAAAAACCACGGGCCTAACCTGGGATTACCCTGATTACAGCTGCATTCTGAAAATCGCATCTAGATGACTGTGGTCAGTCAGAAAATGTTTCCGAGAGAGGAAATTATTACTCACATTAAATCTTAATCAGATCCATTTTGTTGGAGTGGGTGCACTGATTTAGAGCAGCAAGATCAGCAATGTTGCTATTATTTCTAACATCTGGTAAGTAGTAACAGTGTTTATGAGCTTACTGTCACATTCAGCAGGTTAAGCGGGCGGACAGCAGCCCAAAAAGCAGGCAGGCAGCGCAGAAGGATGTGCAACTAGGGTTTTAAGCATGTCTACAAGCAACTGGCTTGCATAGTGCAAAAAAATGTCAATTAACAATATGTTTTCTCATTATTTTTCCTAATGGCAGCATATGTAGAGGAAAAACAATAAAGGACCAAGCACTGATCCCTGTGGTACCCCATATTTGACTGATGACATTGACGATGGAGTACAAGTATCGGACACTTGTACATATTGATAAGGATTAGTTAAATCTTGGATGAGCAGCAGTTTTTTTAAACCTCAATGATAGTAAGACATAGCTTATTTTATTTAGCCATAAGCGTATTGATTGCCATTCTGGTCTTTTGGGCCCTCTTTCTCCTGATCTTTACTCATCTGTTAAGAACCTAGGTGTGACCTTTGACTGCGCTTTTAAATTTGATAATCGGGTGAGAGCTGTCATAAAAAAAGTCATAAAAAAGTTTTTATCAATTGAGACTCAGCTAAAATTAAAGGTTATCTCCACCTTAAAGATTTCGAGAAGGTTATCCATGCTTTTACAACCAGTGTTAATTTTGATAGCAAATTTTTATTTAGTTTTAGTCATAGTCGTTTGACTAAAATGTAATTTAGTTTCAGTCATAATTTAGTCATCTAAATTATTTTAGTTTTAGTCTAGTTTTAGTTGACTAAATATAATTAGATTACAGTTGACTAAAACTACAGTTGATTCAGTCAACTAAAATTGAAAGTGTAAAGTGTAATGTTTAAAGTTTCCCTTTGATGTCAGAATGTCATTATGTTCACAAGATGAAATTAAACCATTGTTAAGGAATCGTGTTAAGGTCTGACTGTGCAGTACACAATTCTATAAAAATCTATATTATACCACTATAAACCTAAAATTAGCTGCGTCCAAAGTGTATTTACACGGTTAAATACAGAAGCAGATTATTTACAAGGTAAGAACTGTAACATTCGTCTACAGACATCTCAAACTGAAAATCTCACTCCAGCCAGCTAGCCGAAGTTAGCCACCCCACGTTTTATTTATAATAAAAAGTAAAATGCGCTGTTTCCGCCTGAAATGGCTCATCATTCCGTTTGCGTTATTACTCAGACAAATATAAAACGAATATGAGAAAAACATGTCACGTTTTATGTCTTTTCTAAATAATAAGACCGTCCATATCCTACTCTAACAACGATATTAAAATGAGACTTTAATTTTATTACCGGTGTGGAATTATAGAAAACCAATACTTAAATCCATGAACACAAAAATATATGACATACGACTGTATTAGGGTTTTACGGCTTAAGTTAAGCACTTTGTTTAAACATGCACAATTTTCACATTTTATTTATTTTCTCTTATTTTGAAATGCAGTCCTAGTAGATGTCGATACAACTAATAGCATAAAATGCTCTGCGTCTGAGTAGATAATTTTCACTTCACCATCAACAGAAATAATAATAAAATTGTCTTATTCAGTCTATATAAGGAATAACAAACTTCACCAAGTTTATTATACTGTACAGCCACCTTTCTTCTGAATGACCATTGCGAGCCTGTTCGCTATTGAACCAGTCAAATTTTTGCTTTGATCCTGTCTTATATTGGCTATGTCAGCTAGGACCGCCTCCCAGACGCTGCTCTGAGAAGTGTACTGCTTGCTATCTTGGTAAATCTCATACTTTCGTCAGGCCCAGTAGCTCTCAATAGGTGTTAAGTCAGGCGATGGTGGGTGCCTGGTTATAATTCAGTCAGCTTTCTTGGCCAATCTGTGAAATACTTTGATGCATGGGAAGGGGCACCATCCTGCATGCGTATCATGGAGAAGGGCACTGTCCTGCATGCATATCATGAAGAGAGGCACTGTGATGCATGCATATCATGGAGAGGGGCACTGTCCTGCATGCATGAAGCACAACAAGCCCTCCTGCCTAAATAACTACCGCCCGGTGGCCCTAACATCTCTGGTCGCGAAGGTGTTTGAATGGCTTGTAAAAAACTTCATCTGTTCATCCATCCCCAATTCCATAGACCCATTACATTTTGCCTACCGCCCAAACAGATCCACTGAAGACGCAATCAGACACATACTGCACACCACCCTCACCCATGTGGACAGTAGTAATGGGAATTATGTAAGGCTGCTGTTTGTGGATTACAGCTCAGCCTTCAACACCATTATCCCATCTAGGCTGTTCACCAAACTGAGGGACCTGGGTCTGAACTCCCAGCTGTGCAGGTGGGTGTTAGATTTCCTCACTGGTAAACCACAAACAGTGTGAGTGGGACCCCGTGTGTCCAACACCATCACCCTCAGCACTGGAGCTCCTCAAGGGTGTGTTCTGAGCCCCCTGCTCTACACGATCTACACCTACGACTGCGTTGCCTCCAACAGCTCCAACACCATTGAGAAGTTTGTGGACGACACAGAGGTAATTGGACTCATCACCAATAACGATGAGTCAGCCTACTTGAGGGAGGTGTAGGTCCAACTGCCTCAGTCTGAATATCAGCAAAACTAAAGAGCTGATAGTGGACTACAGCAATAAGAAGCAGCACTCCTTCTTACCCCTCCAGATCAATAGTGTTTCAGTGGAGAGGATTGAGAACATCAAATACCTTGGGGTTCTGCTCACTGAAGACCTCACTTGGCAGGCACATGTCAGCACTCTGGTCACCAGGGCGAGGAAGTGGCTGTACCACCTGAGGCAGCTGAGGAGATTCAGGGTCACGCCAGTGGTCCTAAAAACCTTCGACTCAGTTGCTGTGGAGAGCATCTTGACCATGAACATTATAGTATGGTTTAGGAACTGTTCTGTAAAGGACCACAATGCCCTGCTGAAGGTGATCAGGGCGGCTGAGCGTTGTGTCAGATCTCCTCTGCCCTCCCTGCTGGACACCTACAAAAAACGCTGCAGGTTTAGAGGTACTAAGATAATTAAGAACTTATACCCCACAAACTGAGGAAGAGACTCAGGAAGAGTTTTTTCCCCCAGGCCATAAGGATTCTCGATTCAAACAAATTCTGGTCCTTCTGTACACTACGTTTGTACTGGAATTATACTGCACATGTTCACTTTACTGCACAAATAACTTTAGTCTGTACAAATCACAATGAATCACTTCCTGATGCCCTGAATCAATTTTTTGCATGTTTTGACATCCACATGAAGACACTCAAATAATTCTGCCACTCAGGGAGGAGTCGGGGCTTGTTTTACAGTCCCACCAAGTGAGAATGACCCTGGGGAGGATCTACGCCTCTAAAGCAGCAGGGCTACACAGGGTACAAGGCCGCACACTGAAGTCATGTGCTGATCAGCTACCAGGGGTTCTAACAAACATCTTTAATTTGTCTCTGTAGGAGGCAATAGTCCCCACATGCCTTAAAACCACTACAATCGTCTCAGTGCCCAAAAAGCAAGCAGTTACATGTTTCAATGATTATCGTCCTGTTGCTCTAACACCGATTGCTATGAAATGCTTTGAGAGGTTTGTTCTCATACACATCAAGGTCAGCATTCCCACTGATCTGGATAGCCATCAGTTTGCTTACCAGGGAAACAGGTCAACAGAAGATGCAATTTCAGTCGCACTTCACACTACCCTGTCTCATCTGGAGCATCCCAACACAAACGTCAGAATGTTATTTATTGACTTCAGCTCCGCCTTTAACCCGATAATCCCTCACAAACTGATTACCAAGCTCACCAACCTGGGGCTAACCACCACTCTCTACTCATGGACTCTGAACTTTCTCACCAACAGACCACAAAATATCAGGGTGGGAAACCGCATATCATCCACTCTCACATTGAGGACAGAAGTACCACAGGACTGTGTCCTCAGCCCGGTCCTTTTTACCATATTCACACACGACTGCACACCCATCCGCACCTGCAACACCATAATGAAATTTGCAAATGACACCACGGTAGTGGGACTGATATTGATCTAAGACAAAAGAGATTGTTATGGACTTTAGGAGAGCCAGGAAAATGACACCTCCCCCCCTCTACATAAGTGTAGAGGGTTAACGATTCCTGGGGATCTATATCTCAACGGACCTGAAATGGACTGTTAACACCTCTCACTTGGTGAAGAAAGCTCAACAGAGACTTTTCTTCTTAAGAACACTCAAAAAAGCCAGACTTTCCATTCAGCTCCTTGTCAATTTCTACAGGAGCACAATAGAGAGCATTCTCTGCTACGGGGCTACAGTGTGGAACTCCAGCTGCACTGCAGAGAACCAGAGAGACTTGGCCTGGATAGTTAACAGGTGTGGGCCAATGACATTTTTCCCCCTCATCTTTTCTGACTGTTCTTTCACTAGTTTTGCATTTGGCTATGATCAGTGTCACTACTGGTAGCATGAGGCGATAACCTGGACCCTACAGAGGTTGCACAGGTTGTCCAACTCCTCCAGGATGATGCATCAATATGTGCCATTGCCAGAAGGTTTGCTGTGTCTCCCAGCATAGTCTAAAGGGCATGGAGGAGATTCCAGGAGACAGTTACTCAAGGAGAGCTGGACAGGGCCATACTGTAGAAGGTCCTTAACCCTTTGGAGTCTGAGGCCTCGCAGCCACCTTCAAGGTAGTCTGACCTGCCTTAACATTTTAAAATATTTCACCTATCTAAAAAACATTTATTCCAAAGTGTTACATGTGCTTTTATTCAGCACCAACTCAGCACCAATAATCTTGGAATTAGAATTAATAAACTTAGAATGTTATTACAGTTCATCCATCCATCCATCTTCCAACCCGCTTAATCCTATCGGGTCGCGGGGGGTCCGGAGCCTATCCCGGAAGCAACGAGCACGAGGCAGGGAACAACCCTGGATAGGGGGCCAGCCCATCACAGAGCACACTCACACACCAGTCACGCACACATGCACTCCTAGGGGCAATTTACCAACTCCAATTAGCCTCAGCATGTCTTTGGACTGCAGGGGGAAACCGGAGTATCCGGAGGAAACCCCACGACGACAACATGCAAACTCCACACACGTGTAACCCAGGCAGAGACTTGAACCAGGGCCCCAGAGGTGTGAGGCAACAGTGCTAGCCACTGCACCACCATGCCGCCCCTGTTATTACAGTCGGCCCTCGTATATCGCCGTTAATCAGTTCCAGACTCTACCGCGATAAGTGAATTTCCACAAAGTAGGATTCTTTATTTATACTGCAAATCGAATATTTTTTGTAGTTAGAGCATAGAAAACCTGCTTGCAACCTTCTAAATACGGATTTTAACATTATTAGAGCCCTCTAGATATGGAATAACACCCTTTAGTCACCATTACTGTTATGGTTGCTGGATACGGAAGCAGGAACGGGGAGACGAGGAATCGGGATCGTTTATTTGCATCATTCCAAAAGCAGGACACAGGAACATATAACATCAAAACATTCATGACAGACCTGGGGTTACAGACTCTGACGTGGACTTAAATACATCGGGCAAATCAAACTGACAGAAAACAGCTGGTCGCAATCGTGGTTAATAAGGGGGCGTGGCAGGCAGGTCATGACAATTATACTCGTATTACCCAACATATTAGACAAAATAAGACATATTAGACGTTACAAATATATTATTATTAGTGTACATTTAATTACGAAGAGCAAAGATGCCTCCGATGCGTAGTGATCATTTTCACTGTCTCAATCAACTTTTTAATAAATATACAAAAAAACGCTTTAGAGTGAAGCTGCGAAAGTCGAAGCACGAAGTGGCATGGGACGAGTATATTCTATTTTTTGTTCAAATCAACTTCTTTTTTTTCTAATCAAACATATACTATGAGGGGTCAAAAACAAAACAGGAATAAGAACTAACTAAAAGTATCCATGACGTATCACAACACTGCAGGGCGCACACAGAATTACAGGGCCAATTTAATCCTGCCCTGCACACTTTTGGACCGTGGGAGGAAACCCACGTGAACAAGGGGAGAGCGTGCAAACTCCACACAGAAAGGACCGGGGACCAAACCCAGGACCTTCTCACTGTGAGGCAGCAGCGCTTACCACTGCCCATGATACTACGTCATCTGTTCTCATTACAACCTACTACAACCTCTGTCTATCACTTCTTGTGACCTTCCTCACTCATTTGCAATGTAAAAATTAAAGGTAGGACTCAACATAGACAAAATTTCCACTTTGTGGAACACTGAGTGGTGCTGGATAGAATTTGATATTGGGTGGAGGGAATATTTCATGCATTTCCATAGGCATACATGCAATAGTCACATTGCAAAATAATGCGATGGAAGAAAGTTTTACAATCTTCATTATATATTTTAGGTTTTGTCCTCGCACTCTGCATGCACAGCGAATTGGCTTGAGTAATGCCCAGATTTGTAATGAAAGATCACACTGTAGATTCATCTGCTTTATATGTTTTCATCACAGAAACACGTTAAATGGCATGGGGCACTGATATGAACAGCAATTGCATAACTATGCTTATCTAGCATTTTAAGATGATGTGCATCATGATCTTAACGCCTACCAGGTGTAGCGCTGCAAGACAACACCTCATTCGTGACGACAAAGAAGTCCATGATCTAACAAGTTAAGACGTTAATGTGCTGGGAATGATGGGAAATGTGAGAGATACAGGAATTCTGCAGGAAAAAAGGACATTGCACGTTGGTTTTGTTACGATTCGTGAGGCAGGCAAGCAGTTAAGGAGGCACGAGTCCAAGGGTAGACTGGGAAAACGGTTTAATCGTGCAGACAGGCACGAACATCTGTAACACTACACAATGACCGACGCAAGACTCAGGAAGACGTGGACTAATATACACAGGCAGGTCAGGAAGTAACAGGACACAGGTGATCACAATAGGGCCAGGAACACAAGGTAACGAGGTGGGCGTGGCACATGGGAGGATCGTACGGAGCGGATCATGACAGGTTTGACACTTAATCTGATCATAGCCAGAAATTCAATGACGGCATTGTCATTGTTGGAGGATTTTATCATTTTGCATGAATAAAAAAATATATACGATGAGATATACTTCATTTTATTTTATTCTTTTTTGGAAGGAAGGGGTGGTCAGCAACACCCCCTCCCCACTGTAAACAGTAGGAAGAACTGCTTCCCCCTTCTGATATTCCAGATGAGTTATTCCTGCCCTCTATTTCCCACCCCTGTCACCACCCATATATTTCCAAGAAAACTGAGGCATTTAGCCACTGACTATTAAATCGCTAAAAATAATATTTTCTCACATATCTCGCCTTTAGGACCATGAAGGCACAAAATCTAAGCTATGTTATAACATTACAATATCCAAAATCCCAGATGATTGACATTCACTGCAGTTTTTGGGCATCATAACAACTTTATACATACACCCACATTCAATGATCTACCTTGAGTTTTCTTCTTGAAGTATTAGACTGGTTTTTAAAACAGGAGCTTTTCAACTGAATGTGTGCATCTTCAAACTTTTTTGTGTAATGTGTAGCACTTACTCTTGGATACTCCAAGTCAGGTCCTGCTCTGTTACACAGTCTCTTTGTTATTTTGCTGTAATTCCTCCTTTTTCAGGGAGAAAACGCTCCGGGCTGTAGCCCTGAGTGATTTGACCTAACTACACCAATGATGGCTTGCGAATCTGCTCTCCATGCCCATCCTACTGTCCTAGGAATGCCTTCCTAGGCACAAACCCCACTGTGCCAGATCACAGCTGGTCACCTCTGCGACTCCCTCACCACATGCTTTTTGTCGTCCTGCATCTTTCTTAGCTGACCAATCGGAGGCCTGTACTATAATGCGGGGTTACTGTCTTATTGGAGTAACTTGTCAGATTTAAGGTAGTCTGGGCAAAAATGTAAGTGAACGAATATGAAGTCCATTTAAACTGTGGTATCTTAAATCTGGCAACCACCTGAGCCGCGTTCTGCCTGGCCTGCCTGTACCTGTCAGCTGCCTCCAGAGATCCCTGAGCTAATAATTCCCGGTAGGCCTCCTTCAGCTTGACAGCCCCCCTCACCTCTGGTGTCCACCATCGGGTACGGGAGTTACCACCTTGACTGGCCACCACCACCCTGCAGCCACAGCTCTGTATGGCTGCTTCCACAATGGAGGTCCGGAACAATGTCCAATCAGGTTCAGTGTCCCCAACCTCCCCCGATACTGTTGGAGTACGCTGTCTCCACCGGGTTCGTTGATCAGAAGCGATTCACAGCTGAAACGTGGAGAAGTTGCAGGTCCAAGTTTATTCTCTAAGCGATTGCAATTGGGAGCTACTGTCTGACATACATTCTGCATGTACAGTAAGAAGTTCAACCATATGTATCAACTTGATTCCTTTATAGCCCGTTTGGGCCTTCCCCCCCTCTCTGTACCTTCTGTCTCGTCACGTATTACGAGTCAACCACATGTTTGACATTTGCTCTAGTTAGCTGATTAGTACTTATCCTTCGGGAAGGCTAAAGATAAGTGAAGGCCACTGACGTTCTCTGTCTTCTCCCTCTTTTTGTCTCCATTCGGTCACCCTGCCCTGCCGGCGCCAGTCAATCCTTGTTTTGATTAGTTATAGCCTTATAGAATCATTCCACCAACACGCAGCTAGAGTTCTGCTGGAGGTGCAAGTTGAAGATCTGGTGAACAGGAGCCTCTGCCAGATGTTCCCAGCAGACCTCACTATACTCTTGGGCCTGCCAGAGGTGCGTTTCCCAAAACCATCGTTGCTAACTATGTTAGCAACTTCCGTCGTTCGAACTATGCAAGTACGACGCAGGTGTTTCCCGAAACCATAGTTCAAATGAACGTTTGCAAACACTGTTGTTAAGTTGTGTAGTTCGAACTACAGCTCGCGAGCTGTAATTAGAAGTGTAGTTCCGGCTAAATACATCAGCGATGGTGGAAAATGCAGTCTAATAAGGGTATAGGCCCCATGTAAGTAAGAAATTTCATAATCTTTAATACATAATAAGGAATAATTTAGCTCTACGATCACATATAATGTTGGCTGAAAATGTAGTTTAAAACGTAATTGTTATGTGGGTCTCTGGTCAAAAGTCTAGTCTAGTGAGCAATACGGACAAATCTCAGACTGCAAAGTATTGATTAGCACAGGGGTGATTAATTTTATCCAAAGAGGGCCGTTAGGTATGCAGCTTTTCGCTGTAACTCCGTGGTTAGCGTAGAACGTAGAGGACCGATTGAACTGGGTTTGAGCAACTGATTGAATGCTTATCCCAAAAAAAAACCTGCAAACACACCAGTCCTTTCGGGATAAGATTGCCCACCTCTGTAGTGGCATATGCAGTTTGTGTGTATTGCTTGGTAAAAGATGTGGTGTACCCTGTGGTCATTGTGCCATATGGTACACTTCGCCTTATACAGTATAGTACAAAAAAAAAAAAAAAACAGAGAAATAAAAAACATTAATAAAATAAAAAGAAATATAATAAAATCCAATAATAATAATAATAAATCATTATCCCTTGTATGTGTACATGTGTGTATTTGTAGCCCTGTGCTAGGCTTGGGCGGTAATGCGGTAATATGGTATACCGCGGGATCTAAAAATAGCAATGGTATCAATTTCAATACCGTCCTACAGTAAAAACAATGCACTTATATAGGAGACAAGGATTAAATATTAAATACAATTTATTTAATGCCTAAAAATGCGTGTTTGTCATCACGTGACAGCGTGGAGGAGAAATAGAGAGGTGGGGAAAGATGGCGAGTCGTGCACCAAGTGACCTGGTCACTAAAAGGAACACAACTTCTGCAGTTTGGCAGCTTATCGGGTTTTCGACCGGACGAGAAGGCGGTAAATACGGACGAGGCAATTTGCAAATTGTGCAACAAAAAGGTGACCGCGAGAGATGGAAATACCTCGAACCTAAGGTTGCATATACGAAATCACCATCCACTCACTGCTGCGAGGATGGACTCGAATTCACTCAGTGCAACAGTTTCAATGCCTCCCGATGCAGGACCAACAACATCTAGGTCCACCGGCAGTATGCAGCTGACAATAATGGGGGCCTTCGGGAAAACAACAAAGTACAAAAGGGACAGTGTCCGTTGGAAAACCTGTATGTGCCTTGCCTGGCGCCCGCTGCCCTGCGGCGCTATCGACTATCACCCCTCGCCCCCCCACTGGCCCGCATCCACCTACACCACACATAGGTAATGGGGGGTGATCAGCTATTCACCCCCCATCTCTGTTAATTACATATTAGACGCCACACCTAGACATCACACAGCACCACACAGAGGGAATGGGGGGACGATTAGCCACTCATCCCCCCCTCATTATTTTAACTGCATTTTAGACATACATCCATGTCACACCACTCCTCCACATAGGGCATTGGAGGGTGAGGGGAGCTGTACAGGTCCTGGGCCGGCTGCTTCGGCAGCCCGCAGCTGGACTGCGCGGCTCCCTTCCCCTCTATTTTAACTCCACTTT
>JAODKF010000042.1:9833886-9845806 GCA_026779585.1 Mormyrus proboscirostris | reverse complement strand
GGGCCCCCCCCCCCCCCCCCCGAAATACTGCGACACACTGGGTTGTATAGCATTGTCTTGATCATCCAGAGGTAGACATCTCCTCTAGGCCCGTTCACGCTCCTTGTCCATGCATGCCATTTTATTTGGGTGGACCCTCTAGAAATTAAATCATTGATTCATGATTTTTTTTTGCGTGTGTGGTTGTGGTAAGGTAAGGACTAGGGTCATATTTCCCTTGGTATACTAGGTTAATCAGGCCTACCCAGAAAAACTAAACTGAGTAGGCCTAGGTCAGAGGTCACCAACAGGTAGCTACCTACTGTAGGTCCCCACTCTCCAAAGGGTCAAATGAAATGTAAATAAGTCTTATAACTGATTTGTGTAAACTTCCTGTCTGGTAGCTATAAAATGATAATATTCTAGTTCTACTGCTCTCTGGTGAGATTTGGTGTTAGTAGTGCTCATCAGATTTCACCATAACTATGGAAAATAAAGGGGCCAATGAAGTTATAGGCCTAGTTAAAATATTTTTCTCTCCACAAATTTAGATGACACTTTAGATTTACAGCACTTTGTTTGTGCTGTACTGTAAGTGAGTATGATAAAGGATGTATCATCTACTATCAATAGCAGATAAATGCTGATGCAAAATAGTCGTAGAGTAGCTCTTGGCCACACTGATTTTGTCAAAGCTCTCAGAGAAAAAAAAGCTGGAGACCCCTGACCTAAGGCCTTGAACATCACTCTGAATATCTAAATAACAGGAGCCTACTGCTTAAAACACATATGCTTATCTAATTTCACAATGATATAAACTACATGTAGCCTAAGCTTTAAAAACACTTTGACCAGAGACAGGTCAAAGCCTTAGGCAGTTAGTGTTCACGATGTATTGTACTACGTAAGTTCACAGTGTCGTTACCGCCGTAGTTCGAACTATGGTTTCGGGAAACACCGGCGTTGTACTTACATAGTTCGAACCACGCAAGTTGATAACAAAGTTTCCTGTGTCCTGTTAATCCCTGACTAGCCTGTATATTTAGTCCGCGTCTTTCCCCAGTATGTCAGATCTGTCATTAATGTTATCCTGTGAAGTGCTTGCTCTTGTCCCGTTTACCTCGATGTGCGTATTAAAGCTCCGTTTCTTGGACTCCCTGACTCCGCTCGCCTGCTTTTGCGCTCACCGTCCGCACACAGCGTGACACCCTGTCTACCTTGAGGGATTTTTGGGAAGCCAAATTAAGTGTGTGCTCGATGCATCGCACATGGGGGTCCATCTCAGCACCGACTCCTGCCAGTATCATGTTTGTAGCATTATCAGTGACCAACGCTGTTTTCTTGTCATTGATGTTCCACTCGCGGCAAACGTCCTGCAGTAAAACTGCTAGATTACTCCCCGTGTGAGCCTCATTGAACACTCTAGTCTGTAGAATGTGGTTTTGCAAAACCAATTTGTTGTCAATATAGTGTGCTGTGACAGTGATATACAGTATGAATCAGTGGCGCAAGACGTCCAGCCATCAACCGTAATTGCAACTCTTTGAGCACTGACTCGGCTATCTCTCGTCGGACTTTGTCATACAGAATAGGGATTTGTTTCTCGGTGAATAGCTTCCTATCTGGTATGTGGTACCTCGGCTCCAAGACTTGGAGGAGGTATTGGAAGCCCTCGTTCTCTGTAACGCTGAATGTCTTAGACCGATTGCCTTGGAACGAGCAGAACTGTTAGGCAGCTTTGATCGTTTGCTCACCCGGCGTCCCGCTAGCAGTAGCAGGTTCAGCTGAATCCGAGTGAGAGGAGGAGGAGGAGGCCGGAGTCTCCAAACTCACACCGTGTCGGCGCTTCAAGTGTGTCAGATTCGTCGTGCTGCCTGTATATTTTTTAGTGGCACGACATATTTTACAAATTGCATGAGTTTTATCAAGATTTCCAACTTTCTTATAAAACCCAAAGTGTTTCCACACACTGGATTTGTAATTACTTGGTGGAGGATGCAGCTGCTCTACCTCTGCCATGTTAATTTATGCTCTATGTGACTTTCTGGACATGCCCCGGTCTCTGTAGTGTTGTGATAGGCTACGGCATATTCACGCAGCAGTGAAGAGAGACGTGCGTGAGAAACAGTTTAGAGGGGAGAAAACTATCTGGAAACTAAATAATGAAAGTAATGAAAGTATAGTATGTCTTCTAATAATTATAAAGAAATAAATCGGGTTTTACCAATGCAGATACGATAGAAACGATGCATCGTGATACAAATGTCAATTTTAACCCTTTGCCAACATTTTAAACCAATGCATCGCATCGTTAACTTTTTATGCCGATGCACCGAGTGAATCGGGGAATCTTCCCATCCCTACAGCACATGCCACGTTCGGTCTGTAACCAGCTTTAGCCTATTAATGACCATATAAGCCTGATTACGATAGGGTTAGAATGAAAACATTCTGGCAGGTGGGGCACCAGGAACAGGATTGAGAACCACTTGTGTATTGCTTGGTAAAGGATGTTGTGTACCCAGTGGTTATTGTACCATATGGTACACTTCACCACATATAGTAAAAAAAGAAATAAAGAAATACAAAAAACATTCATAAAATAAAAAGAAAAGAATAATAATAATAATAATAATAATAATAATAATAATAATAATAATAAATCATGATAGAATGAAACATGGGGGAAGTAAATTATACAACAGGGAACTTAACGGCAACAAAATGGGGAAACTAATGGGGAAGGAAAAAGAGAAGGGCCAGTGAGCCAGCAGCCCCCAAAGCCACCACCTTCTGCCACCTGGCAGACTGCAGAGAATGCATCATGGGTGCTCCCTGGCCACTTTGCGACAATGTCAGTGAAGATACCCCAATGGTTGCAGACCACCTGAATATTAATAGCTAGATAGCCTTTCCGGCAGTAATACACTGACTCATTGATGGACGGCCTGACGATTGGAATGAAGGTGCTGTCAATCACACCAATGACTTGGGGAATGCCAGCAATGGCATGGAAGCCTTAGTTTGCTCTGGTGATCTCCTCCGCTGTGGCTGGAAAGGTTATCCTCTGAGCAAGCTGTAACAGCACCTGGTGACAGCTGTCACAGCTCTTCTGTGACAACTTAATTTTATTTTACATTAAATTCAAGAGCAAAGCAAAAAGTGTAGCCACTTCGAAATCACCCGTCCTGTGGAGAAGAAAGGAGAAAAAAAAAAAACACGGGGCGGGGGGGGCGGATACAGAAACAAATGGTTTTGTATTAAAGCAGCAGCATTCTCATGTTCTCCCAAGCTTTTTCCTTATTCTCTTTGAAACTACAGTATATGGTCATTCATTTATGGCCACAATCTGTAAAACAGATTCAATATGATAGCGCCCAGCCCTAGGATACCCTATCCACACTTCTTGTATATTTACTGTCATACCCATGTGGGTTATATTATGTCAGATAGACTGAAACCCAGAATTTGTGAACATAAATGTGCCATTTGTAATGCCTGACATATTTTTACTTTAAACAGAGTAGCACCGAATGCCATGAATAAGTATTTCTCCTTAACCTGTTTATATTGATATGCCATATGTTTTAGATATTACTGATTACTTATGTTATACCTTGTGTATAATGATGACAATCTACTCTTATCCCACTTATTTGGGGTGTGGTCTGGTGATGCCCTGGTGATGTTCATCACACTTGTTGTGTTATCATTGCAGCAGCAGCTACTGTATTCCCCGAGTATGGCAGCCATCAGAGTGACCAGACCAAAAATAGTTGCACCCACCTACAGAGATTTGGTAACTTCCTGGTCTTTGTACCTCGGAGAGTACCGCCACTGAAATGTGGAGTTTACAAAGCTCCCCTGACAGTAGAGGAAGATGGTCATCTTGCCAGAGAGACAAGACATTCCACGTGCCTTCCTGGATGGGCCGCCTCAAACTGTGACCCAAGTGCTGCCCTGAGGTCTCAGCACCAGCCCCCAAAGTTAGAGGACCACTCAAAGCAGACAATCAAAGCATATCTAAGAGGTCAAATAACATCTTTTGTTGCGAATAAAAAAATGCAAACCCATAAACAATACTTACATCTTATGAATCAGATACTTGAACTTCATAAACAATATGCCTACTTTCCTAGTCCCAACCTGTATAAAACACGGTTGGAACTCAAAACTAAATTTGACCTTCTTACAACCCACCAAATCGAAAACCTATTATTCAGGAATAAAAGTATGTTTTATGAACCTGGTGACAAATCAGGCAGACCATTAGCTAACCAGCTGCAGCAACTGAACAGAAGGCCGTTCATTGCTAAGATTCTTCTGACCAGTGCAGATGTTACTTCTGACCAATCATGACTTAACAATACTTTTAAAGACTTTTATACTGAACTAGATCTAGGATCCTAGACCTATGGAAGATTTTCTGAGTAACCTAATAGCCCTAACCCCCTATTTAAAGACTAGCCTTGAGAAACCTATAATACAGGTGGATTATGAAAGCCATTTCTACCATGCAGTTGGGTAGAGCACCAGGCTTTGACAGATTACCGGCTGAATTTTTTAAAGAATTGCTCCAAAGCTAACTAAAGTATTAACTGACTCTGATGAACAGGGTATTTATTACCATTATAAAAAAAACAGAGATGGACCCCGACTACTGTTCCACTTATAGACCCATGTCGTTGCTTAATACAGACATCAAAATTTTAGCACAGGTCTTGGTCTACAGACTGGAGAATGCCCTCCTTACTTATCTCGCCAGAGCAGAATGACTTCATGAAGAATCGCCAATTCTTTTGTGCGCCGCCTTTTTGACATGCCTCACTCACCCACAGTGGCCACCCTGGAACGTATCATGTCGCTTTATGCAGGAAAGGCCTTTGACTGTGTCGAGTGGCGTCATCTGCTTACAGCACTAAGAAAATATGTAGTCAGAACTTTACAGCTAGAATTGAACTGTTCTATTCTACTCCCACAACCTCTATTAAATTCTCAGCCATTTAAATCTTTGGCATGGAATCTGTCAGGGCTGCCTTTCAAGTCCATAATTTTTGACTTGACCGTTGAGCCTCTGGCTATTGCCATTTGCAGCTATACAGGTGTAATGGGCATCTGTCTCCAAAACAACCATCAGGCACTATCTACATGCCAAGAAGTTGTTTTGGAGAACATAAGAACATAAGAAATATACAAACGAGAGGAGGCCATTCGGCCCATCAAGCTCGCTTGGAGGCATGCACGGAAAAGACCTTTTCTCACTCACAATCATAAACTCAAACATCTGGAGTTCACTAAGCAGTACTGGGGATTTTTTTCCCACTGAATAAATGCACTTGAATTAAAGGTTGGATTTTCCTCTTTTTTCATTGTAGTCCTTTATTATTCAGAAAACAACTGAATTTATTAGAAGCTAAAGAACACATCTTAAGCAGGGGTGCCAATAATTATGGAGGGCAGTGTATTTCAATGCACAGCATCCTTATAAGCGGAAGTCCTGACAATATACAGGTCTTGTGTCTTGGTCCTTGTTGAACAATGGAAGGCAGTCATCTACCTGGTGGAGGTGGGATGCGGAGGCATCATGGAACTATGCCAAGAATAGTCAACTATCTTTCTCCATACGCCCTCAGTGACATGAAGTCAAGGTCCATTGTCCACCATAATATTTCCTGAGTGGGTGTGGAGGTCCACAACTGATGAGATCTGCCGAGTGGATTACTGTGACGGTTCAATTGGGGGGCAGGGGTGCTGAGGAGAAACTGTGCAGAAAACTCTGGATAGGTACAACAGTGATCTAATAGACTGTTGGATTTGAAAATAACAGAATAAATTAGAGTTTGGAAGTTTATCTCAGGTGGATAAAAAAACCAAAAGCTGGCAAATGGGCCCCTATTGTAAAGGTTGATGAATGTACACAGGCCTAGTTTATTCCATTCTTTAAAGACAGGGTCTAATTTAGCTAGGAGAAAGAGATGATTATTACATATAGTATGCCAGGCAAAAGGATACTATTAATTTAAAGTTTTGTCTAAATTGTGCCCAAATTCTAAGAATAGTAGAATTCTAAGAATAGTATATATTCTTTTGCAAAACTCAAGCTCACTGTAGCTCAATAGTAATACATACAATTAGGGACCTGTGTCTTTGAAGAAAGCCCTTGTTGATCCAAGGGTAGCAGTGTGGGCAGTTTGGCCCAACCTGCCTTCTATTGGCTTACCTCAGTCCTGGGGGTGACACTTGGTCGCATATTAAGTGGGCATTCGGCTATGAATGAACTGGTCCCAACTGGTCCCAACTGGCAGTCACAGTCCCATCTGTGGCAGGTAAAAGGTACATTATTAGTGGGATTTATGTAATGCTTAATGCAATGCTTGACTCATATGATATATTTCAGGTCCACCGTTTAAAGAAAAGGATTTTGAGAGGGAAACAGGGATGCACTGGAATAATTAACATTATTAATTAACATAATGGACATTAATTTTCACACAATTAACTCAACCAGCTAAGGACAGCCAAAGAGTATTCAAGGATATTAATCAAGGGTTTGAACAGAGAAGACTGCGTGTGTGTTATATTAATTCCTAGATATTTAAATCCTGACCTAGAAAAATGTAATGATATAATATGGCCGTGGGTGAGTGGGTGAGGGGGAAGGATTTGTTTAGTTTGCATCCTGAGAATCTACCAAATATTTGCAGTGTATCCAAACATGGTCAGGAAAAAGGATCAGAAATATACTCAAAGTGGTGGATTATGAAGGAAAGAGCTCTCAAAACTGTTTTATTTATCTCTTCTGAAATAAACTTAATCTAAGTTAACTTCATGCAGGTGTGTGAAACTGGCTGGGAAAAGAATAGACTGAGTTCACAAATATTTCCTCTCTTTTCCCCAGGTTTGGTGTTGCCCAGGCTGAGGATAAACTGTAGTGCCTGATCGAATGATGTGTAAAGATCATTTGCTGAAGCCTGCCACCTATCCATTGCACAAGCAATAGCATGTCCAGGTTCAGAAACCTTACGGCCTGGGGATAGAAACTCCTCCTAAGCCTCACAGTCCTGGCAATGATGTTCCTGAGTCTCATACGTCACAGATCCTCATCCATTCCCCCAAGTACGCTTCTGCATACGCAATACACATCTTTAGTGGGTGACTGTGGCTTTTGCTGAACAAAACTGTCTGATAAGATTGCTAGGTAGGCAGGAGATGTTGTGCAACAGATATAATATAAACATTTGCTGTCCAGAAAAGTTGAAATGGATCATGTTTAAAAAAATATTAGCATTGCCATAACAAATTAATATTGTCAGTCAAATGTATTTTGTGCATCAACATGCAGATGTAAGTCATGTGTATAGTACCAGTAGTCTGCTGAAACAATTGATCTTTCAGCTAATTGTGGGAAATGGGCCAGATTTGTGCAGCTGTACTGGAAGAAAACCCAAGTAGGTGGATCACACGTGGACTAAGTCCCTGTTTATGGCCTCAGACTGCTCTTTAGGGAGGACATTTGTACCTGCAAAAATAAAATAGATTTCTTACTCACATCCCTGATTATTGAGTCCCCGATGAGCACGGTCCTCTATGTGTTTGTATCCATGGGATGGTGATCTGGCTGTCTTGCAGAGCGGCCAGGCTGTGCGCTGCTGAAGGTCGCATGGTGCCGGGGATGATGGGGGCTGTCAGGACCCCCACAGTGATGGTGCTGTGAAGACTGAGCATGGGGAACGTAGGAGCATGAGCTCTCCTCGATGAGATACTCCGACTCAGACTCCAGCTGAGACAGCGCCCTGGGGCCCTTTACGGAACTTTAACCATGGTCATAAATCAGGGCAACTCCGAGGCTGCTTCGCTTTTACCCCTCTGTATAACCATCCAGGCCTCTGGCTTTGTCACTCTAGAGGTAGATGATGCTAGCATCCAGGTCAGTCACCTGTGTTGCTGATTATTAAAATAGTCCAAAAATTGTTAATCCGTTCCATTTACAGTCCCCTAATTACCCCTAAGTGACCAATTACCTTTCAAATAAATGTTTAGCTGATAGAATAAGAAGGGGATTTAAGCATGCGCAAGCATGTATGCAAGTTTTTTTTAACTGACTTTTAAATGGGCATTTTAAACTGTTCCCATAAAATTGAAAGTATTGAATTGCTTAAAATGTTCCCTTCTCTGGAACTAAGGGGCTTAGTTTGGAGCAGCGTGTGGCTCAGTGGGCTAAGCCTGTGTGCCTGTAATCACAAGGTTGCAGATTCAAACCCAGCCTCAGCATGTCTGCGAGTCCTTGAGCAAGACCCTTAACCCCCCAGCTCCCTGGGCGCCCCAACAGGTGGCTGCCCTTCGCGGACAGCTTGCTCTACAACGAGCAAGTTGAGGGAGGCGTAAAAAAGAATTTCCCCACGGGGACAATAAAGGGTTCAATTACAATTATAGCCCAACTGCTGATGAACAGCCCCATACCTTATTGCTCGATCACCAAACTTTACAGTTGGCAAAATGCAATCAGGCAGGTGACGTTCTCCTGCTATCTGCCAAACCCAGACTTTTGCGTCAAACTGCGAGACAGACAGGTGTGATTCGTCACTCCACAGAACAGTTTCCCACTGCTCCAGTACCAGTGGTGGCATGCCTTACACCACTCCCTCTGACGCTTGGCGTTTGGTGATGTGAGCACTT
The DNA here is from genome assembly GCA_026779585.1 of Mormyrus proboscirostris. NCBI lineage: Eukaryota > Metazoa > Chordata > Actinopteri > Osteoglossiformes > Mormyridae > Mormyrus > Mormyrus proboscirostris. Next base: position 9,837,151 of record JAODKF010000042.1, on the reverse strand, counting down.
GCATGCAGTTGCTTGGCCATGGGAGCCCATTCCATGAAGTTCCTGATGCACAGTTTTTATGCCCGAGTTGTTGCCAGAGGAAGTGTGCAACTCTGCAGTTATTGAGCTAATACAGCATTGGCAGCGTTTACACACAATGTGCCTCAGCGCATGGCGATCCCACTCTGTAACTTCACATGTTCTGCCACCTCATGGATGAGTTTCTGTTGTTCCTAAATGCTTGGAAACTTGGACCTGGAAGACATCTTGTAGCTTATTTTCTTGATGATAGGGTTCTTATGAGGAAATGGACTCCTCCTAATTATCCTAAAGAATAGGCTGCTGTGTTTCAGGTTGTAGTTCTGCAACCCAGTAGAAGTCATGCACTGTCTCTAGCTCACGACCATCTATTTTCTGGTCATTTAAGGTTTAGGAAAATGTTCGCCCGAATTTTGAAACATTTCTTTTGGCCCAGTATAAACTCTGATGTGAAGCGGTACTGTCCTTTGTGTCACGCTTGTCACCTGGTTGGGAAACCTAACCAAACAATTCCGCTTGCTCCCCTGTGCTCGATCCCGGTGATAGGGGAGTCATTTTAACGTGTTCATTGATTGTGTAGGTCACTTACCAAATATTTGTTCAGGGAATAGCTATTTGCTGACTATTACTGTGTGTGCGCTGCTACTAGATACCCCAAAACAACACCTACATGTAATTTGAAAGACAAAGGTGTGGTGAAAGCTATGATTAAATTTAATCTTTGGTGTACCAAAATATCTGCAGTGAGACCAGTGGCCTGTACTACGAAAGGGGTTTAACCAAATCAGATTTAACCCGGAGTTAATTTGCGAATGCGGGGTTGACAAAATTGGTTGTTTCAATCGGTGCTAATCAGTACTACAGTACGACATCACTTAAGAAGTTGATTTTTTACATTATGAGGAGTTTATATCAACGCTGCAAAGAAATTCCGATACCACTGCAGCCAACAAAAGCAGGCAGGCTTGTTGGCAATGTATTGCCGACTGAGTAAATGCATAAGTACATTGTTATGGTTATAAGACATGGTCTAAAATATCTCATGACCGAGTATTAAACAATGAAGTGTTGTCTGAAAAAAAATGAAATACTGAATACAGAGGCTCTCCTATTATTTGCTGTTAAGTAATGTAATGCTCCCTAATGTTCCATTATTGGGATGTTACTTATAATGTAGACCTAATGTTAACAGTAACTTAACTGATCCGATTTCAAATACAATAGTAGTGGAAAGCGTACGTGGCAGCAAGACAAGATGAAATATAAAAACATCATGTCAAGTGGTAGGGCAATATATTTCTGTTTCTACTCATTATGAAAGATTTGTTGTGTCTACCCTCCACTTAATGTGTTTCTATGTTTTACAGCTAATAAGATAAAGGTGTCTGTTCATATGACACTTAATAGAAGGTGAACTATTGTTTAACAAACAAATGATTTACAACAGAACAAAACAGAAGCATATATGTAGTGAGAAAATGACTAGGAACCTGTCACCGTGGTTAAGCCTTATATTCGATATTCAGTTTTCTAGATTTAATAACTTTTAACGGATGTAAGGTGGGGCGTTTTTAATGACAGAATTGTGATGTCCAGTACACAGACATCAATGCACACCAATTATTTTTGTGCATCAAACCATTTCATGATTTGTGCCAAATCGTGTTAATAGCTAATATAATAGGTCTTTTCAGCTGTAATGACATGATGGTTTAGCATTTTGGGCTCATGGCAACTGTTTCCCAGATTGCTTTACGTACGATTTTTAACAAATTTTTGAATGTTCATGTATCCGTACAATGTTAATGTATCCGTATAATGTGCAATGCGACAATACATGAATGGGTTAATAACTTTAGTGAAGTGTGTTTTGATCTTTGGACAACAGGGAGCAATGCACACACCTTGGGTTTTCAGAATAACTTTTTCTCTAACAGTTATTAATTAATACATTGTATGCATATTATACGCCACTGCTCCATTTCATACATATTGATAGAGAGAGCCCCTCACGATTCACACTAATGTCGTACGGATCATCCAGGTACGCCGGCATTGTCTTTGGGGAAATTGTAGTTGTAGAGGTGGTGCTCATATAGGGCTGGTTTACGCAGAAACCTCGACTTAGCCCAGAACAAAAACTGCTCGCAGCAGGTTTGAGACTTAGTGTAAATTATCATAGCAGCATACCTTGAGTAAAACCTATCCACCTTACGTAGTACGGGTTAATCGGGAAGTTAGACCACACGTTACTTTCAAAGTTACCCCGATAAGCCAGTAACCCCGCTTCGTAGTACAGGCCACAGGGTTCAAACTTTTCCTCCAAGCTGTTCTCAGGTAGTACGGAGGTTAAATATCCAACATCAGCTCCCCAGTGCTTATCAACTGGAGTCCCAGGGAGCTCTAGAGCGAATTCATCAGTCCTTTAAGACTATGCTATGCACCTGTTGTTTAGAGGCAGGGTAGGACTGGGATGAGGGTGTGACATTGCTTTTGTTTGCCATTCGGGACATCAGGCAAGGGTCCCCTGGCTTCAGCCTAGCTGAACTGGTTTCTGGACACACTGTACGCGGTTCTTTGAAGATACTGCAGGAGCAATGTTTATCCCCATGACCCCCTCCTCAGGCTAGAAATGTGCTGAGTTATGCATAAGCTCTTCACAGGAGCTAATGACGGTTCACTATGCCAGGAAAGTGAGAGAGCAAACTTTCCAAGAGGGAGATCGTGTATTGGTCCTCTCGCCCCTACCTGGCTCTTCCCTCCAAGCCCAGTTTTCAGGTCCGATAGGATACAGGAAAAAGTCCCAAGGATTATGTGATTGAAACCCCGAACCACAAACAGAAAACCCACATATATTATGTGAACATGCTAAAACCATATGTTGATCACTCTGACTCTGTTCCCTCATCCGCTCCTGTCCCACTCCCCACTGCTGTGGTTAGTGTGACGATCCAGGCACCCCTGTTCTACAGGCGGACGACCACAGCCTCGAACACCCCATTTGTTATTTTTCCAAAAAGTTTGTGAAACATCAGCTAGCCTATATCACCACTGAAAAAGAAGCCCTAACACTTCTGCTTGACTTATTTGGTAGGACATTCATCATGTATATCCCACCTACTTTAATGTGAGCCAGATCTTGCTCTTATACAGTAACAAATTTGATGTAATGACCTCAACGCTTGACCTCAAAAGAAATATTACATTTTTTTCTATACAAAGATAACCTGATCTTGGGGGTGGGGGG
>JAODKF010000042.1:9807190-9822998 GCA_026779585.1 Mormyrus proboscirostris | reverse complement strand
CTTTTTTGAAAATGGGCGTTATGTTGGCATGCTTCCAATCAGAAGGTACCACACCTTCAGATAAGGATTTCCGAAACTTTCTGAAAAAAATATAGCTTTCTGAAAAAAAGTGGTCTCGTGGCACAGCTTGCCCCCAGTGTGGGGTAAGTTGTGCCTTTGGAGAGAATACATTGAGGTAAATTCTGCTATTGATTATTGAAGTGAAACAGTATATTTTGATCTCAGAAACTGTAATTCTATATAAAAGCTAGACAAATCCAATACAAAATTGCTCATTTAAGGTTTATTTAAAGTTATTTTACAACATCATAGGTCAATTTTCTTAAGGCCTAGCGCTTCATGAACACATCAGAACAAAGTTGAGTTCAAAAAAAGAAAAAACAGCGCCATATGAACATATTCAGAACAAAATGAAGTTCAAATGAAGACCAAACTGACTGCAATTGTCTTCACAGATCTATTACATGACATCCCACTTGTCGATGCTACAGGGGAATATAAATTTCTGCTTCCTTCTGCCTGTACCACCAAGTTTTTGTGGTGTGGGTAGTTTCTTGTACACATCTTCTCTAGGGATGACCCTTCATCATTTTCTTTGAAAGTGAAGATGGGCTTTCCATCCACAGACCTCTTACTGCTTCGCCTTAGAAACTTTGTACTGATGTCAGCATCATCAACCTTCTCAACCAATCCAACGTAGTTGTAGGATTTGGTTTTGCCTGTAAAGTTCACAATCACAAAGTCCCCAGCAGACAGATACTTGTCACCATCATCATCATCATTCTGGACATCTGAACTCTCATAGTCAGTGGTGTTGTTAAGTGAAATGGAAATGTCACTCTCTTCTGAGCTACTGGAGACAACCACTTTCTCATTTGGTTTGGTTGGTTTGGACCCTTTCAGAGCCCCTCTCTTCTTATTTTCATTCCTTTTCTCCTTTTCACGCCTTTCATTTTCTCTGTCATGTGTGTTCTCCAGGTCATCTTTTGCTTCATCATCGTCAGTGGTGTCATAAAGTGGAATGCCCATGGTGCTTTTTTCTGAGCTACTGTACACGACCGTTTTCTTCATGCGTTTAGTTTGATTTGATTCTTTGAGAGTCATTTTCTTCTGTCTTTCATTTTTTTTCTTTTCCATGTATCATTTTAATGTCATCCTGCATATGTTCATCTGCCTTACTACCTGACGAATGGACTTCCCCTTCGCCACCTCTTTCACTGCTCTGTCCATGTCGTCTAGAGGAGTGGAAGCCCTGCCTGTCTTCCTTTTATAACTCCGTGGCATGATGGTCTATTTCTATTTTTGGTCTAAATTGAAGAATGTCACATAGTTTTAGTGATAAAATGTAAGAATACAATGTACAATTGCAATAAAATAATATGTTTAAAATATTCACAAGGTGGGGTTTGTTGTGCCACTGGCACAACTTAACCCAGGCTCTTTGGCACAAATCACCCCAACACCACCCTTTTGGAAAAAAATGCATCATCCAGCAGTTTTGAGCTAACATCATGCTAGCTGTATAGACTAAACCTTGATTATAGAAATTTTACTTTGAAAGGCCAAAAACAGTTTTTTGAACTTAAATGTGCTTACCTCTCGTGCAATTAGGCTCTCTTCTTTGCAGGATGAGTAAAATGGCTGACTCTTCAAAAACATGTGGTCACATGACCAATTTCTTCAATGGTTCCCTAGAAACAGGGGGTAGCACAACTTCCCCCCTGGCACAAATCTCCCCACTCTCCCCTAATCTTTTCTGGAGTGGCTCTGTGGGTAAGGTCTCTGCCAGCGCTCAGAAGGTTGCTGGTTTAAATCCCATGACGGGCATATTTCATCGTCGGGCCTTTGAGCAAAGCCTTTAACCCCTGTTCCTTGGGCTGGCTGACTGACCCTGCCTTCTCAGTTATATATCACTTTGAGGTTCCTGGAAGTCTCGCCCTTAATTTAACTCATGGTAGTCACTTACAGTAGTATCTTCTTGTCTCTACATGGTTTTTCCATTTTCCTTGCTTGTTGGCCACAAAATACTCAATTGTACAGTGATGACGTTTTGAAAATTTAGGAATTGTAATTGTTTTGCATTCCTCTTAATGGTGCTCTTCTATTTTTTTTTCTCCTGCTCTCTGTAAGGTAATTTTTTAGCCTATTAGTAATAATATTTTGCTTAATAATTCTGCACAGGGAAGTATCTACATATTTCTGTTTTATTCCAAACAAAAACATCTCTATGCAGGGAGAGAATGAGCAAATACTGAATATGCTCTATTTTTCACACAGTCCAATCTTAATTGGAAATTAATCTGGACTGAAAGATACACAATTGCCTCATAATTCTGTACTCAATGTATTTTGCTTTGGATGAAAGTGTCTACTACATGAAAGTAAAAATGGAAGTATTTATATAAACAATATCAAGGTAGAAAAGTCATGTGCTGAACATTACAGAAACCAGGTTTTACCATAATATACCACTATTTTCATGTAGTATTAAACAAAGGAAAATTGCATTAAAACATGACTGTCATGCACTCCCCTGCATATAAGATGTGTACCTCGTACCCTATGCTGCAGGGAAAATTACCTCCTATATAAGCGAGCTGGTGTCCGACTGTTGTGGATCAGAGGCATACAACCCGCTGAACAGCCTGTGCTGTGATTCACACCTTTACCCCTTTGAGCCTGAGTTCAAGTGCTGCAGGGCAGGTCAGTGATTGTGTCACTAAAACTGTGTGGTCTCTTTGCTTCCTGTAACTTTTGCGTGGCTGGTTGTTGTGTGATTTTTCATGTCCTTAGATGAGCATATTGCATTTTAACCCACTTTGTAGTTATACATGCAGTATATGTCAGAGTATACAGTTGTGACTGCTTACATCATGTACTGTCGACTTAGAAAGTAAAAGAAAAATGCACATTTTTTATAGGTTAAATATGATGAATGTATTTAGAGCTGTGTGTAGCTCATTAGGTTCAGCCTCTATGCCTGTAACCAAAAGGCTTTAGCTTTAGCTGAAGAGTCACATGTCTGTGGGTCCTTGATCAAGGCCTGTAACCCCTAGCTCCAGGAACACTGCAGGCTTTTTTTTCCATTTGTCTCAGTAAATTGTTGTTTAAGTTGGGCTGGTGGTGCTAGTTAACTGCAGTGTTGAAAAAGTGCCAGAGATTTTCAGAAGAATCGAAAGCGGAATGTGGACATTTACTTTTTTATTCCCGTCTCTTTGGCCCTGTACTTATGCTCACGGGTCTGCATACGTCAGTGTTCTTGTTTTGTTTATAACATCGATTCCGATCTTTGCTCTTTTCCATACATGAGTTGCTCCCATGTTTGCTAATACGCCTCTTTGAAGCGTGATACAGCCACCCCCATACTTTACACCACAGATGGTGGCTCTCAAAACATGGGGGGGGGGGGCAAGACAGGATGATTCTGAGCACCCATGACTGACAGTACTGACTGGGCCTAAATAATTTGGAGCATAATTTGATTGCTCTGGGCTGGGGGACCGATATGAAATAAATTTCGAAAAATGTAGAAAATCTCCAGCAGTTCCCTCCTGACTCATTACTGATAATTTCAAGACTACATCTCCACTTGGGTCTCTGACAACTGATTCATAAACAACATTTGTTTTTATCCAAATGCGATTGCAGAATGAGATCTGTAGACACTGACAGCAAGACAATTTGGCCTAGTTTGGTAGATCTACAGTATTTGTTTGGTTATTTAATTCTTGAGCGAGAGTACAAGTGATAAATATTAAATGCATTCAACATAAAGCCATTTAAAAAAAAATGAATATCCTATTTACTTAAAAAAACTAGTTTTTGTTTGTATATTTTTAGAGTAGCCTGTAATTAAAGAGAAATATTGAATCTTAAATGAAAGCATATTGAATTATTGAAGGGAACAGAATGCAAAAGCAACACATTCAACTCTCTTTTTCTGTACCTCTGTTTCAGAGATTATTAATACAACGCAGCAGCTGTGTTGTGGTTTACCAGGCAACATTATTCACAAGAATTCTACGGGTGACCTGTGCTGTGGGAATGAAATGTACAATCCTGCTACACACTTCTGCAACCGAACGAATATCAAGATTCAAGGTCTGTGTGCTGTGCATACTCATGTGCTGCAACCTTTCACTTTTTGTGGAATATGTTAGTGTACCAGTTAAACACAAGAAGATTTGCATGGAGACTGAGCATAGTGTGACGTGGACTAATATATGCATTTGAGTAGCACTAACATCAGACCAGGAAAGAAAATTACCTAGCTGAAGCTGAATTTCAAGTGAAAATAGACTAGAATACCTAGTCATTGTACAGTATACAACTAAATTTGCTATTTCACTCGAGTGACAATGCAGAAGAAAACAAAATTGCATAAAAAAATAAAAGCCAGCTAGGTAAAGGCAGAGGTGGATAATTCCGGTCCTGAAAGTAAAAATCCAGACCAAAATTTTATTTCAACCAACCAGTTAAGTATAAAGAGTCACAGCCACAGAGTACTCAAGTGGTTGGTTGAAACAAAATCTCTCACACATACACATTCACGCACACACACACACACACACATACACACACACATATTCACAAACGCACAGCCATACATTGAGAAATGAGGGAAACAAAAAATGTTACTGTGATCTCTTAATTTTTTCCACAGCCATATAGGTATATGCATTAAGAAATTTATAGCAAGGATAAAGAGATTTTCCTCTGTGTCTTTTTTAACGTTTTCTTTCGTATCCCTTTTCCTCATCAACAGAGGGGTCATGTGTTGAACCAGTAAGTATGGTGGCTTTTTTTCAAACAAATATTTATAATTTATGCATTAATTGCATCCGGGGCTTATCCCTGAGTCTGAAACTGGGAGCTTGGCTATTAAAACATCTGGGCTGAACGGCTTGTTTGGATGCATTTGGGGCTTCAGCATCCACATGTCTAGTGCTAAGTCACTTGTGATTTGGAGTTCCCTTTGTGTGCGTTATGAAAGGCCTACACCCATGCACTCTGGGTAATTCTATATACTCCAAATTCACTTGTCTGCATACACCAATGCACCCTGGGTAATTATATATACATTCAATACACCCACGCACCCTGGCTAATTGTATATATTCCAAATACACCTGTCTGCATACACCCATGCACCGTGGATAATTCTATATACTCCAAATACACCTGTCTGCATGCACCCATGCACCCTGGGTAATTGTATATACTCCAAATACACCAGTCTGCATACACCCATGCACCGTGGGTAATTTTATATACTCCAAATACACCTGTCTGCATACATCCAGGCACCCTGGGTAATTTTATATATGCTCAATACACCTGTTTGCATGTCTATGGATTGTGGGTGGAAGTTAGAATACTCTGTGGAAACCCACGCAAACACGGGAAGAAGATACAGGGACAGGATTCAGACCCCCAACCCTGGAAGTGTGGGGCTATAAGTTCAAAGTTCAACTTTATTCATGTGTACAAGTACAATGTTCAATGAAATTCTTACCTGAATGTCCTCTTAGCAGGCTAGGCAATTACAAAAAGTGCAAAATAACAATTAGTACAATAAAACCTTTAAATACGTACCTACACAGCTAACTACTGTGATAATCCATTTTAGGACATTGGGACTATGTAGGATACATTCACACCTCAATACACTTATGTTTCTCTCTTTTTCCAGATTAATATACCGAGTGACAACATAAGGTGAGGCTGCGCCATTATCAGGTGCCTTCCTGCATATCAGGCTGCATTGCAATATTTTATGGTATTGACACATGACAGAACATGAATAGATAGTAAAAATCTTTCCTTAACCACTTCTCATGACGCACAAAACTTAAGGCAGGGGATTCCCGTCCATAACTGATCACACTCTCAATTTAGAGACTCCATTTCAGCCAAACGGTATGCTTTTTGACTGTGAAAGGAAACTAGAGTACCCAGAATAACCCTGAATGAATGAATGAATGTTACATCTTACATGTTAGATCTTTTCAAGACACCCAAAGCATTTTATAGAATCAATGGGGAGCCACTTGAACCACGACCACTGTGTAGCCCCACTTGTATGATGCAACAGCAGCCATTCTGCACCAGTATGCTCACCACACAGTAGCTAAGGTGGCGAAGGGGCAGGAGAGAATTCACTATGTAGATCAGGAGTCTCCAACTCCGGTCCTGGAAGGCTACTATCCAGTAGGTTTTTTTACCCTTTTTTTTATTTGGGTAAATACCAGGAACAGGTGTGGCTCATCAGAAGCCAGGTAGGATAGATGTAGATATAGGGGATGATTAGGAGGCCAGATCTGAAAGGGCCTTAGTGGGCAGCTTTAGCCAAGACATCAGGGTATCACCCATACTCTATTAAAAGAGGCCCAGAGATCTTTTATGACCTCAGAAAGTCAGGACCTCTGTTTTACATCTTGGATGGAGCGATTTTTACAGTGCAGTGTCCACATCACTGCACTAGGGAATTGGGATCCATACTGACCACAGGATGGGCTAACCTGCTGGCCACACCAACACCTCTTCCACAAACACATGGAGAACATTCCTACTCCACATATCTGGTGGCGGGAGACCCTGGAGGTGGATTGAGCCTATGCAGCACCCCAAATGGTTCTATAGAATTAAATTACCTCGGTGTGCAATGTCGCAGGGTTAAGCATGAGTCACTAAGATTCATGATGGCTGTGTTGCAGTTTTATTCAAAGACTCTTAAAAGACTGCAATACAATTTGAAGCTGAAACCAGGATCCAGATGGTGTTAAAGGCTTCCCAAAGTGTCACTGACTGGTGTATTTCAATATCATAGCAGTTGGCCATAGTGGATAGACTGTGGTCAAGGTAAGAAACAAAAGAGCAAATCAATGGGTGGGAAATCAGCACTTTTTCACGTAAATAATAAAGCCAACTTCTGTTGCATCATTTTCTTTTTTCTGTTTTTTTTCCTGATCTGGACATCATGGTGTTTGTTGAACCCAGGAACAATGCCACTGTTTCATCTTACCCAGGTTATTATTTATTGCAATTTTTATACTCGTAAATGATTTTGTCTAATAGCTCAGTGCATTTATCTGTCACCTTATCAGCTGTCTTACGTCTTACTAACATCTACGAATAAGAACCTATCTTCACTGTACAGCAGATCCTTAACCTCCGTGCGACCCTGCTCACTTCTGATTAGCTTCCTTCCTGTGTTCTTTTGAAGAATATTTTATTTGTGTGCATTTCATGCCATAATATTGTTTCCAAAATCCTTTGCTTATTGATAGGTACTACATTTTTAAGTGTGCTACCCTTTTTATATTAATAGTTTGAGTAATGACATCTACATCCTTCTGCTTTTGGTCCAGAACCCTCAAAGAAGAACATCTGTGGTGATAAGACCTACAACCCCAATACCCACATATGCTGCGAAAATGAGCTATTGAAAAGGAACGTTGAAACTAAGGTAATGCACAAACCCACAAATTATCATGATTAGTTCTGATAACAGGTATCATCAAGCACAATGTTCTCATGCTACTCTATGCCGATTGAGGAAAAAAAAGAACAATTGATTGTAGAAGCCTGCATGCATTGATTTATTTCCCAAAAATGCTGATAACTTGGCAAGGAGGTAGAATGTATCCAATAGGCAACTGAGATTCTACTGAAATTCCTGAACCTTGTAGATCTTTAATGACTACCTGGAGATCAGACAAGTGAGGACACTAAAAACCATTTGTAGTCATGCTTGTATTTTAGAAGGGTGGTGTTTTGGGTCAATTATCAGCTTCCAACATTTTGTTTCCTAGTTCAGTGCTTTAAAGCAGACAGGTCAAACTACTTATCTTTTAATTCTTGTTATTTTAAAAGATCTGTATTTCTGCTACACTGTCAGAAATAGAGTACCAGTTTGTACCTGTGTTTGTCACTTGGGCTGTACCCTCAAGGGTCTGCCAATTGTACCATATAGCTGCACGTAAATGTACCATTTAAGGTACAGAAAAGGACTCTGAGGAATATCTCCAAGGTACAAACAACATGAATGTACCTCCAATGGTACAAAATGTTCCTCATTTGTGCATCCAGTCAAGTAAGTTTTCATTGGGTTAAACACATTAGATCCATGGCATTAAAAAGTTTACCTAGCAAGTACTGTATCAAAATCTATTTATACAGTAGCTAGCTAGCCGGTAAACCTGTTTTATCGGTAAATGCAAGCTAGCTAACACCATTTCATTGACAATTTAACCTATGGGACCCCTTGCTGCACAATACATTGCTTGAGTTTAAAAACAGTAACTCACAATCACAGCAATCATACACATACCATCAGAATCACGATGCCAAAGATGCCAAACCTGATGGCACTAATAGTGATATCATTGTGTAATGAACGGCTTGTGAGTAATTATGTGTGTGTGTAAAAACACACCTAAATCAGTATCTACGTCATGCATCTACCTGTTGATATCCACTGCTGAGTTGAGCAACTTGCTGAAATGGTCCAACTCAGCTCATTTATAATAGACAAAACACCTGTTATAGCCTATAAATAACAATACAACGCAGCAAAAAAACTTGAAATATCTCCATAATTCTCCATGGAAAGTTTCTAGAAAGTGGTAACATAAAAATTTAATCTCTGTAAATGTTGCATTGTCGATTACTTGCTGGGGTAATTGTTGGGAAATCTGATCGGGCTGTTCTTAAAGCGTGTTTTATTTTTTTGTCATAAGCAAGGTGAGTTGGTTACCTGAGGGAGCAGCTGAAACGGGCAGGATGTGGTGTCCCATAATTGTTTTGTCATGACAGGAAGGATCGACGATCCAACAGCAGTTTTCTGACACTGAAGGGAACTTTATCTTAAAAAAAATTTGTAACGTATCCTTGAGTGCTCTGAAAAAAAACTAATAATAATAATAATAACAATAATAATAATAATACACTCAAACAGAAACTAAAGGACTGTAAAAGGTCAAAATTGGAGGCAGGGAGGATAAACAAGGAACAAGGACATACCTAAACACAGGGGAAAAAGTAACAGGAACCAACTGCAAACCACGAGCAGTAACTAACACACAGCCCTAACCATACTGATAGAGAAACAGGTCAAGGATAGGTGCATATATACACAGGTAATGGACACCTAAATAATCTAACAATCTAAACCAGGGGTGTCAAACTCCAGTCCTGGAGGGCTGGGGCCCTGAGTAGCTTGGTTCTTTCCCCATAAATGATTCAGCTCAAGAGCTGAATTGTAATTAGCACAAGGAGTTCAGGTGTGTTCAATGAGGGTAAACCAAAAACTGTGCTGGGTTCCAGCCCCCCAGAACCGAAGGTTGACACCCCTGATCTGAAACAGGGACATGACAGATATAACAGGGACAAATCCTGATATTGAAAGATGAGTCGTTCATTTGACGAAAGGGCAACACCAAAGATCTTTGAGGCCATTGTGACAATTTGCTGTAGTTTTTTCTTAGTGATAGAATCTGTTCCACCATGCCAAACTATAATAGAATATGCTCTCTGATGGAAGTGTACAATTATACAAGGTGACGACCGTCACCAGATGATTTTTAGTTGCCTGTGAAAATTTTGCTGGTTTGCCTTCTTCGTGAGGTGGTGAGTAAATCTGAAATTTTACGGAACTGCAGATGGAGGTGCCTGGAAATTTGAAAGATTCTGAAGTCCACAATGATATCAAAGGCTTTGGATGCATTGAGCTGGAGGTCATTGTCAGTGCGGCAGGTGACTGCCTCTGGGTCAGGGTAGTATGCAGTCTTGGGGTGATGGGGTGCTGATCACCAGGAATGAGGACAGTAAACTGTTCACCTTTACAGACTAAAGGCAGGATAGGCAGTCCAAAAGGCAGCAGCAGAGAGCAGCATCAACGCCCATGATCATTAATCTGATGAAGCATGTGAATGGGTTGACAGCATTGAAAGCTGTATGGGCTGATGTGTATAGGTATTGGGTGTCTTCAGATGTTGCACAATGTTGTGCAGTGCTTGACTGATCGTGTCTTCCACAGACCTGTTAGGGCAGTAAGCAGATTGAAATGAGTCTGGCAGTGAGGAAATACAGGATGTGAGATGAGATGAGAACAATATTTTCAAATACCTTCAAAACTGCATTCAAGCAAGTCATTAGTCATTGAGGCATTTAGGTTTGGAGGATTTTGATATAGGGGTTACAGCAGCTATTTTAAGGAATTGCTGAGAGAGTGCTTGAGTACTGTGATTAAGTACAGTAGGCGTTACATTGTCAGGAAGTGCAGTTTCCCTTTTGTCCAGCTTTCTAATAGAAGTTTGCACCTCTTCCTTTTCCTCTGTGCCTATAAAAATAGGAACGATATTAGCCAGAATATCAAGTGCATGCTTTGAGAATGAAAGGTTGTACTTCCTGTGGACGTACTTCCTGTAGAGATTTCAGTGACAGTTTATTATAGATTAAAAACACTATGAATGTGTACTTGCTGTAATTAGAGACAAAAACAATCCATAAATATGTGCTTCCCTGCAAATAGTGTTTAGGCAAGGAAAGGCAAGTATATTCATGGAAAACATGGCAATTCAAAATGCTTTACAAAGGCATGGGGATACATTATATAGAAAACACTAAAATCAAATTTAAAAGACAATAAAATACCAAAAGCCAAACAAATAATTAACTAAAAAGAAGTTACATTATAATGGTAGTGTATGAATAAACCCCTGCTGATTTAATTTATTTAAAAGCTGCAGCAAACAGTAACGTTTTAAGGCCTGATTTAAATTAGCTGACAGGTTCTGCAGACTTCAGATCGTCGGGAAGCTTATTCCACAGACGGGGAGCATAGAAACTAAACATTGCTTCACCTTCCTTTGTCTTTCCCAGATGACCTCCGGGGTCTGGATGCTTCATTCGATTCAAATAAATCAAAAATGCATTTAGGCCAGAGACCATTTAGTGCTTTGTACACAAGTAATAGTTTACAATCAATCCTGTAATGCAAATGAAGCCAGTGCAGTGATTTAAGGAACAGTGTGATATGCTCTGCTTTCTTGGTGCAGGTGAGGACTCTGGTAGCAGCATTCTGGATGAACTAGAGCTGTCTGACTAAAATTTTGCCAACACTGGCAAAGACACTGTTACAATAGTCTAGCCTGCTACAAATAAATGGATGAACAAGCTTTTCTGCATCTTGTTTGAACAGAAATTATTTCATTCTTGCTGTGTTTTTGAGGTGATAGTAGGTTGATTTTGTCATTGTCTTTAGCTGCCTGTTGAGATTTAGGTCAGAGTCCAGTACTACACTGAGACTTCTGGCTTACTTTGTTGGTCCTAGTGTCATGGATTCAAGGTTAGAATGACTTTCAAACTTTCTTTTTCTGAGGCCAAAATCAATTATATCAGTTTTTTTCTGTGTTCTATTGTAGAAAATCCACTCATTGATTCATTCAATGCACTCATTCAGGGAATCTAAGGGACTATAGCCACATGGTGATATTGTAATGTAGAGTACACATGCTGAAACCATCTGTGTTTTCAATCAGAGGTGTAAAATCACAATTCAGTTTGAAAATTATTTAGGCTACCCATCCATCAGCAGTTTGACAAAACATACATGCAGTGTGCATCATGAGTTACTACATGCTAATTTCCACTCCCATGTCTATGAGAATCGCTGTGATATGTTAGCATTCAATGCTAGCATAATTCACATTCGTTTGAATTCGAGAATAGGTGGGGAAAGTGGAGAAAAGCCGAGAGGGAGAGAGATGACACGCACTGTGTAATCGGATGTGGCTAATCTGCGATGTTCACCTCTTCATGTTTAATAAATCAAGTGTTATGACTTCCAGAGCTCCCTGTCAGTGTCCTCCGTGCAACAAAGCCAAGCACTCACAAGCCAGCGCGGTAAGAACTGTGAAGCTCGAATATAGAAACAACACGCGTTACACTTTTATCCCATTTTTTGAAAATGGGCGTTATGTTGGCATGCTTCCAATCAGAAGGTACCACACCTTCAGATAAGGATGTTTGAAACAGTAAAGTTAAGGGTCGGCAAATAATATTGTTCATCTCTCTTAATACTACAGGTAAGATGCAATCAGGGCCCTGTGATTTATTTATTTTGAGCTTAGCTAGGCTCACTGCATGGGCTCAGGAACACTTCCAAAAACCACTGACTGTGAACACAGTTTATTGCTGCATCCACAAATGCAGCATCTGTGATGGTATGGGGATGCATTAGTGCCTATTGCCTGGGTAGCTTGCACATTTGTGGAAGCACTATTAATGCTGAATGATATATACAGGTTTTGGAGCAATGTTTACTGCCATCCAGACAAGGTTTTTTTCAGAGGAGGCCTTGGGTATTTCAGCGAGACAATGCCAAACCGCATTCTGCACATATTTCAGCAGCATGGGGCCATAGTAGAAGAGTCAGGGTGCTAGACTGGCCTGCTGGCAATCTAGACCTGTCACCCACTGACAACATTTGGCACATCATGCAACAAAAAATACAACAAAGGAGACCCTGAACTTTTTAGCTATTAAAATCCTATATCAGGCCACAATGGGACATCGTGTCACTTTCAAAACTCCAGCAACTGGTCTCCTCAATTCCAGTTTAAAAAGTGTTGTTAAAAGAAGCACAGTGGTAAACATGCCCCTGTCCCAGCTTTTTTGAAACATGTTTCTGGCATCAAATTCAAATTGAGCATATATTTGTCATAAAACTTCTGTTTCAACATTTGGTATGTTGTCTTTCTTATATTTTCAATCAAATATGGGTTTATATGATTTGTATATCATTGCATTGCTTACAGTAGTGCTTGGTTTTACTTACAGTGGTAAACAAACTTAATTAGTTCCAAAAGGCTGGTTGAGCTCTGATTTGGTCGAGGTCGAAGTCAAATTTCCCCATAAGAAATAATGTACAAGAAATGAATCCATTCCTGACCCCCAAATGATCCATTTAAACTTATCTACCTACCTAACTAATGACGAAAAGCATTAACAATCAATTAAAAAGTAATACACACATGGAAAAGCACACATACAAAAGCAATGAACACGGAATAAATGACAATCCCACACTCCGAAACGAAAGCAGACACACATGCACCACCTTCAAGTCTCGCTATAATTTCCTTCTTAAGTTCTACAGTTACTCTCACCACTTTCCTCTTAGGTTTGCCGCTATCACTGCTCACTTTCTTAGAGGCCATGATTACTGTGTCACTATATGTGCTACAGAAAAAGCACAAAAGGTGTTTGCACATCGAACTCGGTGGGGAGGTATAGTGAGACTGGGAGTGATTTATAGGCATCAGCATCCCAGCAGGTCCTTTTGCCTTCATTTCAGCCCATCAGAGACCCGACTCAATCTGTACAAGTTTTAGCAGGTTTGTTTGGTTTTGTCCTGTTCCAAGTTTGAGTTGTGGGTAGATTTTTCTTGACCGACTCATTCGACGTCTGAATTAGAAGAGTTGAATGCGTCTCGACCCATGCAAGTCTTAGCAGGGCCGGTCGAGTTCCAAGATTTCGGTCGTGGTACAAGTTGAAAAACTTTCAACAGACCCCAGTCAGTCGAATTAAGAGACGTTTCCGTTCCAAGGTTCTACAAACAATACATAATAATGGTATTCTGGAAATTATAAGGTATCATATAATTACACTGGATAACTCAAGTGATGTACATGCACACAAAACAATCATAGGTCAAAAACATGTTAAAATGGCCAAATGATAAAAGCCGGAGCCAAAACCGTTGGATTTTCTTGCTGAGTTGAGCCAAGTGGTCTATCTCAGTAAAGAGATAGAAATCCCATAATGACATACAGTATACATAAGTATTTGACAGATCAGCATTTTTATCAGTAAGGGGATTTCTAAGTGGGCTAATGACACAAAATTTCCACCAGATGTTGCAGATGACAGTATTTTTCCAGAATGTCACACGGTACATTTCTCCATTCATCCTGCCTTCAATAATATAAAATCTACCAGTACCCCTTGCTGAAAATCAGCCCCAAACCATGATGCTTCCACCCCCAAACTTAACTGTTGGTATGCTGTTGTTGGGGTGGTGGGCAGTGCCATTTCTTCTCCAAACATGGTGTGTAGAATGACAGCCAAAAAGTTCAATTTTGCTTTCATCTGACTATACTATGTTATCCTAGTAATCCACAGGCTTCTCCAAATGCTGTTTCGCAAACTTTAACCGAGCCTCAACATGCATTTTGTTCAGCAATAGAGTCTTGCATGGTGAGCGTGCATGGTTGCCATGGCGGTTCAATGCATTGCTTATAGTTTTGAAACAACAGTACCTGCTGATGCTGAAGTTCTGCCCGGGTGGTTCTTGGCTCATGGAGAACTCTCCTGATTATTCTTTGGACTCCTAAGACAGGAATCTTACGTGGAGAACCTGATCGTGGCCAGTTTATGGTGAACTGATGCTCTTTCCATTTCCGGATAAAGAATCATTTCAATAATAAGATTACGAAGATCTTGGGAGGGTTCTTTGCTCTTACCCATCATGAAGTCTTTCCTGTGTGCCTCCTGGGTAATGAGAAGCCTTTATAGGCCATCAATTAGGACTAAAGCAGCTGATATCTATGATCAGTTACTGATAGGGGGCTGGGTTTCTCTCTCAATACTGACAGATTTCAGGTGATCTCCTGGCTTTCTATGCCATTTTGCACCTTGTTATCTTCTGCCTTGTTCACACGTATGCAGGTTTTTTTAAAAACATACCTTTTTCTATACGTCTTGGGCTTTTGTCCACACGTAAATGGCATCTTAGATCACTGAAAACGGAGCTTTTGCAAAACTCCATCCAGGGTGAACATTTTAAGAAACTCGACATGTAGACTGGGAAAACAGGGTTTTTGGCTTTTTTGTCACATTGTGTGCCATTGTCCACTTTGTTTAACATCAGAGCATGCGCTGTTTGCTGTATATATTAGGTGAGTTTGAGCAATGGCGGACTTAGCCGAAATAATGCTTGTGCTAACCTTGCTGACAGGACTTCTTACATGTGTACAGATAACTGTTGAGTCACTCTGGCATTATATTGATCAACACAGGCGTTGGAATGTGTGCCATGGTTATCAGCTAAGCAGGACTGGCAATTAGGCTTCTGATTGGCTAACATGGCAGTATGGTTAGAGTTATAATGCCACCTGCTGGTTTGGCATGCTCTTGACAGCACATTTTAGTGGTTTCATGTGAACGGAAATATTTTAGAAGACAATACTCGTTGGACAAGGATTTTTTTTAATACAGGAGAGGAAAAACACCGTTTTAAAAAATACCCATGTACGTGTGGACAAGGCATTCATGTGTTCAATACTTATGCCCTGTGTCATTTCACTTTATTTATTATGACTCAACTTGTATACTTAAATGTTCTGATTTCTTTGAATGAATTCAATATTTGGCTTGATGGCAACATCTAGTGGAAATTTTGTGTCAATAGCCCACTTAGAAATCTCCTTACTGATAAAAATGCTGATGTGTCAAATACTTATTTTCCCCGCTGTATAATGCAGCTGCCAACCTTTCCGAATGGCTGAGCATCAGCAGTTGCCTGACAGTGAAACGATTGATTATACAGCATAGATTTTACAGTGTCCCGCCTAGCATCCCTCCAGCTGATTAAACATAGTAGGATGTTAGCGCACGTTAGTTTCAAAGTGGAAGAAAATGGATTATTTTAAAGGGTAAGAGTCTATGCTCTTGGCTGTATTAGTGTGTATTTAAAATGTATTTTTTAATTCCCGGGGACCATTGACGCCTGGGGGGGGGGGGG
>JAODKF010000042.1:9745907-9772562 GCA_026779585.1 Mormyrus proboscirostris | reverse complement strand
GGAGACGATGAACCCCCCCCCCCCCCCGCTCGTTGTCAAGGATTTAAAAAAAAAAAAAAAAAAAAAACAGCTTATCGTTGTCCATTTGTAACATTCTTATCCGTGCAGCGTGCAAGAAAAGCAGGGCTGTTTTCACTGAGAAGTTACAAAAACAAAATTATGCATGCATACATTTTTTTCCTTCCCCTTGATGGTATCCCCTGACAATTGGGGAGTCCTGTGATTGGACATCCTGGGCAGTGTACAGTCAGGAGGTTTAAACATTTATATATATATTTGTACAAAACGTTATGCGTGGAGGGATGCAATGTGTGAGTCAGTGCTGGGTAGGAACTAGGACTCAAGTCCCTCGCCCCCCCCCTCCCCCCCACCTCATAAAAGCTCTTCAGCAATGTGTGGAATAAACAGGAGAGTAATTTCTGCAAGTTTAACTTAATTTTTACCTGTTCTGTTTAGTTGCACTATCACTACCATCTAACATCACTGCAGCGCCATGCTTGGGTAGAGCAGTGTGCTCGTGTGTTGGTGTAAAACTTCAAAAGACGTGGATAACGACAACATCGCATTCAATTTAGAGCACATTGCTGTAAATATCTAAACATACAGATAAATATCAGTACAACTGTAAATGTTATGCTTTTTAAGTGTGTAACAGTCAATATTAAGTGTGTCGTAAACTTTGCATTGCCTAATCTAAATATTAGTATGGCCTGTGAATTCTGTTTAGTTTTCTTGGTTTTGAATTGTGCCATAATGTTGAGCCTCAGTTTATTTATTTATTTTTTTTGCAAGAAGACTTTTAGAAAACATAGTAGTTATATAAATATTTGCACTTTTGTGTACAATAACTTCAAATCTGTTCTGATTGAGGAGGGAAAAAAACCAAATTTTGCTGCTGTTGCTGCTGCTACCACCAACTGTCTCTTCCTCTCGTCGTGGTTTCAGACCCTCACGTCGTAGCGATACTGGACTTGTTCCATGCTCTGCTTTGCTGTACCACTAAACCGTACTGTTGAGGTTTTGTTTTTTTTATTTTTATTTATTTTTTTTGGGAAGGGGTTTGGATGAGAGACCTGGCAAATGAATGTTGCACATTTGAGCTTGTCAGCTTTTAAGCTTGCAAAGGCGGAGAGACATGCTGTGCTTGGAGAGATGATGATGTAGTATAGGGGGACGGCTCCTGTGTTGCTGGAAGGTTTTAAGTCGTTTAACTTGTGGGTTAAAAAGCTGAATGGATTGTGGCTGCAGAGGAACAATGTAGAAATTGACTATGAACTGTTGCTGTTCAAATTTGTGAAAGTTGCGTCCAAAATATCAGCTGTGAAATATCAATGTTTTCCAATAAAATAAAAACTATACTCGCAGCATTTTGTGTATGGCTGTCCTTTTGCATGGTACTCCAAGATGCTGTAGGTTCTGAGTTAATCAAGCTAAAAAGTTATATCACGAACGGGCCACTATTATGAAGATATTACTTGCATGATAATGAAATCACTGCCAGACATGGGAATTGAACAACCAACCTTCTGATCATTGGCAGAGTGTCTTAACATCACTTAGGGTGTCTGCTGATTAAACATAAATGTACTGGAATGCACAAATACTGCACATGTTCACTTTAGTCTGTACATCCTTGCCATTACACTATAGATTTTAGATTGTATATTTTAGATTGTTTTCATAGATTGTATTTTTATATTGTAATTTCTTTTTTACTCCTATTTTACTACTTGCCTTTTTTTTTCTTCTATTTTTGCACAGCCAAATAAGGGTGACACAGAGATACATTTCACTGCATGTTGTACTGTATGTGACAAATAAATCTCTTGAATCTAAATGTAACCTGCAGAGCCACACACAACCCCAGATACTGGCACATATAGGGTGGTTTACTTAATGTATATATCAATGGTAATTGCTTGAAAACCTTTACCTGAATAAGCCTGTGTCTGCATAGAGATATACCCCTTTCACATCTGTATACAGTTTCTTATTGGGGAAAAAAGTAATATTTATTTATATATTATGGTTTTTATTTTATCAGGGTTAACAGTAAATATCTACTATGTCCTATAACAACTATGATCGCAAATTACAATTAATGGCCAATCCATTTATCTTCCTTACCGGTTTTTTTATTTTTTTTTATTTTTTAAATATTCGTCTCACCAAAGCACTGTCACGCTGGGCTGGAAATTATGCACGCCCACGTGAACAAGTATAGGTCGATATAGCCTGGAGTAGTGGGGTGACTAATGTCTAGTGGGCGTGTCGAGAGGTTTATCAGATCTCCACTTGGCCAAAGGGACCAATTTAGACTAAGATCGAGTACAAAAAATTGGACCTGGTCTGCTTGCTAGTAGAAAAAAAATCACGTCGGACTAGATTTTTTTATTGAATTTTACTGTACTGAAGTAGCCCAGTTGGTTCCACTCCTGCTACCATGTTATCGGTGACCAGCAGTGAACGCATCAATTTCAAGAACAAATTTGTTTGAGGT
Organism: Mormyrus proboscirostris; assembly: GCA_026779585.1. Classification (NCBI taxonomy): domain Eukaryota; kingdom Metazoa; phylum Chordata; class Actinopteri; order Osteoglossiformes; family Mormyridae; genus Mormyrus; species Mormyrus proboscirostris. Next base: position 9,770,062 of record JAODKF010000042.1, on the reverse strand, counting down.
TGTGCCGTGGCCTTTTGGCTTCCTTTCTCCCACCTGGCGGATGCTGTGTGTTTGTTGAAGCTGTCATGAATCAGTTTGCACGTACCAATTGAGCTGTGTAAACTGCTCCCACCGACCGCCATGTCCACCTGCCCCAGGTCGCGAAAATGAGAGCGTAGCAGCTCCATCTACGGCGTGATCAAATGCATGATTTTTTTATTTAAAATGAAATGCTGTCTGTAACTTCCTGAGGTTTGCAAAACCTCGCGCAACCCCTTTCTGTTAGGTGTGTTAATTATCAAAAATAAATATGTTTTTCCCAAATGCATTCATCTATCAGATAAATAAATGCTTTTTCATCGTAAAAAAATATATAAAATACGGTTTGAGAGGCTTATGGCAAATACGTTTTGAATGGGGTTTTTAGTATGCAGCCGGTCGTACAAGACGTTGGTGTAGATTTAAATATCAACACTAGAGGGAGTTGTATCTCCAACCAAAATACTTGGTGACTTTCTTTTTGAAACTGTGACCTTTTTTGTCTTTCCTAAACAGATTCCTATTTTGTCCACTAGATACATGCTGCTATATAAGGTTGTGTTTCCCAGCTTGCCCGATCCTTCATTTGCCCCAGATATAGCCAATAATCTGAAAAGATGCATATCCTTAACTACAACCAGGGATACCCTCATTGATTCCATTAAGAAAATGTGGCCTATAGGCACTTAGAGAGACAAAGTGGAGTGCAATTTAGTTGCTTGTGGGCAGAAATGTAGTAAGCGAAGTGAATGCTTACATGAAGATGTTACAGCGTCTTAGCGAGTCACGAACCAGCCATACGCAAAATGAATCACTGCATGTTCTGTTTGCTCCCGGCCCATGTTTGAACCTAGATGTGTGGATTTGCAATGGAAAATACAGCATAGCCCCCTCCCCCCGTGCCATGTAGGCTTCTAATCGCTGTCTCAGTTTATCACAACTAGGCATTAAATGGGGCTAAAATGGTTCTGATTTGATACAGTTGTACTCCTGGTACTTCCTGCTCCCTTGGAATATCAGTATGTGTATTTTGTCTGGATATATTTGTCTGTTGGTGTGGGTGCTTCTGTTTAGGGGCCCCAATCAACATTTGAAATCTCAGCCCTAGTCCAGCATACCAAAATGTCCAGATCTGATGACAAAGAACTACTCCCAGAAGGCCACGTCCCCGTTCCACATCCTTAACCTTTGCCTCTGGCAGATATTTACTCAGTGTTCCCTTCTCAAACCTCCTTCGGGGTACCTATAGGATCCTGTAAGCAAGCCCACAGGGTCGTCCCTGGTGTGCCTGTTTTTCATCTTTCATGTTGACCTAGAACATGACAAGGTTGTGTTTGGTGACGCCCACGCTACATGCGGGTGTCTGTGGAGGTGCATGCGGTTTACAGAGCAGAGCGATGCTAGCAGAACGCGAGCCCTGCCTCAGAGAGGCTCTGACGTGTGGTTTGGCGAGGCTCGCTTTTGTTGTGAGAGGTGAAATCGTAATGAAGGACAAAACAAATTCAGCTATGGGTTTGATGGTGCTGTGTGGAGGAAACAAAGCAGAACAAAGACTGTTCCATATTTATAATTTATAATGACATTTAATAGAGAGAGAGACAGAGAGAAAGGAAGCAATGCTGCAAATGACTGGAAAGAACTGTACACAAAGAGTCGTTAACTTCTGGGAAACCAACACAGCGTTACAGCAAAAGCAACAGTGAAACGACTCCTGACGTCATCCCTGGTACCCAAAGAGGCAAAGATGCAGCTTTGACAATCACATAAACAGTCGATCAAGAAGAAAGACTGTTTTAATCCTGGCAGTCACGTTTAACATAACGCAGGTCCCTTGCTTGCCTACAGATATATTCTGGGTCCCTGCAGACTCTAGCCCGCCCACGGACACTTAAATAACTTCTTAGGAAAGACGCACAGGTTTCTGCCACTCCAGAATAAATGAGGGTCTCTGACCTTTTCCAAACACTTCAGTGACGAGAAAGTGAAGAGTGTCATTTGGAGTAGCATTGCCAAAATGATCAGATACAGTCTCATGATATGTACTGTAGTGAATGTGTTTTGATATTGTTGTTTTGTTTGTAGCCTGTTTTCTTGCTTTTTCACATATGATGCATTAGAATATGGCTAAACTGCACCTCCCTGAGAGATGTAGCCTACCTAAAGAATAAGCAATTGATTTATTAATCACTGAACCGAAACAACTATCCTTGCCTTTAATTTAACTATGTTTTGCTTTTAAATTAGCAGTGAGGTTTGTAAATGAGATAAGAGGAAGTATCATGTACCATGATGGTTTTTTAGCTTTAAGGGTACAAACGCTATCTTTCGTAAGATCATAATTTGGTCAATATTCCTGCAGTCTTATGACCAGTTTGTCCCAGTGAATACAGACATCAGTCTATCTTCCAGGGCCACTTATCCAGTATTAGGCCGCACTAAGCATGGAGCTTCTCTCAGACAGGACAGGGCACAAGGCAAGAGACACGGATTCAGCGAACTGCATGCTTTCAGACTGCAGGAGTAAACACACAAGTTCCACTTGCTCAAAATCACTTCCTTATGTTGCATTTATGTCGCAATAAATGCACACATAAACAAATACTGATTAAAGAGAAACAATTCCTTCTTGGATTATCTGGTCACTAAGGACAATGCAAGGAAATGCATGCCCTGCTTATCTTTATTTACTTCATTTTTATGGATACTTGAGAGACTTGGACCTTCTCCCTTATTAATGGCCGAATACATAACCCAGCCTGGCCACACAGTCTGCACAGTGCATGCAGACGTGGCATGAGACCCTTTCCCATGGGCGAGGACCCTCCCCATACCTGACAAGGACCGCAACAACAAAGGGCTGAAATGTTGGGGAGATGGGCATCTCGGGCATCTCACCGGATTTGAAAAAAAGCCCATATTCATGTCAATATTTGCCGGACAGAGCCTTCCTGATTACCTCAGATGGTTTCCCTGGATAGTTGGGCCACAAATTGATTTGTTCCTGAGGCTGCCAGCGCCCCCCCATTCTGCCACCATTTCCTCTTTCCTGTAGAGATGCAGGTGACCTTCACAAAATCATCTCATGCCCAATAAAGATAAGTGCGATCAGTTTGCCTCTGAATCTGTTGTGAGTTTCCAGTCTATGCCTTGTAAATTAAATCTCTACCTATTATCTACAGAAGTGGCACCACAATAAAGAAATCGTTTTGGTAATATATAGTTTAACAGATAAAGCTGCTAACTGCTCGAGTATGACCGGGCCTCAATTCCAGATTGCCATCAGATATCAGACAGTGTCATCAGAAAACTCTCTTCCTGTTTTCACAGTAGAGTGACTTTTTCTCCAGTTTATCTCTTTCAACATCAATGCAGTGTTACACTTCAGCGTTCCCCCTAGCAGCCTCTTTCTACAGCAACGCCAGCCCTGCCCAGAAAGAAGTGAGAGAAGGTGAAAGGCTTCACATCCCATGTGGGTTTAAGAAGCAAACTGAAAATGAGAGAGTTGGATTTAACAGGAGTGACTGAATGCTAGAAGACCAGCCTGTTCTAGGATGCAATATTTTTTTTTTTACTTTTATTTGCTAGTTTAACCTCCCGTTGACCTTGAAACAGGATGCATGTTCATTTTATGACTGAAAGTGATGAGCTCATGATTTTCTCTGGATGACGGCAGTGGTCGTATTATGCTGCTGCCTGTGCTGCAGATGTATCCCATGATTCATAGTGGTGTTCACCAATAACAGAGCTTCCCCAGTAATGGTTGATGTATCAGTTCTTCCTTGCCCATTTTGTAATCCATCACCGCCCCCTCCCCACTGCGCACTGTCTTTTGACACTTTGACTGCTCACACACCCACATTAACATGGGATTTACTAAAATGTGATCATGTGATACAGAAAACTGGCCTTCCTTTGCTCACATGGCAGTACATTATATGTTCAAAGACTTCACTGAGGTTATATGTGTTTGTAAATGTTTTGCATCATATATTTACATAGTGTCAGTCGATAGTCTGGACTTGCCTGCTTTTAATGCATTAGTCTCTGTTTTCAATGAAGTAATACATATCAAATATTACAATGACCAAGAGACTTGATCAACATCTCAATACTTCCTCAAATTCTAGACTAAAAAATCTTTTTTGCTTTGATGACAATATTGCAGACATTGGCATTCTTTCAACCAGCTCCCAGATTTAGCCACCTGGAATGCTTCTCCAACAATCCTGAAGGAGTCTCCACAAGCTCTGGCCACAAGTTGGCTACCTTGTTACCTTTTTGAGCCAACTCATCCCTAACCAGCTCTGTAGGGTTTCGGTTGGGGAATTGTGGGGGCCACGTCATCCGTCACAGCACTCCATCTCTGTCCTTGTTCACAAGATAATACTTGCTACATAACCTCAAAGTCTGCTTAGCCTTCTTATCTTGCTGAAAAGCAAATGATTTTCAGTGGGTGTTTCCAGACTATTGACTAGTACCATACGTCATATCACCTTATCTCATATCTCAACAAAGTCCTTCACACTGCTTGGTCCAGGTAGGCAGAAATTAACATGTCGATAGCTCAATGTGTATAAATAGACACACCACCCATACTTTTCAAATTATTTATTAACATTTTACACCTGTATAGACATTCGATAAAATTCATGCCGATACTGTGGAAATCCATTATTATTCACAATCCTGTATGAAACCATTAGTTGAGATAGCAATCACCTGTAATCACTGTCACAGACACGAGCCCATGAGGAGATTACAATGGCTGGGCATGGTAACAAATATACACACAGAGACATCCATGCACAAGCAATGTTGTGGCTTTTGATCAGACACAGGTACCCTGCAGTGTCAGGGAGGAGCTTAAAGTCTACCCTTATTTGCCCAACACTGAAGCACTATACCTATGAACTTGCCTAAAACAGGATGCACTTAGCTTCCAAAATCACTTACCCAACACAGGGTTACATTGAGTTTGGAGCCTCTCAGAGAACACACTTCATCTCACATTACGGGCAGTTTAAAAATAACAATTAACAGCAGGAGGAAACTGGAGCACCCAGAGGAAGCCTACATGAGCTCTGAGGCTCCCATTCTACTCATCAAACAACCCTAGGAAGACAATGAAAGCTTGTAAGCAAATGATCACATTTCAGGAGGTTAGCGAATGGTAACTTCTAAGGGAACGCCATACTCTTTCTCACTCTCTCTCTCATGCATTAGTCGGTTGTGCAAAGGGTAGGTTCATGTTTCTGGCGTAGTTCAGAGCATCCTCCCCAACACAGAGCCAATGGTCCCACAGGCCACCTTCATCACAGAAGAGCTAGGCAGAGCAGGAGAAGCCAAAATCCTCCATGAAATATGGACTTCACACTGAGGCATTTGAAAGGTAGATCACAGTTCATGTTTTTTGTCCATAAAAATTGAGCAGAACACAGAATCATGGTACTTGAAATGTATCAAAATATAAACAGGCTTGTACTAGTCAAGCACAATGTTATACCACCTTCACACTCTATTCTGCAATAACAACAAAACGGACACTGACAACTCTGTCAAGTGATTTCAGCTGCGTATCTTCTGCCATGTGAAATAAAGAATGAGAGGTTACACTTAGATTTATAGGGAATGAAATGTTTACATTCTTGAACAAACGGAGTAACCATGATGACACAGGCTGGAGGAATATATTATCCAGGGGACCACAAATGATCTTCTAACATCTTTAGCAACAAGTTTTGTCATCAGCTAAGCTAAATAATTCTCTAATTATTCTTCAAACTCAATTGTTATTTCTCTGGAGACGGTCACTGTGCATTATTTATGTTCACAACATAGTACCGGCATAGTATCTGTTTCTCACAAATTCCTCAAGTTCTATTCATGTGAGATTAAAGCTTTTCCTTTAACAGAAGGCTTGTCATACAGATACTGAGTTGGGAAATTAACTTGTTAAAATTTCAGTTTAGTACTAAACAGGGCTTTCCACTTAAAATACTACTATTTAAAAATCTAAATAAGCCAGAAGACTGACATAATGCTATGAAATATGACATTTTGCGGTTTTCTGAAGTATCCTGTTTCACACTAACTCATGAGACGAAGATGAACAATCCCTTGTTGAAGTATAGGTAGCGCGATTAACAGGACAAGGAACAGTGCCGGGTGCCAGAGGCAAGCTTCACTTCAGTGCTCCCTCAGAAGATGGAATACTAGGCAGCTGCCTATGTCATCTCTAGGGCCACCCAGGTCTGCTGAGTGTGTCTGGAATGCCAAGGGTCATGGGACAGAACAGAGTTAAAGCCTTCCTCAGGCTGTGCCCATGTCTCCCCTTCATACTCACATCCAAACGTTGCCAAACGTCTCCAAAAAATACAGCTCACCAAACTAGGGAAGCTCTGTTCAGGTGTCATTGTTTTCTAGATACTGACACAGATGGGGCAGACAGTGAGGGAGCTACCTGATGTGCCTGACGTTCCATTCCCTGCTTCCAGGGGACATTGTAAAGCAAGGCTGTTACAGTAGTTTGCCATTGTGTTTTTCTCTGCTAGTGACATCCAAACAGTGCTTTATGGATGTATGGAAACATCAGGCACCCCTCTGCCCAGTGGGCTCACATTTGGTCCTTGTGCAGTTTGATACCGCTTCTGTGATTGGCCCCTTATGGCTAAAAAGTGTAAAAGGGTAACACTGCAAGCCAGGTGAGTCACTTCTCCTCAGTCAGTAAAAATGCAGTGTACCACTTCTCCTCAGCCAAAGTTGCAACACACCATCCCATATGGACATTGGATTCTGACTTGTTTTTATTTGTGATTGGCCACCCCATTGCTCAGCTAGCTTTCTCATCTCTGATCCCACCCCAGCCACCTTTCTCAGTTCCATATCTTCAGTGGGATGGGCCGCGATCCCTCACATCTTGAAATCTAGGCTTTCAGTTCCACGACATGTGCCTGGACTGACAGGCAGCCTCCATGCTGGCTTTCCTCTGAATCTTGGGTGAGCTGCTTCAGTTTCACTTTGCTGATCCACAGCAGCCCGTGGCCTGTCCCCTCCTGGTCTGGGTCCAATCAGCCAGTCTGGGTTCACATGGGCATGCTGGAAAAAGACTGCAGTGGGAGCATGCCAGAAGGCTGCAGCGGCCTGACCTGTGCGGGGCTATTGAGGGTGTTGTGGGCAGTGTTCTTGAGTGCCCCTCGCGGGACACGGCAGCGCAGCAGTGAGCGCAGTTGACGGAACACAGCCTTGCGGCAAATGATGAAGACCCAGGGGTCCACGATGGGATTGAAGGCGGAGAAGCGGAACGCCGTCAGGTTCTGCTGGTCGTTGCCGCCTGGAGACACGGCACTGATGAAGCCGCAGATCTGTGGAAGAGTTACAGGGAGAACCCATTAGCAAAAATGTGATGGATAAACCTAGACTTTAGAATGAGCTTTTACCAAACGAGGCTTTAAGTACAGGAGTGGAACCATGACAAACCTTTAACCCATCTAGAACTTTCACATGGGAAATGAACACAGCGACCATTTAATTAAGGCCCAAAGACAAACAAGGAATAAATAAAAAAAAGAAAGACCAAGATTTATGAAATGGTAATTGGCCTGTAAGTTCTAGGTTGTTGGCCAGCTGGTACAAGGCTCTCATCTCTAGGACTATATGCACAAACTCATTCTTGTGTTTTATCCAAATGGTCCCTTAATGAATTATCTTTGTTGGTTGAATGTTATTATAGCGTGTGTAAATGTTTACATGTTGCTATGGACTGCTCTGAAAAGTAATGTACTAACCAATGGATGGAGCTGGGGGAGCAGACGCGGAATGACCAGGACGTTTTCCGTGCGGTGCTCGAGGCATTTTCACCTCACTTCTGAATTTCGCTGTTTTGGTGCATTAGCCTCCATTACAAAATGGAAAAGAAAACCTCTACATCAGTGCTAATCAACATTTACAAAGAGTAATTAGCCCAGAGGCAGGAAGTGTGCTTCAGGTTACAGACTGAAACACTCCTGAGAGCAATTTTCAATGTCTGAACTGCAAGAACGCAGGTTTGGTTTCAGAAATACCGTGACACTAATGTACTAGCCACTTTGTTTTCCTGTTCTAAACACCCGCTCGTTTTCATTTCTGTGAAGTGTAGAAACGGAAATATAGACTCATACAGTTTTAAAAGATGTACAGTATACAAGTGAACAATCTCTTTCCTGACAGTGAACAGAATAAAGGACTTAGAGACAGTAAGATGCAAGTAGGTGGTTTTAACACATATGGAACCATTTGAGAAGACTGAACCAAAAACAAATCCTAAAGCCATCCGAGCCAGACCGCTCCAGGTGGGCTTTATCGTCATATATAGGTATACAGTGGGGCTGTTCACAGTGCTTTAGTAGGGTAACCAGATAATCCATGTCAGGGAGGACACTCTGAGCTACTTCAGGTTTTACAAGCTACTTTAAAACTGAAAGGCTCCTGTGCTTCGCTGAATTGTTCAGTTCTTCTTTTGCTCTGATTGGTTTGTTTCCTTGATTGATAGACTCATCCAGCTGCATGATTATAGGATACTCACCAATCAGCACACAGCAAGTGAAATCCAGGTCCTTTTAAAGGTAATAGTAGTTTAGCCTGTCCTAAGCTCAAAGTCTCCTATCTGGTCACCTTAGCTTAAAATGCAAAACATAGGATAGAGGAAAAACAGCACGGCTGGATACAAGGGTTTATATCAATAGTGCAACATGTTTGCATATAAAAAAGAATAAGGCAGCAACAGTACGATAGGGTGGAAAAAAATATAGCAGCTCAAAGCTAACAAAAAAATAAATGAACAAAAAAACAACCTGAAACATCCACATCCTCCCAGTATTACAGCAGAAGACATGTCCAGAAATTCCCAAAAATGATCACACTGACATCCACACCCAGACTTTCAAGCGTGTGAAAGGCTTCAGACCCACCCCCCAATACTGGATAAGTGGTTGGAAGATGGATGGATTTCTATTTACTAATTAACATCACACATATGCTGCCTCCCCCACCAGCAAAAGCAGATTGCACATACATTCATACAGAAAAATGCATCACAAACAGTAAGTGCCATATCAGTCAGACATCAGGACGGGCATTAATCTGTGAATGCTCTGCTGCTTATGTCGCCGTTTTTTATCTTAATCTGGTAAAAGTCAGCCTCGTTCAACCACATCAGCCATCAAGCCTGTGAAAGCGGCTTTCCCTAGGAAATAATCTTTTACTGTGTTGTTTTTTATTCTGTGCTTTTTTGGATTTAAAGCAAGCTGTCTCAGTTCACTGAAGGCTTTCACTTGCTGCAAATTAGTACATCATCCTCCAAAGCAATTAAAACAAACGTCTGTTCCACACTTTTCGAAGATCTCAGCCAGATGGAATTTTGAATCGTTCCAAATCCAGCAGGATCATGTGACCAACATGGCAGCAAATGATGTTGCTATATTGCTGTCTTTTGGCAAGGTCAGCTTGGGGTTGATCTTCCTGTTTCACTGGGCCTAATTAAATTATTTCAGCAAACCTGCTTGGTTTTAATTTCTCACACATATTTCAACATATTCTTCAATTTTGTTTGATGTGCACATGAGTAGAGACTCAGTTTGAAAGTGAAACTTTGAAGTAGGGGGTTTAATGCTTGTGTAATATCCATGAATATTAAGTAATGATCTTAAATGCAAGCCGTACGTGCAATTTTGTTTTGACAACCACCCTATTCTCACCAGAAAACTCCCCTCTTAAATCAAGGTTATCAAAGGCTGCTGTAGCAATTCAGTCTTAATTTCTCATTTCTCAACTTTTTATAGGCTGTTCTGACTAGCAGTTGTATACCTTTGCAGAACTCAGACTTTACACTGGTTAATGTTTATCCCATAACAGTAGGACAGACAGCTCTGTGTTTTATTTGAAGTTCCGACCCTGTTTGACAGATACTCCACCTCCTTGCATATCATTTCATTATGTTCAGGAGTTCAGCAATAAAAATGCCAAGAACAAAAGCACAGTGCAGCTGGAATAGGGAAGAGAAAACTGGAGCATGTGACGGCCTGGATGTGATATGATTATCCATCCATCTTCCATCTATCCATCTTCAATTTGATTATCCAGTACAGCCATCCAGAATGGTCTGTAAGTCGATTGCAGTGCATACTCATACTCATACTCATACTCTAACACACTATGAGCAATTTGGCGGTGCATGTTTTGCACCATGGGAATGAACCAGGGAGCACAAAACCTGTTCTTACTGCCTACACACAGAGCTGGGGGCAGACTGGAGTTATGAGGCAACAGAAGTACTCAGTGAGCCATCACACCACCCCTATCAAATAGAGAGAGCATGCTTATAATGCCACGCTGAAGGGGTTTTAAAAGGCACTGGTTGGGATCCTATGAGAATTTGTCACTGCATATTCACTGCATGCCTATACATACACAGCCCACATTTAGCAGCTGGTGTGTCTTGGTGCATGTGTATAAGGGTTTTAACCGCTAGGTCACTGGGCGAGATGTCTGTCCGTGTCTGTGAGAACAGGGGCACAGGCGATGAATGAATAATATGACTGAAGGCTGTCTGCCTTCAGGTTCGGCTCTTAGACTGTTGCCAGCTGATTGATTTGGGGGCGATACCAAATTTGAACAGTTTCCTCGTTGGGGGCACTCTCACCTCAAATTATTTTGTAACGTTCAAGAATTTGGACAATACTACACACCCTCTCCACAACCTACTGGCCAGACAACATAGTGTTTTCAGTTAGAGATTCCTTCAGTTCCGCTGCAGTAAAGATTGTTACTGGAGGTCATTCCTGGCCATGGAAATTACCAGTACTGATGTATAACAACTCATCTTTGTGGTGGAAGACAACTTTCCTCCTCTGAGGTAATATACAACAGACAATGCACATTTACAATTTAATTTGTATACAAAAGGTATTTTTGTGTATTTGTACATTTACAGTATTTGTACATACTGTACATATTTTTGTCATTTGTAATTTGGTGTTACGCCTTCCCTTATGCCCATCTTGTGTCTGTATGTTTCTGTGATTTATGTAAATGGCTACAACAACACAAAAAGCTTCCCCTTGGGGACAAATAAAGTAATCTGAATCAGAATTTGTAATTCAGCGTGAAGTTATGGTTCCCTGTGCTGGTCACAGGTCACTGCTAAGCTGAAAGGTTGGGAATTTCAATCACAGCTCTACATCGAGGGAAAAGTGTTTCTATTAGCTGGTTTTTACAGCGTTGTCCTAAGATGGCGGAACTGAACACCAAGCTCGCTCCTTCTCAGAGCTGGGCTCCTTTTCAGCTGGTGTCATGCTGTCTTGTGAGATTTATTGTTGGACAAACAGGTTTTCATCTCTGAGTTGCACGTCGTCAAAGCAAACTCCCCACAAACACCTCCAGCCTCCGTGTGTCAGAACAATTTTCCTAAACAGCATCCCTGTCGCCTCTGAAAAAAGCCACGGCTGTGGGCCTGATACAAATATTTATTGATTGATAGATCTGCGTATAATTCCGCACTTTAAAGTCAGACTTCTCTTCGCGCCATAGGAAATAATTTGCTGCATTTTGGAGCTGAAAGATCCTGCAGGTGAACTGAACGGATTGCATGGGAAACGGACGCGGCTACGGATATCCAGGATGATGGTTGTGAAATATGACAGGCTCGAAGCGGCGTACCCTACGTGCCAAAATAAATAAGCCAAGCCTAAATGTTACAATGACAATTGAAAAGGACGTTTCTACTGTTGACAGGTACATGATTGTGGAAGACTCACTAGGTTAGGACTGTGATCAGAAGAAAGAGCATCTCTATTCTGTGATCAATAGACATTAGATGCCAAGCATAGTATATAAGCATATGTGACTTGGCAAGAATGAGTCACATCTCAAACCCCTGGGTCAGGAAACGGTGTGCTCACTCTCTTCTTGCCTGGGGCTCTGACAGCCCGGAGATATTAAAGAGCCACAGGGGGATGGTGATGACTCCAGCCCCAGGAAACCAGTGCCGTAATGGAGAGTTACCAAGGGCCATTACTGAGGGTCCTGCAGGAATGTCCCCAGATCCTCTTTCAGCACACGCTCATTAACGATTACTCCCCCCCACTCTTCTGCTGCAAAGGCAGCCAAAACTAACACACTCAGTCAGCAAGAGATTAAATCTAACATGCCTCTGCTCCACAACTGACCAATGAATCATTTATTTGTTTATTATTAAAAATCACTGTGAGCAAAACTTCTAAATTTGTACATCCTGGTATCTTATGACCAAAAATTATGACAGATGACTGTGTAACAGTGGAAGCGTTTTGTTCTAAAAGGAACAAAGACTTCAAAAATCGATACATGCGGTTATAGTATTCCTAGAGTTTTGCTCATGGGGGTGAGCTGTTCAGGACACAGGTGGGCTGCCAGATTCCAGGAGGAACTTTAATGGTTCTTATTGCTAATGCACGACCCCTCTTATCAAGGTCCACCGTCCTGACTGTTCATCATTCTGCATCGACTTCTCCATAACGCAGATTAGCAAAAGCGGTTGTGACATCGCCTCCGTTCCTCCTCTTCTCGTTTCTATTCCACGTTAGTCTCCTCTTTTTCACACCTCAGAGTTTCACTTCTTGACTTGTTGGCTTCCCTTCTCCACCTCCCGTCCAACCTCTCTGTCCCCACCCCCCCAAGGCATTGCAAAACTGAGATGATTCATCACGTCTGCTGGTGGGCTGTGAATGGAGACGCTCAGCCGACAGCGGTGGGAACCTCTAGAGGGGGGTGAGGGTGGTTTAGACCCCCCAGACAATGACAAGGGCCAGGAACTAGGACAGGAGTCAATGCATGGTCTATAATAGGCCTATGTGTGGCGGGGGGGGGGAGTGTGGAGGTGAATCCACTTATACAGAAACACAGCTGTGTCCTCAGGTCTGGATATTTCTGGGCCAGCTGCATGACGACTTAATCTCACTTTCTTATATTCTTCTACAGCAGAACATGGGTTAATTCACCAGGGCGTCCATTATAGTATAGTTAATGCACAATTCTATAATGAAAGATTATTTCAAAGCAAAAGAGAATCTTGAATACATTCCTTGTATGTAATGTGAATACTAAGCATAAGCGATAAATATTGATTTGAAACTATTAAATATTTGAAAGTGATCCAAGGTTAATTCACTGTGAAAGTAACAATGGTGCATCGATCCAGCCATTGTACACCGCTTCTCAAGTAAAGGCTCGCAGAGATTGGAACTTCTGTCCCATATAGTGGTGAAATACCTGGGAATTTGAACTGTCAGCAATGGGGTGAGGTAGAAGTGCTCACCAGGAACATGCCGGGGGGGAAATATCGTGAAATTAAGTTTGGGCCATATCGCCCATCCCCCCCAGTCAAGCATCCTGCTCTTGTAGGAGTCTCCACACAGCCCTTATGCCCACCTTTGCTACTTCTAATATGGCAAGAAACCTAAAGATACTACTTTCTAAAAATGCAGCATAGTTTTGTAAGAATTCCAACATTGCTTCTGGATGGTAAGTATAGGACCCTCTTTCATTTTGGACCTTAAAGTCAGAGGGACAGTACAACTATGTTAATGTCGTAGAGCAGGGATGCAGTCACTCTGGGTGCAGGTTTTTGAAATGACCTCTCAGTCAGCCAATGAAAAGGCAGGGGTTCTCAACTTAAGTCTTGGGGACCCACTGTTATTGGCTGATTGAGAGGTTATCCCAAAAACCTAAGCCCACAGTGGCTCTCCATGGAGCAGGTCCCCCACCTCTGTTGTAGAGGAAAAACTGAAAACGTAAACTGATCATCTGCTTGAATATGGCAACATTTGACCAGGCCTGCTAGGAAAAAGCCCCCTGAACGATTGCGGTAACAACTGGATCTCTCCCACAGTCTTCAGAATGTATTACAGCTAACCCAAGTAAAATTCCCTTAAAAAGGTTCTGTATTGAATCATCTAATTACTCAACACTGCAGGAGCCACAGGAGGGAGATTGTAGGGCTGTCTGAGATGGAGATCGTTGGACTAATCGATTTACTTAAACCACGCCAAACTAAAGTCTGGTACACAGGATACCCTCTATTGTTGGTTCTTTTCAACTGAAAGTAACAGCAAGGTTGACCAGATTTTAATCTCACCTGAAAGACATTTCACCGTATTTAACACATGTTCTTATAAGCAGACTCATGTGGGCAAATGGATTTTTTTTTTGTTGCACTCATTAGGGAAGTTCTAACAATGCCTCGCATGACCAGATGTTGATTAATGGCTCTTACTTTTTCACATCAATTACATCATTAACCCAGGGCTGACTCTTAAATTCCATAATGGAGAGATTAAAGGAATGTAGAAACTAGATGCATCATAGGTATTTGTTCTATTAGTGACTCGGTCGGGGTGCCTAATAGTACACATCCTCTACTTTACAATTTCCAGGAATGCTGTTTTTCCTCCTTCCTCATTTTTGACCCTTTTCTTCAGCTTCCCTTGTAATTTTTCTCACCATTTTCAACCCTGTTATCATCTGCTGGCTTTAAGAACCAGAATATACACAGAAAAGGCTATGCGGTGACTCAGCAGATAAAGAGGAGCATTGCATCAGCAGATTGACTGCTTGTGGTGCAGAGGTTCGTGACACTGATGGGACTAAAGCTCTGGATTCTGGCTTAACCAGACTTTATTTCAAAGACCCGAATATGAAATTGGACAAGGCCCCTTCAGCAGACACAGCTGTAAGATAGCAAATAGAAACTCTGTGAGAGGAGAAAGTAGAAGATGACATTAAACACAAATTGGTGTCTGGTTCAGACCTCAATCTTTGAACCACGGTTCGGTTCATACTTTGTAATTTTTTTTTCATTGGGGGGGGGTGAAGTTTCAGTTACAATAAAACAGTATTTTATTTAATTTTATTCATTTATTTTATTTTTGCATTATTTGTCTTATGGTATTGTATTTCAACTGTATGTATTGTGTTATAATTTTATAGTTATTGTCTTGTATTGTCTATGAATCACCTGTGACAAGTGTCTAGTGTGACATGTGTGTCTATGGATGAGGACTATTCACTGCAAACCAAATCCACCTGCGGGTACAAATAAAGTAACCTAAACCTGACCTGAATAAGAAAAAAATCGGGAAAAGTTTATGGGCTTTATTAATCAAAGACGATTTGAAACACTATAAAGAAGAACACTAAAGAGGATGTCAGGTTAACTTAATGTGACGTAAACCAACCAAAATGTATGTAAACAAAACTAAATTAAAAAATAAATAAAATATTATACTGTACTGGATGACCAATACGTTCTCACACTGCTGACTTGAATGTATCTGGGGACTCAGACTTATTATCCGCCTTGAGCTAATGAAATTAGCCTAGCTTTTACTCAAATATAATTGGCCAAAAATAGTCATGTGGCACACAGTTGCATGACAAAAAAATAGTCGTAAAATTTACAATATATACAGCTTCCCCTAAGTTTAAATTGAATAGTAATTTAGTGATTTACATGTGTTGTAGTGCGAAATAAAAATAATTTACAGAGGTGGACACTTCAGGTCCAGAAAGTAAAAATCTACAACCAGCCAAATGCCTAAAACTCACTTACACTTTATTTATGTACCAGATATGACCTTCTGATCCCAAACCAACATCCTAAGCCACTGGACCACAAGCCACCCCT
Source organism: Mormyrus proboscirostris (assembly GCA_026779585.1). NCBI lineage: Eukaryota > Metazoa > Chordata > Actinopteri > Osteoglossiformes > Mormyridae > Mormyrus > Mormyrus proboscirostris. The sequence continues at coordinate 9,754,350 of JAODKF010000042.1, read as the reverse complement.
TCAAACACTCACTAACTTCCTCCTGCTCACAGCAGTTCAGACGAAGCTGTGGGCTCTGTTACGATACTCAACATTCCAAGTTTGCTCAGATGGAGAAGTTATCATTATTTTTCTTAACCATTCCTTGCATGTTTATTATTAACCATAACTGTATTACTGCACTTCCCCCTTTGGAACTTGTGTCTGGATTGGATGCTGTTCCTCTCTGCACAAATGCATTCCAACCGAACCTAAGCAATGGGAAACTTATTATTAAAGCATTTTATTTAATAAATTTGATCTGCACTTTCGTATCCAAACTGACGTCTATTTCCATTGCTGTGTGAAGAAATCCTACTTCGATTATCACTTTGCGATAATACAACAGAGACACTGACCACAATACAGAATGTTTTCATTTATGCAGAAGTGTGGACAAGTGTACAAATAATGTTGTTTTTTTTTTTACTAAGTAAACACGTCAAAAGTAGCTATTACACCAAATAAACAACAGATTGGACTCCAAAAAAAACATAAACAGCTGAAATAGACATGGACATTTAAAACAATCAGTGAACAGTGCAGAGACTGTTGAAAACTCATTGATGAAAAATGAATGCAGCTTGATACCAAAAATAGGAGAAAGACAAACTGAAAGTGAAAATACTAACAAAGTCACATGTGTAGACATGGGTAGCTCTAAAATCTACAGCAGTGTGGACATCTGGAGCCCTATAAATTTGTGGGAACCCAGAATGACTCAGGGTCGGCTGACATAAACCGTTTCCATGTTGAGCAAGAGAAGGCCAAGAAAAAGAATATGGCTAATAGCAGCCATAGGCCAGGGGTGAGCAACCCTGATCCAGTGCAGGTTCTCCGTCCTACCTGATGGAGTTACTATCTACCTCAGATCAGTAGTGGTTGATCAGAGATCAGATAGGACAGAAAACCAGCTGGATATCAATACTGCAGTATCAGGATTACCCACCCCTGCACTAGGCCATTCAACACAACCACCTGATGCAAGTATGACTAAAAACATGATTATTTTATTTGCACAAGCATGTTAGAACTCTTCTTCTTCACCCCCAACCCCATCTTTCTCTCCACAGCTCCACAGGGTCAGCCAGCGTGCAGCATCTGCCAAAGCTGAGGCCATGCTCATGAGATCACTTACATGTAACTATTCCGCCAACGCTTGGGCTCGAACCAGCGACTGGCACAGCTTCAGTGCCTTTGCCCGTTCACCATTTGGTCCACGAGGCTCTGATTTTACCCACCTATGTAGCTGCTGTTCCTCCTGTAGCTCAACAAAAAGAGCATCGTGCTAATGACACAAATGCCATGGATCCAGATTCCAGGGGAAGTGCCAAAATTGCAAGTATTCCCTTTATGCTAAGTCCAGAGCATCAGATAAATGAGCAAATGTGACCAATCGGGCGTTTCTGTCCCTGGCAGTTCACATTTGCGTGCGCCGGACAGCACGTGTCGCTGAAAGAGGGGCAGTGTCTCCGGCTCTTTCCGCACAGCGCCTGTGTATCATTAAAGATGGATTTGTTGACATTAGCTCAGCATGTGTCGTGACATGCACGGCAACTGTCAGGAACTTTCCGAGACTCCAGCGAGCGCAGACCAGTAAACAGGCTCGCCCCCGAAAACCACACGGTGTCCGCTCCCCCTGACATGTGACCAATAGTTGCATGTTACTCTGTTCTGCAAAAACAAAATTGCATGTATTAACAAAACTGAGTTTTGACCAAAATCAGTCTCTCGGGCTGTTTTATCTCGTGACAAAATATCTTAGCTCAGCTCGATTTTGAAGAAAATTACGGTAATTTTCTCACTCTCTGTGTTAGCATAGTTTTGCCTTTGTAGGTTGATACTGTGGTTTGACATCCTGTTGTATTTGGGCTAAACTGCAAAGCTTTAATAAAATAAAAATAAAATAACACTGTGGGAAGACCGTGACTGAATATCTTTGGCCTCAAATCAGGTAAACTATATGGTTACACTGAAAAATTGCACCTCATATTGTGGTATTTAACTTGCTTCGTTCTCCTGCATGCCATGCTTACTGACATATCGCTGCCAGGGTACAGCCCCAAGCGGATGAACACAACTGCTAGGCTAGCCTGACTGGCTTAACTGGATCAGTTATCAAATAAACTTAACAAAAAAAGGCTCCACTGAATTTGCTTGCTTTTGCCCCGTTGATTTATTAATAGCAGTTAAGGTTTCTGCTCAAACAAATATGGGAGAGGTGATTTTGTGTACTTATGAAAATATCATGGGTGGTCAGGTAGGAACTTCTTGTTTGTCGAGCAGCAGCTGAGTGCCTCTCAAGGACAGCTGAGCTTTTTTTCTGGATTCCAGCAGGTGGGTTAAGAATCTATGCCCATATCTTGAAGGTTGTGGGCTCAAAACCCATGGTCAGAAAAGATATCACTGTTGAGCCCTTGAACAACACCCTTAACCCCAATTTATTCAGGGTTGATGGCTGATCCTCACATTTGTTGCTTTGGTCAAAATCATCTGCAAAATATAACTGAACAGCAGATAAGGTTCACGACCGAGATTGGGACACTTCTGCAAACAGGAACCAGAACTTTAGGAGTAAGAGAGATGGGAGTTACCCGGATTCTCTTTACTCCGTAAAAAAATCACTTCTTAAGTTACTTCTTAAGTACACACATCCATCCATCATCTATCCATCCATGCATCTCTCTTTGTTCCGAGAGTGTTGCACACCTGGCAAGGAAGCAGAGCGTTTCCTGACACGCGTCTTGTGATGAGCTGGACATCCTCGACAGCTCACCGTCGCTAAGCTGCGATGCGTGGTGATGACAGCGATGGCTCCTTACTGCAGCCTTTTGCAAACGTCACACGGATATGGAGAATAAGGTCACACTCACCACAAATCTGTGCCACAAATGAGCCAAGGCAGAGAACATCGTCTTTTTCGTTTCGGCACCCATTAATCACACTCTTCAATAGCCCCCCCTCTCCCAACCCCTGAACAAATGCTAAAAAAAAATAATAATAAATAAAACCACGAATATAACACATTTCATAACTTTCCACACATAGCCACATGTAATGAAGTCCATCCGTTCACTCACTGACAGGCTCCGAGACAGTATCAGGGCAACGGCGGCACTGGAAATCATCAACCTCCCCCTCAGCTAATATTCTAACATTAATCCTATGCAAAAAACTGTGACTGATCACTCTGTTTCAAAGCATTGAGTTTCTCAATGGGAGTAATGACAGAGGAGGACCTCAAATAAGCACGGGAGGGTTAAAGGTATAACAACAACAGACTTGCAACCACTAGTACCTACAGTACACGTGCTCCTGTGTTCCCGTTTACGGAAAACAAATCCCCCCCCCCCCCCATTCCTAACCTGACCTACTTGTGTTTCCCATCCGGACTCTCTTTACCATCTGACTGGCTGGCACCCTCTGCAACTGGTGAGTATCTCTCTCATCATTGGTCATTATCACAAATAATGATAATTTTCTACTGACGATTCCTGTAAGTAAAAATATAAGCACATCACAAATATCAGATTCCATTAAAGCAATGTGAATATGTAGACATGTATTCTACACACATCCATCCATCACCTATCCATCCATGCATCTCTCATGAAAGCTTATCCACTATGAGGCTTCACAATTTCACACAGCTTTGTCAATTACAAACAGATTTTCACGTTTTAAAAGCATTAAATGGCATTTTAAATGCAGAGGGGTTACTGTGTTGCAAGGATCTTTGTGTATGTAGCCAGTGAATCATTCAGAGACAATTTATTGCTCTCAGCTTCAGAAGCAAAAATCACATTTAAAATTCCGCAGCTGGCTTCAGCTTGTTATTATTATTAAAAATACAATTTGGGGCTGCAGTTTTTTTAGATTGTTACAAACATTTGATGTCACTGTAACTTGTATTCTTACAGCTATACTGAAATACAGCATGATGACATCTTAGTCAAAACAAGGCAAAAATAATAAACAAATGTCTATAAAAATATGAACAGTTTAAAAATAGAATTATATATATAATTTTATAAATTTAGATTGAACAAAGTTTTTGGAATGTTGAGTCAGCCTAATAAATTTTAATCGTCTATTTCTGCATTTGACAAACTTAGGTGCCCGGAAACAATTTTAACGGTTAACTTCCATGCATCAGCCTCAAACCACCTCATCATTTAAAAAAAACTGCTCCCGTACAGCAACCACACATAAAAGTGAAGTGAGCACACATCTCCTGCCTGTGACACACTTTGGGAAACAAGCGAAGGCGAGAGCATCTGCCGCCTGACTGTCGAAGACCACGTTCAATCCTCCCACTCACTCCCCGGAGGCCGTCTCTGACTCAAGGCATGCTGGCTGGCGGGTTAGCCGTGAGTCGGCGCACAGAGTCATGCTCCACAGCTGTTCTGTCCCGCTAACAGATGTGTATTCCAATTAGAGTTCCCAACCGTCCCGTATGTGATGTGCCCCGTATTGCAATTTCTCACACATTTCCTGCAGTGGTGGGAGTAATCCCTTATTTCTTCAATTTCAAAGATGCAGCACTAATTCTGACTGTCTTAAAGACATGTGAACTGTAAAAGTTCTTGCAGTAATAAGGTCAGCTATAGTATAACAAATCGTGGTGAGTCTGGAGCCTATGCCAGGAAGGACAGGGCACAAGGCAGGGGTATAACTTGCTGGTGATGCCAGTCGAAGGACAGAAACATACAACCACCCATTATGGACAGTTATCGGTTTGGTCATGACCTTAACATTCATCATGAAACCCAGATTTTCCTTCTAAGCTCCCATACGCATTTAGGCGGAAACAGTAGCAGGATGTCTTTGAAAACCACAACGTTTCCTAAGACTTCTGACCTATGATCTGTGACGCACTTCTGAATAAGACCTTCTCAGTAGCGGTTACAAGCCACAGCACACACACACACATTATATATATGATGCACATGTCACAGTACATGAAACTTTGTTGGTCATAGTACAAAAAACAGTAATAAACAGAATGTACATTCTTACATAAGACATTTAACCGTGGCATACTGAGACACAAACATATGACGCGTGGCAATCCAGTGGCATCTCCCAGCTTGTCCTGAAGTTTACCTCACTCGGGTCATCATCTTAAAACTCTGTTAGACCTGGACTGGGGGGGGGGGCGAACAGACAGCTGTACTCCTCAGCGGGAGTTGGTTGGTTGGGTGTTTTTTATATAGCACAGCACCTCATTCCTCACTCATCCAAATTGTTTGGCATTACTTATGGTCATTGACTATGTTTTTAGTTTTGCCGCTGTTAGGTTTCTTTAATAAATCCTCAAGTTTTCTGCGTTAAACATGCCCTTCTCTTTTGTTGCTGCCTTGAGCTGGATCGTAACACAACACAGTCAAAAATACAGTTTCAAAAATACAACTATGTGGCACTATCCCAAGCATGACCAAGAAAAAAGAGGGAAATCAGAGAACTGGTTGGCCTGTGTGGAGCGGATTTGCATCCCGATTGGATAAAAAACAGATTTGCTTAGTCAACTGCGGCCATTTCATCAGAAGCTTTTAACAAAGGGAAATCCTTATTATTCTGGCTTCACTCGTTCCACTCCCTCAGATCTCGTGCTACACAGTGGAGTCAACAAAGAGCACTGACAACAATCTATAATAAAATAACAAAAGCTTTTCTGTTTACATGGGTGCTTCTCTCACATCAACTGCCTCACTCCTGAACTCTGTATGGTGTTAAAATGGTGAGGTTCAAAAACTTACAAATTATGTGGAATTTATGTAGCTTAACAAAAAACAACATGGATGCATCAAATTATTTTCATTCTTTTCACGGTAGTCTTAATCTCCCCTAGTGCCAAGGGCATAGGTTAGGTTTCAATATTAGTAGGGACCAAATCAGCCCCAAACCCCACGCCCTCCCCCCCCCCTTTACACACACAGTACTCCCACAGTATTGGTAGGGACATGTTTCTGTCATCCATATCCAAATCTACACCCATGCCTAATGTTGCCTGCCACATGTTATGGACACCAGTCCTACTGTGTAAAGTCATAGACATTAAGACCTTCACATCATTACATTCTGAGGCAGGTTCTTCTGGTGCAGGACTTCCTGAAGCCCCAGTCATGCTTCAAAGTGCCTTTGTAGAGCTAACATGATTAACCAACCCTGTAGGAAATTCTCTGCAGAATTGATTTCAGTATTGATTGCTGCCCCTATGCTGGCAGACAGCAGCTTTATGCCCCACGGTTGGCTGCAGAGAGGCGCCTGTTTCTGGAGCACACAAAAGAACCCAAGTGCCATCTGATAACAGACTTCCGGAAAATGGCCATCCTCTGCCACAGTCAGAAAGGATGATGCGATGGATTCTTGCAACCATGACAATGGGGAACTTCTGGAGTTTGAAGTAAGCTGGCTGCTGACAGGTGCTGTTGAGGGACTGTCCCATACCAACCATCCCCATCTCTTATCAATAGATCGGGTACTTCCTGCATTGGTGACATTGTTTGGAGACTTTTGAGACAGCAATTTCACCCATTAGCATGGCCTAAAGCGACCCGGCCGACAGCCAATGGGGGCTGAGAGAACATCATATCTGTACTCTGTAAAAGGTCTAATTTCAATTAGAAATAGCAACGTTGCCCAAACAAAGAATCCGTTTGTGGGGGTCAATGATGGGGCAGAAGTAGATTTAATTCCATGGTTTCATCTCTCCGTGATTCCAGTGAAATACTTTGCATTCATACTTAGAACCATATCCCTCGCACAAAGCTCCAGTTACAAAATTATTTATACTAGAAACTTCTGGTGTTAAACACCAAATAAGTGCAAACAACAAAGTCTTTTCCCAAATCAGCTACTCAAACTACCCATTAAACATAGTTTGAATCCAAGAACATGCAAAGCTCTGTTGTCTAAGGATGTGAAAAACATCCAAATGTGTTCAGATGCTAAAAAAAATACATAAAACCATAGATCAAGAAGCTTGGCCCTTGGATGCTGCAGCAGCTAGCTGACATGTTCAGACAGAGCAACACGTTCGTGTTATTTTTAGTCAAGAGTGGATAACGTGAGACGCTAGCAGCATCGCCCGAGGTAGGATTTGCCTGCCCATTAGGCGAGAAGCTAGCAGGGAGAAACCAGTAAATCTTGCTGACCTGTGGCCACAATTTGCTGGAAGATCCTGCTTCATTTTTATGCTCATTCATATTTTTTCCTCCAAAATTGGGGTATATCAATAAGTAGGGTATGCTGTCATGAGCTGAGACATTTCCAAAATGTATACATCGCTAAATTTGCGGGTTTGCGAGCAGGTTGGATATTTGTTTCATTTTTTTTAAAAAAAAAAAAAAAAAAAAACATCTAACGCTTTTCTTAGAAGGCAAACTGTTCAATCCCCAATGGGAAACATTGTGTGTGTAGGAGTGCATTCAAAGAGAAAGCCAGAGGGCCTTTGGCTATTGGCTGAAGAGGATGAAAACTGGGCAAGTAAACAAGATCCCGTGAGAAGTACCAAGTTTCCTTCGCTGGTAATTACAGTGGCCCGAACACTGGGTGGCGTTAAACCAAGAATTAGACTACATTTCCAAGTTCGCTGAGGAAAATTTTTATGGGAGAATGGAAGAGACAAAAAATAAGCAATCTGCATTATTAAGCAAACACTTTTATCCAAAGGGATACGATTTAGGGCCTTGATCAAGAAGAGTTCAAAGGTGAAAACACTTCTACTTACATCTAAGATTTGACCACAGGCACAGTCTGCCAACCCACAGGGCCACACGCTGGCCCCAAGGTAAGTTAGTCTCTGAGTGCTAGTCGTTTATGGATACTACAGAAGAGAAAACATGAACAGGGCGCCCTGTGACACTCGGGATGCAGAATCCCAGCTGGTTTCCCGGAACCACTCTCTCCATGTGACTGATACACAGTGGTCAGCTCAGTCTGTTACACCCCCCTATTAGACAATACACCCATCGTCGCTGTCAAACATTATAGCACGCAGAGCCCACAGTAAACACAGAACCACCATAACTAAAAATAGGTTGCCAGAGGAGACCTTTGAGTCTGCATTGTGGATTCTGTTATGTGAGCAGTCTGCTGCACATGGATGGTTCCCTGAAATGGCGAGATCCACTGCCATCGGAGCGTGCATGCGTGGAACACGGGAAGAACCAGGTGCTTCACCAGTGCCATAATTATCCCTTTTCCAGTCCACCTAGAGGAACCCAAGTCTGACCCTCAGATGTCACTGTGCCCCATTGCAATTCTCCATTCTAATCATTTTAGTCTTGACTTTTCCTTGCTTTGTCTCTCTCCCCCTTGAGATTTACAGAGGTTATCCTGAAAGGCTGGGGGAGGGGGCTAGAAGCAATGCAATATTGTACACCCTCAGGAGACAGCCCCCCCCCCCTTGTCCCCCCCTTCC
>JAODKF010000042.1:9734790-9745807 GCA_026779585.1 Mormyrus proboscirostris | reverse complement strand
TTCCCCCCCCCACCCCCCCGCCACTCATGGGGCCAGAGGCTCAGTCTACACACCTATGATTACAGCCTGCTCTAGTTAAGGGAATAATGAGAGGCCACGGATCATATTAAATATAATCAAACTACAAACAGACATATATCCTCTGTCTCATAATATAATGGGGCCTTGACAGAACATCATTCACAGACACTTAATACAGCAATAGCAATGATCCTTGTTATCCTTCTAAGGTGAAAAGGCATTGCGTAATAACAGACAGAACCTTAACCTACATCCAACTCAGTGCCTACCAAAATAAGACTGCCGAGATCCTTACAGTGCCGTGTTTGTTCTACCGAGCGTGTTCTGCAGGAATGGGACGCATTAAAATAACAATAATGTCTAATTGAAGACAGCTCACACGACACACCTTTTACAGAGCAGGATTTTCTAGTAGATCCTGCTCCTACCAGAGAAATCAACTGTCAGTCTTCAGGGCTAACACGCTGCACCAAGGACAGGAATAGAATCTAATCTGGTGCCATGTTACTCGTGTGAGAACTTTATATTTATTGTTCGTTTTCCTGCAACGTGTCAGAGCGAGTTACCATTACATTGGAGAGTAGAGAGCTCCAAGTTTTAGTTCTGGTCCAGGTTTTGACAAAGCACCAAAAAAGAAGCTACTGGAAAAAGCAGGTGACCTTTCTAACTTCTACAAAGTATATACATAATGTACAAACTCTACAAATTTACATTTACATTTACATTTACAGCATTTGGCAGACGCCCTTAGCCAGAGCGACTTACATAAGTGCTTAAGACTCTGCTATAAATTTCCTCGATACTAGCTCAGTCGAACCAAGGCTATGAATACCCGTGATCTAACACTCTACAAATAATCATTTCACCCGACCATGTCCTTGTAAGCATGCCCTTTCACTTCAGAAGAACCCATTACCGCTTCTCTGCGAGATTCGTCTGAAATGACCTCCATCCAAAGCAAGAGGTTTCACCCCACATAATCTCAAGCTTGAGGTTGCAAATCCAAGCAGCACTTCTGTGTTCTAAGCCATACACCAAGGTCTACAAGACAACAAGCAAGTCTGAGCTCATGACAGCAAACAGTCCAGACTGAACTTTAGGCAATATAAAAAAGATCAAAAAACTGAGAACAAATTCAAAATGGGTACAAAAGTATGTGCCACCCAATATTTGTGTTATCTAACACTAAATGGGAAAGAGGAACAGAAAATTGTGAAGGAAATGTGTATCTGAAGCCAAATATAGTAATATTATGTGCACATAAGGTATTACTTGCTGGAAGAATGATGATAATATTATTATCAGGGTGAATAATTAGTGGAGTATTTCAGACCAAAACATCTTGTGCAAGGAGACGGTCCAGCCCATCCTTGAACTTGAACCAACAACACACTGGCAATGCCCAGCCCATACTGCGAGCAACAACTATCTGGCTGGTTCAGCTGGCCAATTTCAAATCAATCTCTGGGAGCTGGAAACCTTCTTGAGTTGCACATGTATAAACAGTGGGATACGAGACTGGCAGGAGGGTATGCATGAAAAGGTCAAGCACTCACGGTAAGAGGCAGAGAACAGATGACGAAGATGACAGTCATGGAGGCCAGTAGTACCAGGTGGTCCACTTCCTCCTCGCCTTCTCTGTACCAGTCCGTCATCTTCTTCTTGCGTCCCGTCGACACCACAGAGCCCCGGCGTGACATCTGGCTCCTGTGCATACGGCAGAGGCTCATGATGACCGAGCCATTGCAGACGAAGACCACAATGATCAGGAGAGCCATGAGGGAGGCGTAGGACAGCGAGAAGGCCAAGACGTAGCCCTCATCCTCCCCGTTGGTACCGGCCTCCATTCTGATGAAGCACCACGTACCAGGGCAGAACTGTTTATATTGGCCGTAGCCTAGGAAGGGCAACGAGCAGAAGGCGAAGGTGAAGAGGTAGATGAGCGGCAGGGCCACCTTGGCGAAGCTCCGATGGATGCGCTTCGAGTAGAAGTAGGGGTGGCTGATGGCCAGGCAGCGCTCAACAGCCATGGCACACAGGATGAGCATGGAGGCCAGGATGAAGAAGGTCATGGCAAAGGCGAAGAAGTGACAGAGCCCGGGGTTGCCCGTCAGGCCGAGAAGGGAGGTCCGCTGCTTATAGCAAGCGAACACCACCGGGCTGAGGAAGCACGTCCCGAGCAGGTCGGTGACGGCCAGCCCCGTCACCAGGATGCAGAAGACCGAGGTCTTGGCTCGGTGTTTGTGCTGGTGCCAGCACAGGATTCCCAGGGCTAACAGGTTGCCCACCACGCCCGCCACGAACATCAGCGTGCTCACCACCGGGTTCCCCTCTGGGTTGATCTCCGTAGTGTTCTCGCACGTCTTGTTCTCCAGCATGTTGCGAGGGGAAGGGGAAGGGACTGGGGAATGTCCGAGAGACTTATCAATCACATTTAATGGAGCGGTCCTATGGAGAGACAGTAACCCAAAAAGTACATGAATATCTGTAGTGCTAGTAACCTTGAAGATACAAGAAGTGGCAAGTAATCAGGATTTTCACATTAAAATGCTACCATCGCGTAAAATGCAGCCATTTAGAAGACGAACATCGTTACTGTGACCTACCTCACACGGTCCACACCTGAAGAAGATGCCTCGGTAGTTTTTTCTAATACGAAAGCTGAAAATATACATACATGAATGAACCATACACGTGATATACTTGTTAAACTAACATATAATGAAATACTTCCTTGCCCACCACTCCTCATCGTATATCTTTAAAAAAATACTCACTAGCCTTGGGTCAATTTCCAACGATCAGAAACGCTAAGTAAGGACTTATTCCAAGCACGCTTCTGACTTTCGTACGGTCCTCCAGTTTCTGGCAATCGTAATTAAAGCCGACGCACATGACAGCATAAAATAACTCCTGTCTTTTGGTCTCTTCGTGTATCCACTGTCCGTCGTAACTTGAAATGGCCGGTCAGCGACTCAGGTCAGCGAGGTCCGCCAGGTTTTACGCTGCCTCTTCCGTCGTCAGCGGCTTCACACGTTCCCGGAAAAATAAGCGCACCAGCTTTTAAATGAAGTGCCGAGCGCTGGGGGCGGGCGCTGCGCTTCATAAGACTGCTGTGTGAAGAGAGGGCGTCTATTTCGACGGCTGTTCATTGTTCAGCTTGCTTTCTGGTATTTTTTTTCAAGGATGGAAATTTGGACAAAACATATATATAAACATGCGATCTTGCACAACTTGCTTATAGCGTGCATCTATTTCATGTTGTAACAAAAGAATCCTACACTATAGTGAATCAGCTGTTTTATTGTTACTCTTCTCAGTGCGCGATAGATGACCAACATGCTGAAAATATAGATAAGCAGGGAAGTAATAAAATCACGCGATTATTAACAACATCAATTGACATGTACTGTACAAATTATAAAGGAATTTTCATCTATATAAGCTTATTCTTCAGTGGAGTAACAACTTACTAGGTAAATTTTAGATTGTTACAGTCAATATAATTATTGCAAAGTCAATTCGCCAGTATACTTTCACTAAAGCTTGAAAACATTTTCAGTCACAAGACGCGAAGTACTTCGTGGGAAACAGAGATTTTGCATCATGTAATGAACTGCAGTTATTTGTATAGCGCTTACGCTATTAAGTGTCTGTAAAGGGGACGTGCGTTGTTGCAGAAAACCAAGTCTCTGAATTGGTTCACGTAAACAATTTCTGCAAAGAAAAGCTTGATCTTGCATTTATTTGGTGTTATCAACGGAAACCATGTTTCAAAGTGGCAAAGCAGTAAGAAAGAATATTCCTGTGATAAAACGTCGTATTTATATTATGTTTGTATCTAAGAAGTATTATTCTGTTTTTCCCACTCATTTGAGCATTTGAGCTTTGACCAACGAGAAAGATATACGACTCAGATACCATATACCTGAAGCTGACAATAAATTATATTTTGACTTTGAATGTACGATATTAAGTGATGAGCCATCTCCTCTTACAGTACTTCTAACACTTCATTGTTTAATGAAAACGATTAAACTCTTTGTTGAGAAAGTTGAAATACTTTAAATACTCATTGATTCTGTTTTCAAAACTTCTTGTAATGGTTCGATTTGTTTATAATGTTATTCAATTGTATTTTATGTAAACCAAATACAGGCTAATTGAATTACACTAACTGTTCAGTGATGCATAAATAACCAAAGCTACATGGCTCCCTTCTTATTTAAAGGACTGTTTGTGCTCATAGGGTTATAAATGTTTATAGGACAATAGAAAATAAGTGCAGAACATTGTTAATGCGCGAGAAGACACTCTTTTCTAAAGCAGGAGGCCTGTACCTAGATACATGGGCGGGTCCTGGCAAGGGCAAGACAGCCAGTTGGTCAGAGCGGCATCGTTAAAGGGGGTGGCTCAGATTTAGCCCAGGGCACCAAGTACGGCAGAAACACCACAAGCATACACCTTTCAAGCAGCAAGGTAGGCGTATGTTCAGCTAGGCTAACCTTCCAGTGAGTAACCAGTAACAAATGCAAGTTGGTATTGGCATAAGTGATTCTATGGACACTGAGGGCCCTCCAACTTACTCACATGGTAACACTTATTTCCATTATTTTAGTGTAAAAAACTATATTAATAACATCTACATAGTGAATTTAATAAATACAATTACTTTATTTCCACTTTACTGTTGAAAAACAGAATACACAAATACAGTAAAGCAGATGTGTCCTGGCATTGTCCCATGTAATCAGTCCAGCTCAGGGGCCGCAGGCAGTTGACTGCCTTGCTTGTCCTGTGCCTTAGCCTCTGGGCATTGCATTAAGAACTATACAATAAGTTACAAAACATTGCACTAACCTAAGAATAGAGCTATTTAAATCATGGACAAAGATAAATGCAAAAAAATATGACCATCCAGTACAGACAAGTGATCAGCCAATGTATTTATTTAAAATGTTAATTGCTGCAGGCCAACATGGTAATGCGATACAAATATAGGCTTTTTCTGCTGCTGGGTAAAAGAAGCAACATCGGGCCCATGGGCGTCGCCTGAGGGGGACGAGTCTCCCTCATATTTCATAATTATTCGTTTGGACACCCCCCCCCACACACACACACACACACACACACACACACACAGGCACATTCGAAATGCTTCTGACGCCCCTGATCGGACAATTTACATGGGGACCATTTGTCCCAGAAACTTTTACAGTTACATGTAGACCTATTTGTTTTATTGTCACCAGTATTCAGTAATTGTCAAAGTATAAAAAAGGCAGGGTGAAAATTGACAGCCGAGTTAAGTCGCCGTTGCAAGGAAGAGAAAGTCTGTGGGTGTGGTGTGTGATAAGAATCCTAAATTAATTTAATGATAATGATATCAGGTTATCAACTGTCACACCTTATTTAGCCTTTTTGACCCCTACTAGATTGGGCAAGATGCCACAGTTGAGTCTCCCACAAATTGTTTACTGATGCTACATCGAGATTAAGATCAAAAGATTATAAGTTTTAGTAGCCAAGTAAGGTGACACATCCAAGAAATTTGACTTGATGTTTCACTCCAATACAATCATGACAGAAAACATTTATATTTAAATAAAGTAGCCATTAAAGAAAATACAGGTTGGGGGGGCAGGGTAATAGTGTGTTTATAAGATTCACAAGTTCTACACTAACCGGGAAAAAAGTTTGGACCGGAAAAAGTACTGGGAACAGCACGAGTCATTTATATGCATATTTAGTCTGAATGAAATGTTGTGCGAAAAGTATTTTAACAAGAGCAGATCTACCGTAAATAACTGCTAAAGGACCATTTAAATGCACAAACATTTCAACATATACATTTTTGTTATTAACAATAAACATAATTTTGTCATAGCATTGTAATTTACCAGCTGGGCACAAATATGAAGGATATTATGACGCGTTTTGAACGTAAATTGTTCAAATTACAGGCGTGGCTGTAAGATGGTGATTATCCAGTTTTGCATTGCAGTATTTCAATGCTCCTGCATATCAGAACAGTTGAGCTACATAAAAAAAATCTTTTTTTCTGATTTGACGGCAAGATTGTTAGATTATTTAATATTTTTGCTCTCCTAATTAGTATAGTGCGTTTCTAATTCCCACTGACTGGCCCAGCGCTACAGATTAGTGAAAATTAATACAACTACGCATGTGCGGGAATGTAACCTATTCTAAAAGTGTGGGAAATTACAAGCAATTTTTATGCCAGTCTGACACTAAATTGCGTTTTCTTTTTCCAGCCGAACGGCACCACATCAGACAAATTACTTTTATGAGGTTAGATTTCTTTTGAGCAAGTTACTTAACGTAAACTCGTTCAATAAGATATCGACCTGTAGGCCTTTTATTGAATAAATAATGTATGTCTGAGTTGTGTGACGTCAGTCTCGTGAAGCATATAGCTAATACTGGGCTTGTTCTATTCACCCTTTCGAACTCAATATATTGGTAGAGGAACTGACATAATAAAAACAGCAAACAATAACGACATTACTAATAATACTAATACTACTACTAATAATAATAATAATAAAAATAATAACAATAACAATAATGATAGCAAGAACAAAAACAACAACAATCATAATATTAACAACAATAATGATGATAATAATAATACAGTTTTTCTCAGCAGATATATTTACATTGGAGCGAACAAAAATATGCTCAGAAAAAACAGTAAACTGAAATAGAAAATGTGCAGAAGAAATATATAGCAAAAATAAAAGAGGCAAGGAAAATAATTAGGCAGCATCTTGCCTCTCAGCTGGGTCTGGCCACGATGCCTCGTCTACATCACAGGCAATATCTTCCCTTGCCAGACATCGAGGGACGAAGCGCCTTGAGTGCCTTATCCATCCCTGAATTGCACCCACATCAATTTCATCACATGCCTCTTCCATAGCCTGCACAAGAGGCATGCGCACATAGGGCTGCCGGTCGTATACCTTCCACCGCCATGCCGAAAAGAACTCTTCTATGGGGTTCAGAAATGGTGGGAGGTATTGCACGAGAAACAGTGGGTGGTCAGCAAACCAATTTTGGACTGGGGCTGCATGATGAAAGCTCACGTTGTCCCATACTACAACATACCGGGTTCTTGCATGGTCTGCATCATTCATTTGCTATGGTGGAATGAGAATGTTATGGAGTCTGTCCAGAAATGTTAGAATATGGCCTGTGTTGTATGGTCCAAGGTTGACATGACCGTGGAGGACACCATGCATATTGGAGATGGCAGCGCACATTATGATGTTCCCACCAGGTTGGCCAGGAACATCTATAATGGCTCTGTGGCCAATGACGTTTCTTCCCCTTCTTCTGGCCTTTGCTAGATTGAAACCAACCTCATCTATGAAGATGAACTCATGTGGGATTGCATGAGCATCCATTTCCAGTACTCCCTGAAAACAAAGAACAAAAATCAGTCAATATGGTGTTATCCAGTACACTGGGAAACAATGTTGCGTGTAATGTGCTGCAGTCAATATTGTACTTACATCCACATATGCTCGTCTGAGCTCTTTGTTTCTTTGAGAGTTTCTCCCAAAAGGCACCTTATACAATTGTTTCAGGCTGATTTGGTTGTGCTTGAGAATGCGAGCCAATGTGGACAGACTGAATCATTGAATGTTGCTGAATATGGTGTTGTCTTGGATGATGTGGCTTTGAATTTCCCTTAATCTGATTTCATTATTCTCCAAGACCAAGTTCACAATGGCAGCTTCCTGTACCCCGGTGAACATTTGGCCCCTTCCTCCACCATGGTTGCGTCTCTCAGTCCTTTACAAAAACAAAAATATAGGGCTTGGACAATGCAGCCTAAAGATTCCCCCACAGTAGAGTAAATTGGACAGTTAGTGTATGACATCAGCCATTCATGAAGTACACAGGTGTCACCCAACTGATACACTATGACATGGGGTGTACTACACAGTGTGAAAGAAATTTTGGTTGCATACCTGTGCTCCAGTCTAAATGTCCGGATGAAAGAGGCGATAGTAAAACAGCTCAAGTTGGGCTGCACTCTACATCCAGCCTCTTGCATTGTCAGCCCATGGTTGATGACATGATCAACTAACGTTGCTCTGATTTCATTTGACAGTTGTTGTCTTCTTCGCCCATGACCTCCTCTACCGGCTCTACCCCTACCTCTCACTCTTCCTCCCCCTCTTATCCTCACCCTCCCTCTTCCTCTCTCTGCAATATCTTCCATTGTTCTTGAAAAAAATGGTGCTCACCTGTGGTCTTTTTATAGTGCTTACTTCCTGATTGAAGTGGTAACAATTAACCATTGAGGTGTTTGGCTAAGTGGCACATATATTGGCCAATTAGCTCATGTACTGTCCTTTTGAATGGCAGTGTGTTGTAATGGCAAATGTGACTTTATGTCAGATTGTTGTGTCTTATGCAGAGAACCATGTTCAGTGCATTTAAAAAGTGCCATTTTGAATTGCAAAATGTGTGTTAAGCAGGAAATGTGTTTAGAGTTTTGGAGACATGAGAATAGGTTTTGCTCTCTGTGTGTCAGTTTGAATAATTGTGCTATGCATGTCATTTTAGTGTGTTAGCAATTGTGAAAAACTGTATTATCTTGGGAGATTAGAAATGTGTAAGTCCTGTGAGAAACAACAGAAACTGAACACAGCAATAAATCAAATATTGATTTAATGTTAATCAGGACCGTCTGAATACTCAGGATTTCGAAGCAGAAAGAGGCCATGAATTTCATCAGAATCGGAATGTGAATAACAGCCAGGCTGCTTTCTGGGAGGGTAATCACGCACTCATACTTACATTAGATACATACTTACAGCTACGCTTGATAATTATATTTGGAAAATAAGAGAGTAATTCTGTGTGCTTTGTAAATCGACATATAATATATACACATATAATAATACACATAATATACATACATGATGGGCAGTAATACAGCAATATGCAGTGAGGGGGTGTATTGACTAGGATTCTGCATTCTGAGGGTAGTCCTGTGCATTTAAAGTGTTAAAAAACAAAAAAATGGCTTGGTGAGTAAAGAATGTAGACATTCAAGGGGGTGTTCATATTTTTCTTGTTAAAAATAGCAGTAAAAACTATGATAGGAGTAGCTGCCATGAACAAGGAATAGGGAGTTTAGAATTTATGAAGTCTTCTGTTGCAGTAAAAGGTCAAGGAGGTATGATACATTGCTGAAGTATTTGGGAAAATACTGCTGGAGTGATATTTAATTTTAGAAGAATAAATTATGGGCGGGCGTTTGTAGAAATTGTATTTATAGCGATGCATTCAGGTGACATCTGTCATGACCTGTCCAGTTTGCCCCCCCTGCTGGCCATATGGGAGTATAGCCCAGACAGGTCGTGACACCAGCTCAAATATGCAAAAATAGTTTTTCTTTCATCATGGGATTTGAACTAATCTACACCATTTTCATTAAATTATTATTTTTTTTTTTAAATCTGTGACTCATTCTAGTACATCTGTAATACTTTAACACTGGGACAAAAGAGTAATAGCATTTAATCTACAGTTTGGATTATACAAAAACTTATACGTAAAGACTGGGAAATTGTAATAGTATTCTGTTATACAAAAAGTCAACAAAATATGCACTGTATGGTGACTTCTAACAGCTTAACTGCAGACCACCAAAAGCCTCTTCCACAGTAATTTAAAACGTCTTTATTGAATGACCAGAATAGCATATGCAGTCGATTGAATTCGATCACCTTCATGTTTCTGTTTTTCATCAGTCACCACCTTGGAGTCAAGCAGATGCAATAAGAAGCTTTTGTCATGCACAAATGCAGATCATTAGGGGGGCAAAGTTTGGTGCTGGGAACTGTAGGCCCTTGCTGAAATCCTGTCCTACTCGTCAGTGTTTTCTTGGAATAGAAACATAAAGAAAAACTTATTAATCATCTGCAGATTTAGTCTATTCTTGAGAAATAGTGCTTCTCCAGAGACTCATAACTGGAGTCACTAAACATTAAATACTGAACATCAAAATGAAATATTGCAAAAAGCATATTTTAAGCAAAGTTGCATGTTTATCTTTGAAATAGTCCTGAATTAAACTTCACAATAAGTGAGTTTTCAGTCTTGGTGTCATAGTTAATTTGTAGCAAGATAATTTGAAGGACTGAATTTAACTTGCCGTTTCATAACCAATTAATCATCCATAACCAATTATATTGTAGGTCACAGACACACAATATTGTTTACGCAGCCTGCCTGCCTTGCTGGGACGGTAACACACCAGTGGCTGGTAATCATTTGAGATCTTGTTCTTTGTTCCTTCAAATTTATTTTTCATATTATCTTGACTGGACCCTGAGGCATAGGGACAGGATAGGCAAGGCAGGCTATTGCTTGGGGCCCCGGAGCTGGGAGGTAGCTGATGAGCTGGGCCGATTACACAGTACACTGGAATGACAACTGCTTTGTGCATTCTGTTTTCCACAGTAGAGTGTGAATTAAGGAATTGTGTTCAGTTTTTCAATTGCTTACACATTTCTTGAAACTGACTCAGTCTCAAAACACAAATCTATAATGTCTCACCCAATATCCCAAACAATATTTTCAGGTCAAAATGACACACTACATAAAACCATTCACTCTTGCTGAAAAACCAAACTTTGCCCACAGGCATCACACACACTACAACAGTCTTACACATTGGTGCAATAAATTAGAAACAATAATTCCAGAACTGGAAAGTTGTTGCTTGTGGTTCTTCCCCTCAAAAACCTTTTCACATGATGAACACAAAAGATGCAACCAATGTATGTACAGTGGTACATTTTTATTCATGTACTATACAGTACAATACACACCAAAAACATTATTCCACCTCAGCATCCTGTCTTTGGTCTGGGTCAGGCCAGAGAATCTCATCCACGTCACAGGCTATATTGGCCCTAGCCAGGCAGCAGGGGTAAAATCCTCTTGCATGCCT
>JAODKF010000042.1:9697491-9728163 GCA_026779585.1 Mormyrus proboscirostris | reverse complement strand
CATCCCCACCATAAACAGTGTTGATGCTGCACCGCTTTCCCGCCCTGAGACGCCGGATGGTGGACCAGAATCTCCTCAAAGCCGTCCGGAAGTCGTTCTCCATGGCTTCGCCAAACTCCTCCCATACCCGAGTTTTTGCCTCAGCGACCGCATGAATCTGCGTTCTGCTTAGCTTGTCGGTACCCATCAGCTGCTTCCGGAGTCCCACAGGCTAAAAAGGCCCGATAGGACTCCTTCTTTTGTTATAACTCTTCATAAGGGGTCTTGTGAGGCGTACTTCGTCTGGTTCCTCACCCAGGACCTGTTTGCCTTGGGTGACCCTACCAGGAGCATAAAGCCCCGGGCAACTTACCTCCTGGGATCATTGGAACACGCAAACCCCTCCACCACGAAAAGTTGTCGGCTACTGAAGAGGACCTACTTTTTATATTTTATTTTATTTTATTTGATTCTACTTTTTATATTCTATTTCAGGCCTAAATTACCTACTTTATTTTAGTGAATTGCTAGATTTAGTTTTTTTTTTCCCCAATGCTGCTTTCTTATACGCATCTGCTGGTTTTTGCTTCAACGCTATCTCGCTGTACTTGTATAGTGACAATAAAGACTTTATCTATCTATCAATCAATCAATCAATCAATCAATCAGTGTTTTCCATCCCAGTCCTCAGGGACCCCAGACAGTCCATATTTTTGTTTACTCCCGGCTCCCAAAACACCCATGCCAGGTATTCTGAGTTCTTGATTGGTTGGAAGCTGGTAAGGAGAAAAAAATGTGGACTGTCTGGGGTCCCTGTCATGCCCAGCTCCGTCCGATCCTCGTGTGTGCCTGAGATCGTGCTTGTTTCCCTGTATCCATTAAAACCCTCGTTACCCGTTCTCCTGCCTGCCAGTCTGCTTCCTTGGTCGCTTAAAGCATGTCTAAGATGACAGCAATATGTCCCGGGGCAGGGTGCAGTCAGGTGACAGCCCTCTCATTTGCTCCATGACGGTGGGCCTCTCTGGTCCACCAGCCCGGATCTCACTACACTTCCACAAACCCAACATCTCCTTTGGCTTCTGCTTCCTCACAGGGGCAGCCATTTCAAGATCTATGTAGGAATCACAGGTTTTATCCCATGTTGCCATCTGTGAGACGTAAATGTGACAAGTCGTCATGCACCATTTTTTTTCAATATTAGATTAGATTCATCTTTATTGGTATTGTGCAGAGTGAAGATAAATAGCCAATGAAATGCAGTCATTATTTAACCAGGTGCAAATAAAATATATTTATGTACAACAAATTACAAATTAATTACAGATTAATTGTGAATATAAATGTTTCTATAACCTGTCTTACTCTATCCACCGCAGCTCAGTTGACATGTATGTATTTAGCTCTAACTTAAGTCCTTGGTAGACGATCTGGGAGACGGGTGAGGTAAGAATACAAAATCCGTTGTTTTCCATTTATAGTTGTATAATGTAACATAATTCAGTGTATGAATGAGATTGGGAGCAGTGACCCAAAGTCTTGTACCTTGAAGCAAGGGCATGTTTTAGAATAGCAGCATAGCAGGGAGGGCAAGGCTAATAGAGTTAGAGGACACACTCACGCTAGCTAGTCTTTCTTTCAGAAGGTGGACAGATTCATTAATTATATTATACTTTTGTTTAATTAAACAAGGCAAACAAATTTATTAGCTTTCTGAAAGTTGTCAGCCAACAACTATTCAGCCAATCAACTGAAATATGGCTGAAAACTTCCCATCTACTTGTTCCCCGTTACTGGTTCCGTTCATACCTAAAGGGGTCCATTCAAGTGTTTATTTATTCTAGATGGGAGAGAGATGCAGTGGAAAACCGACAGTAATGAGGGTGCAGTCCCTTGTCCAGTGTCCGCTTTCCATCATTAGGGCAGTGTCATTGATTTATGTGCTGTAGACCAAGTTGTATTCTCCGATGGCAATGGCCTCTTTAAGCCGGATAACGTGCCATGACACACTGCAAAAATTGTTCGGGAATGGTTTGAGGCACATGGAAAAAAAGGGTCAAGGTGTTGACTTGGCCTCCCAGTTCCCCAGATCTTAATCCGATTGAGTGTCTGTGAGATGTGCTGGAAAAATAAGTGTGATCCATGGAGACCCCACCTCGCAAAGTGCACTTACAAAACTAAAAAGATCTGTTTCTAATGTCTTGGTGCCACATACCACAGCACACCTCCAGAGTCTGTGCCTCGAGGGGTCTGAGCTGTTTTAGCAGCACAAGGGGGATTTACGCAATATTAGGCAGGTGGATTTAAAGTGCTGACTGATCTTGTGCATCTTCCCATTTTCCATAATCACTTCTCCAGAACAGGGCTGCAGTGAGTTTGGCGTCCCAATAAGCACAGGACACAAGAAAGGGGGTCACCTTCAATGGGAAGTCAGTCCCTTACAGACACACACTCACACACAGACGGAGGCTTTGTGGAATTTACAGATGTCAATTCACTGGAAGTGATGCTGTTCTTGGATGAAAATTGATAAATTGATATTGCATCATTGCATTATATATGGATAATCTGGCAACTGACATCTTTCCTAATCTAAGGTCATTAATCACAAAAGTCCTTCGAGACCAGATCTGGCACTGATTCCAACAGCCCCATCTGTTTTTTTTTACCCAAACTTGTTTTGAAAAAAATAATAGACCCACTCGGAATTCTTATGTCTAGGACACAATGCTGGTTCTTTTTCATATATAAATAGAGCTACTGTAACAGAGCAGTAAATGGGACACAAAAAGTAATTAAGCTAGTTAATAACCAATGCAAGGAAATTACTGTTCCCAAAAACTACTTTTTTAAAAAACAGCAGTGAAAATCATACTCTAGGAAAATCTGGCCAATATCCCGCGGCAAAAGTTTTTTTTTTTGTTCTTTGCAGCTAAATTTTGATTAAAACCATGAACTGATTTGTACAAAAGGGAGACAAGCAAAAGGAATTTCTAAGAAAGGCTTAACTGCAATAGCATGAACTATTGTTAAAATGCAGTTTTATGCTTGTAAGCAAACCTCACGTCAAGACATCCAAGCATTTACAGTCATCCAACCATCCAAATCCAACCATCCAATATGCCTGTTTATGTGTATATGTAACCTTGACCACTAGCACAGCTTGTTTGGCTAATGAATACCTCATGAAGTTAAATCACTAAGTTAGGTAGTGGTGAAATTTGACAAATGTAAGAAATATTTGTGCGCCACCAAGGAGAGGTTTGGAATCCAAAGCTTTGTTATCCAAGATATCAGTTTTGGACAAAGAGAATACATTCTTCTTACTTTTTATTGAATTATTGTGTTTTTATTTTCTGGAGAAAATAAAATAGTCACCTACTACCCAAATAAACACAATTTCCTTTGACTGCCTTCTGCTCATTATTGTGTCTGGCCACAAGCAAAAAAATTTTGGGCGAGGTCTGCAAGATTAACACATGAATTTGTGCCTCTGTTAAATCTATATTGAATGAACATATGCTGTAGTTCAGTTCATTTCCAGAACCATACTCTTAAAGATCCAAATCATGGTTTAAATATGTGCCCCAAACATAAACAGCAGTCAATTTGAGGAGGACAGGGCAAATAGCGGAATCTAGCTCACTAGAGAGAGAGAAACCAGCACAGCAAGCAGGGGTGAGACACGAAAAGCAGGTCATGAAACAAGTACTCAGCATGGTAAACCCTATTGTGGCTGTGTTTGAATAAACACAGTAAAAAAAAACCCATTTCCTTTTCCCTATCTATTTCACATTAGAAACATACACCACCACCTTTTTTTGCAAAACACACTTGAAACTGCTGAACGTTTTGTCTCCGTGGTTTCCCGTACACGCACACCCCATCTCCCGCCTCCGCTTTACAGCACTGCTGGTAAAGATTCCCTCGGTGGATGTTTCTACCTGATTTACAATGTCCAAAAATATGCATTCAATGAGCCCGATTTTACTACTACTAATTTGAAATTTCATAACACTGTTGTTTCCATCACATCACCCCCGCATCCTGTCACATCATCCCTCATCCCATCACATGATTCCTCATCCCCTCACATAATTCCCTTCCCAATACTGGTTAATTGAGGACTTAGGGCATGCGGTCTTCATTTCCTCCCTTCACAGGAAAATGGTGACTGGATAAACACTGTCAACACCAGTTATGGTGGTCTGTTTTTCTGCTATCATGATCTGAAAATATCTGAAAGAATCTTGACTGTTTTTTTGACTGTTATATGCACTAATCCCCCAATTATTATTTTTTTGTATTTGAACAAAACTCCTATTATTATTGAATATCCATCTGTCCATCCATCCATCCATCCATCCATCCATTCATCCATCCATTCATCCATCCATTCATCTATCCATCCATCTTCCACAGCTGCTTATAAAGAACAGGACTGCAGTGATCCTGGAGCCTATGCAAGCTAGGATGATGGCAGACCACAAGTACACATGCACAGTCACACTCTGTTGGTAAATTAGAGAAAAGAAATTGAAATATCAAAAACACGGATGAGCTAATGGATTTACTTGGCTGTGTTGGTTTTATGTTGATGTTTTTGTGATGCAACATGGATGGATGTTGCTTAATATCTGAGGGCGAAAGGGGGCGAAACATCATACAGTGTTTGAAGAGCTATTCCTGACATGAGTGTTTTATCTGCATGTGATGATGATTTGGCTTCTTTTTGACTTCTAAACTTGTCAGAAATTATTGGAACTGTCTGGTGCTCTTACAGTGTTTGACAGGTGTTTCACATCCTCTAGTTGTTTGCCATGTGATTTTAGCATTTCCCTAAAGAGGTACAGTCAC
Source organism: Mormyrus proboscirostris (assembly GCA_026779585.1). Lineage (NCBI taxonomy): Eukaryota > Metazoa > Chordata > Actinopteri > Osteoglossiformes > Mormyridae > Mormyrus > Mormyrus proboscirostris. The sequence continues at coordinate 9,723,330 of JAODKF010000042.1, read as the reverse complement.
ATTCATCTCCTGAGTAAAATCATTTTCACTCTCGGTTTCCCAAAACAAATTACATCAAGCATAGAGGCAGGATTTATGTTATAAACAGGCACCTGCAGCTCTGGGCCTGAGAGATACGAAAACAACATGATGTTGTTATTTTTTCTGTTGTTAAAATTTAAGTTTAATGGCCTAGTCTGAATCCCCATTAGGCTTGTTATCGATCACTATCTATGTGTCTGGTTTTCTGAATCCGTAGCTCTGTATTGCTATAAGAAACATGTAGAAATTTCATTTCGTTTCCAGAGTTATTTTGTCAACCCGTGACAGACCAGGAAATTTCCAGGCACAAGAGGATGATTTAGGGTTATTTTAACATCGTAGCATCTTAAAAGGCGAAGACCAGTACCAAAAGCATTTTGATGAATCTATGCAAATTTTACTGAATATTACTCTGTCATCAATCAGTACTTCAGTACTTCATCTGCATCTTGGTTGTTGCCATGGCTTCGTTAGACTGATGTTAGGAACTTAATTGATCTACATGCTTAATGTGTAACGGTTAAAGTGTTCACGAAAAAATATGAATTGCATAAATATACTTTTAAAACAATACTTTGAATTGCATTGAACTTAGATTAATAAAAATGTTATCCTAGTTATCATACTGATGGAGGTGAGAGCAAGCAGCCCAGATATAATTTTTATTTTGTTTTTATTTTTAATTGGTTAATCTGTCTAAAAATCATAAAATAAAGCTGAAATCTCAACGTACAGTACATAATTTAGTAAACAACTTTAATTTGATTGATTTCGATTGATTGCCATATCAGACAAACATACAATCCTTAAGAATTCAAATAAAACTGAACCTGACTCATGACCACTTAGAAGTTGATAATAGCTGAACGTTCATAAGCAGGACGGCCAACATACCTCATAGCCAGATGTGACATGTGCAAGGCCCTAGAAAAGAATTTTCAGGCAGAGTCCTGAAGCAAAGCCCTTAACCCCAATTCCTCCAGGGACTGCCTCACCCAGCTTTGGATGGAAACATCTGCTAAACAAATGTAATATCAGAGCTGATAAAAGGGGCAACATCATGTTGTGGAACAAATACCTTTGAGTCACTGCCTTTTTTTCTTTAACAAACCATGCTGAGAAGCCCAAAGACAATGGGTCTAAAGACAATTTATGAACACCCTAAACACGTTAATGAATTCTTGAATAAATAACCTTTGGTTAGTACCAGCTTTATTAATTCAAAGAAACAGCTTATGGCTAGTTTATATGATTGAAGGAGTAAGAGATTTGATTTAAGCTGTTTGCTGCATGTCCAGCAGACAATTAAATAAACATTTAGACAACCAATTTTCTTCAAAAAAGAACATGCGTGATTGGAACATTATATACCAAATAAAATGAAAGGATAGCAATGGGCTCAGGTTTGGATAAAATGTTAAACTGCATGGCTCTCTGACGTTAGTGAAAGACACAGTACTAAGTAAAAATAGATGCGTGCAATAAATAAATACCGAAAATGACATAAATATGCATCAATAAATGTCCCACTTACACAGTAAACAAAACACTGCTGATAAAACACAGTTTTAGGGACCAGAGTTTTCAGTAGTTTATCTATAGGTCTGCATGATCCCATCCCCAATACCACTGGTACAATGTCTTACACATTTGTTTTTTATATTTACTTAGTTTAGTAGAACATTTATATCCAAAGTACATTTTGGAGAACAATGAGTCAGCCAAGGGCCTGGCTCAAGGGTCCAACGGTACAATCAGTCTTCTGACCCTGAGATCTGAACCAATAACCACTTAATCACAGCAACAGCATCCTAACCAGTTGAACCACACAGCACCCCAATGCATTTAGCTGGGAGGATGTTATATCCATTTTGAAGTTATGTGTCATCAGTCAGCATATCTTATAAATATCTGACTGGATGCAATCATGTCGCAAATCTGCTTTTGTCACCCTCATTGCACAGTGGCACAAATCAACTGCTCTTGACCAACTTCTCATAGGTAAGTGCTGCCCTCTTGTGGTCAATTGAGGAATCAAAGTTTTAGCAAAATAAATGCAGTTTGAAATTTTAAGGCTCGGGTAACTATGCTTCTTTAAAGAATAATGAGGCCTAGGTGAAGCATCCAAACTATAATTTAATTACCACTGCCTCCCAAGGTTGAAGCTGGAGTCTTTCTAGGACACAGGAGCCCTGACGACCAAGTCCTGTGCTGACTAGAAAAATTCCGGCGGAGGGGAGGCTGCAGACCCCTCTGGGATCCAGTCCCTGGATGTCTGGACTCAGGTTGAGTAGCACCAAGATGCGTGTGCAGCTCCATGAGTGCAGGAAAGCCAGGATGGGGGGCGACGGGGCAGGGAAAGAGCCGGCGATGGTTTGAGATGAGTTACTGAGTGAGAGGAAGGTGAGGTTCCCAAGAAGCAGAGCCTCTTCTCTGGAGCGTAACTGGCTGAGTGAGTGAAAGAGTGCTGAGTCTCTGTGTTCGGGTCTCCTGCGGACCTGCGGGAAGCCAAGAAGGACAGAGACAGGGACAGAAGGCCACTGCTTTACAGATGGGCAATGTTAGCACAAAAGATAAACTAGAGCAGAAGTACTACATTCATCCCCATGGGGAAACTGGGCAGCTTTCCCATTTCCCATCCTGCTGTCTATGAAAGACATAGACACACATATATATGTTGGTGAGAGCAAGTTTTGGGGTCTGAGTAAGGGCGCCAACTTCCGAGGGGCATGGACTTGCCAGTCAAATTCACTTTGCTTCAGATAGGGGGTGCCGGTGGCTGAGCAGCCAGCGCCCAGTAACCATGGAGCTATTAGGGTAAAGGGCCCGATGTTTAGCATCACGGGACCCTCATACTCAAGGGCCCAAAGTTGATGACTACTCTGTAGGCTAAGGAAGAATTCCAGATATGAACATAACAGAGACATTCCTCAGCCGAGTACCTACCCGTATGGATACTTCTTCTGTCTTTACAACACTTTCCTTAGGCCTCAAACCCCAACTCTAAGACCCATCCTCCTCACAGGGCTAGTTTAAACTGAGTGGGTGGGTCCATTAAATCCATTAAATAACAATCTGTACATCAATCTGTACAGAAAGCAGAGAGTGACAGAATCACAGACCTGTGACGGGCTGATGTCAATCCCGTAGCTGACCACCGGAGTCCCAGGCAGCGTCATCAGAAGCACCATGAGGATATTCTGCAGCTCTCCAGGCAGCACCCCCCCGACCTACAGCCATAATGTGACCTCACTGACAGTTCGTACCCATTACCATTCATTCATCCATTCATCCAGAACTGCTTATACAATTCATCTATCCACTTATTTAAAAGCAGAAATAATTTTCTGAGATGAAGTGGACCATGCAGGAGTCAAAGCAGTAAAGAGTTTTTTAAATCTCCCCACCGTCCAGCTAGGCCATTCTCGCTGAGGTCTTAGCATGTGTGTCTCTATGGCGACCACGACATCCTGCGTGGATAGCGGCCGAGGCGATGAGGGAAGAAGGGATCTTGTGATCATATCCACCAGTGAATGGTTGCCCACAGGATCAGATAAGTTGTGCCATGGTCCGGTCTCCTCTGCCTTGCTCACCACCAGAATCCTGAACGCAGCAAAAACGGAGGGATGTCGACAGCTGAAGGTGAGGGTGTCCTAAGTAGCGGAACAGTTGCAGTACCAACCAACTGAACACCATCCGTCTGTCCTCCTTACCTGTACACTGCTTTGGGCAAACATCTGCCAAATATAAATGTAAATGTAAAATGATTCTGCAAACCAACAAAGATTTCAGGCCATGTTTCTTCTCTCGCTCTTTTCTTACATTTTCTTGGTATCAGCCACACCCTGTGTTTGTTTTCAGTAAACACATTTAAAGGGCCCACATTTTAAGCTGCAGGGCTTCCAAGTCAATAAATACATTCCCTAATTAAAAGGTCATCATGAACAAGTACCTCTCATTTTCCTCTTGACTTAAGTTCCGCAAGAGACCTCTCCATTCCAACAGCGTCTGTGTGGGGGGAAAAAAAAAACAGAAAACTTGAACTACACAGAAAAAACCCTCATACTGCTTCTGGACGTTCAAAGTGAACTTGATTTCTGGTGTTTGCTGCTGCAGCTGATGCAACGCGAAAGACACTTGGTGCTGTGCTGTTTTCCCCTGTAGACCCACATGCACTGAATAAGCTGCATCTGTGTCACATACGCTGAATCCTCCAACGCCTTGTTCCAACCAAAACCGCAGGGCAGGCTGTGAACAAAACCGATGAACAATTAACACGGTTGTTGTGGAATATGTTGTGTTAGTTTCATGTAAACATGCTACATGTGCTGATAAATGCTGCGGGTTAGCCCTGCCAAAGATTCGCGAAAAGAATGTAAAAGTTTCAACACTTTATTGAACAAGAAACAGGCATCCAATAATACAAGTTGCCAATTTAAATACTGTAAACATTATGAAACATTCTCCCTCCCTCTTACTGGTCCCCCCCCCCCCAGAAAAACACACCCACACAACACACAGGCCCGTTTATGGAATCCTATCCATCTTCAAATATAAAAGAAAAAAAAAGAAAAAAAAGCTAGACTTTGTGTGTGCAGGGGAAGAGAAAGAAATATTATTTAAAAAAGTATTAAAAGTGATTGTTAATGTTTATTACAGATCTCCTGACAGTTCAGTTACCAATACTGGGTTTGTGCCCTCTTCTGTCTGGTCACTTGAGTTGAGGGTGCTTGAATCTCTAAAGTCCAAATCACAGAGGTCCAACAAGATTCTCATATCTGAGTGAGAAGATGGAAAGCACTATGGGGTTTTCTCGAAAAGGAAACACACAAACATATTTGCACCACTGTTCCATGGACTGTAACTACAATGAGTTATTTCTAAATCAAATAAAACGCTCATGGGAGTTTTACTTACCCATAAATATTCTGAGAGCAGAAGGAAGAATGATTGGTTATCTCTCTAAACCAATCTGATTGTACAGGAGGTTAATCCAAGGCAGGACCAACCAAGCAGGTGTCTTGGCCAAGTCTCTCTCGTTGCTTAGATCTGCCTCTTCTACAGTCTGTTTGGTAATCTCACTGAACCAATCTTTTTTTCCTTCTGTCTTCAGAATATTTTTGTGTAAGTAAAACTCCCACAAGTAAATAAAACTCAGTATAGTATGAAAAATTAAAGGTATTTATATTTTACTTTCTTCAAGGGAAGATTGTCTGAATATCAATCAGTTTCATGTCTCTCATTGCCCACAAAATAAATGTGTGTCCACTTTTTGGTACAGCCACCGGCAACCCCATTCTGACACCCAAAACATTAGTCTGGAATGTTCTGGATTTTGAGTTCAAGTGTGCCATTCTGACCATTTGTGAAGGAGTTCTCTGAAAATTTGGCAACCACAAAATGGAGTAAAATTTATATACATACCCACATGTACACACAATATACTATCACTTGTTATTTATACCCATACGCTAAACAATGAAAGCCAGTGCTGGCAAAATGAGCTATTTTAATTCCCACAATGCAATGGTTGTCCCAGCATCTATCAGTCACCTGTTTTACGGCCCTCGGCAAGCAGTTGCTGGAACTGGGGAAATGTGCCCAAGGACTCGTTGGGCTTAATGATGGCAGGAGCAGGGAGTCCCCTGGGAAAGAGTCCTTCGAGTATCAGGGCCCCCACACCTAGGTTGCGCAGGTAAGGCAGGCGGGCACGCACCTCTGCCAAAATAACACAACATTTATGCATGAGGTGCTGGTTAACCCAAAAGCCTGTTGTGATTAGCGCACATGTGACAAGCATGTAATATGCTGTATTGTGCAAAAAGATTCCTGCAGGGTTTTCTGTCATTCGAAAGCAAAAGCAACCATGGTTTGTATACTATATATACTAGGACCCAAACTGTGGTAACTTTTTAAAGGGAAATTTCCATAAAACAATTTCATATGTTATTCCATCCTTTCAATCTGCATTTAATTTTTATAATTTGGCAGAAACTTTTGTCCAAAGTGATGTACAAGTAATACATCACAAGCATACATCTGACAAAGAGCCAGCTTGCTACAGAACCAGTCCAAACCGGTTTGATGACAGGTGTACATGTTAGCTTCTCAGCTCATTACAAACTTTATATATATATATATATATATATATATTATTTGATTATTGCCTTTAGTGTCACTGCAGTTCATTTTATTGGTGACCAAGAACATAGTATGTGAAATGTGGAACATAATCATTCCAGTCCATGGTTCCTGTAGACCTGTCAACAGCTACTGAACATCCAAGTTGAAAGAAACGCCCAAGCATCACCCAAGTAAGTCTGGGCCACAGTTAGATCAGGTGCAAACTGAAAACGAGGGATGATCGCAAAAGGAGAAAATGACAAATAATTCAAGAGGTCAAACACCAGAGATACAAAAATGAACACTCAGACGGAAAAAACAACACAAGACCTCACAACAAGGAGAGTAACCTGGGGGTTTAAGTCATCATGGGTAATATGGCACGAGTGCATGTCATTATGGAATGGAATAGTCCAGGAGAGGGGATCTTTGGTGTTTTCAAATGAATTCTGTGAGATTACGTGGTCTGAGATGGTGTGAGAACAAAACTGTGACCAGGCAAGGAAATCCCCACTTCTGTGCTAGCTGAAGTGTTTCCATGGAGTTTCAAATAGCACATATCCTAGAAATCTACCCTAGGCTTCCTCAGACACGCTCGGCGTAACCTACTTTCCCACATCCAGATAAATTACATCAGATGTGTTTTATAGTAAGGAAAGGCCGTTTGCAAAGAAACATGGGGAGGATTCATTTTAGTCTTCTGGACCACATTTCACTGGCATATTGTGTAGCCACAGACTTAAATGTCATAATGGTTCTTCTAAATCTGTTAGAAGCAGTTTATTAGTTGGTGAAGTGATGTAATTGTCTTGATGTACAGTGTCCATTAATATGCCAGTGATGAGTGGCCTCTCCTTACGTAACGCTGCCTATATCTGCTGTGTTACTTCCTGGATTTTGCAGTTGGTCTCGAAAGAGCAACCTGGAGCAATGCCAGTACAGAGTTCACCCTGAACTCTCTTACCTCTCTGCTATTGTTCAGTGAATTAAAGTAATTCCTTTCCACCGTAGAACTTTCTGTCCTTTTGCCAGATAGGCCTCTGCTAAAATGGGTCTCATAAAGGGGGCTCGCTTTTACCATCGCCACCCCCCTCCCCCGGTCAACAAATTTTTCCATCACCCAGGAGTGCTGTAAAGTGGGGGGTGGAGTTAGGGGTCCCGGAGGAGCCCTAAAAGATTTGGAGCTTAATTCGATTGGTCTGGGTTGGGGCGCCCAATATAATGTTTTTATGTGGCTCAAGATCTCCAACAGCCTCCAATCTGCCTTCACCAAATTAGCGGGGGGCTCAACATGTGCCTCTGACCGCGTTAATGTGCCTCTGCTGATAGGTATCAATTATTGTCACTTTCTTAGACGTCTGAGTTTTTTTAAATGGGGGTTGAGGCACGCCAGTGACACTAGAGTAAAGCAGGAAAAAAGAGCCAGTCATGTTTGCCGTCTGGCTTATGGTGTGTGCTGTGCTCATTCCCCCATCCCGACCGACGCACAGTGCTAGTTTCTCACCGTTAATCGCTCTCGCTCCCGTATGCCCAGAGTCCAAGAGCAGGGCTGCCTGTAGCCTGCAGAAGGGCGCCCTCTGCCACCAGCGTAGACGTGGCGCCACAGGGTTGGGACTCTGTGCAATGACGACAATGGCGACGCCTACCGTGGCCAACCAGCCGACCCAGAAGAGCGACCCGAGAACGGCGTGCAGCTTCCTCCATCCAGGGCTCCCGACGACCAACAGCAGCTCCTTTTTATTCATGGGTGCCAAGCGAAGCCGGGAATTCGACGCGATGCCTGATATTAGAAGGGGGACCGTCTCAGACCCCTCCGGACCGCACATGGTCGAACCTGCGGCTCTTCTGGTTGCCATGCTGACAGAGCTGAGGTCACCTTCTGCCCCCGGTGACATTTTCTCTGAGTGAAGCTGGGAAGAAGCGAGCCAAAGGCAGTAAAAGCGTGTTAAAAACGAATACTCCACGAGGGGTATTAATTAATCATAATTAATAATTATCATTCATAATTTGATTGATTGTTATTAATACCTGTTTCAATTAGAAACACAACAGTGAATTGCCTGCAGGTCGATTTCAGTTTTCAATATTTGATTTTTAATAAGCATTTAGCCATAAATTGAAACTTGTAAATACATTTCAACTTTTTACAGACTTTGTTGCCGTATGATATTGTGCTTTTTATTACGGAACGTATTATCCATATACTACATGATCAGTATTTTGATTTTTATTAAATGAACTTCATTCATATGAATGAAAAAAACGACTCGTTACATAACATAGTAAAGAACAAAGCGAACGAGGTATATATCTAAACGCAAAATAAAAAAGTGTACGCGCTTTTATCCACTAGCAAAGTACAGAACGCAACTGTCCATTATCTTTTCATTCAATTAAAATTTCTGATTACTCTTGATTTTATTTTTTCTACCACAGTGCAATATTGATTTTATTCCGTGACATTTTATTCATTTAATTCCTAGAGATACAAAAACAATAGTACAAAACAGGACATAAATTAGAGTCACTTATTTATAAACTTTACAGTAATTACTCAGTACCTGATTTCCTGCAGAATCTTGCCTTTCTTCTGATTTTCCCTCTTGTTTTGCGCTCTCTGGTCCTGCCCTCGTCTTTCTCTTTTGTGATTAGCGTGGGCTTGCATTTGGCTTTTATATTAAACATGACAGTTAGCACGGGCGTGTCAGCGGCCGCCACACTCCGCTAAGACATTCTGCCCAGCTTCGTCCTGCCTGATCGCGGTTCCGGGCAATAAGCCAGAACCGGAATGGGGCATCGGCGGCACGCTGACGTTAAACCTGCAGTATGCTGTATGGTATTCATGTATGATGGCCAAACAAACTAATTAATGTTGAATGAATGAAGTGACAGAATCCGACAAACGTATTTCAGTGGTTTATTTTTTTCTTGCAATGAATACTTATACAGTAATTTTATTACTGCACACCCCACCTAATACATGTAATATATAGTACAGGAGTGTGAAAGAAAATTAGATCATGCCGAGAAAAGGACCAACTAAGTCTGCTTTGACTTCAGAGAAGATCGTGCATCTGACTTGCCTTCGTCAGTAGGCTATATATCGGATGTAAGCTTCTATTTCATTCTTGCATTTCAAATTATACTAAGGAGTAAATTATTGTCATTGAAGTATTGTCATTACTATTTAAGTTGCCAAGGTGTTGTGTTAGTTCTGGATTTATTTTATAACATGTTGCAGCTAGATGGCTCCCTGGTAAAGCATTGTGGGTCTGAAGCTATGAAAAAAAACAGATACACATAGTTTTTGTGAAACAGTTTGCAAAATTCTACCGATGTTGTTATCGCTGTGCTTGCATTTACCTCTTTAGACACATTAAGAGAAATTTATGTGTGGAGAAGGTTTTTTGCTTACTGCTCGAGCTTTACAGACTCAGAGTCCAGGAGCACCTGTAGTACTCAGATGGGACAACAAACACTTAATATATCGCACATCCATTTTGGACGTTCCCCTCTGGTAGGGCTACCCTTTGTTCAGTAGGTAGCATACAGAAAATCTGTCTTTGTAGCTGACGGTGGGTCATCCTCTGAGACTTAGGGTCCCTCTTTTTAGCAAAGTCAGAGCTGTTGCTAGGGAGATGCAGGGCTGATGATATTGTTTCCATAGGAACCGCATCTAGCTCGAGTCTTCAGGACCGCTGATGTCCTGGAATGACATGTTGGGTCAGTGGTTGGCACTCTAGGATGAAATGGATCCTCTGAGTGGAACCTTTATTTAATTACTTTACTGGCACAATTTTAGAATTACAATTTTTCAATTACAAATAATTACAAATATGAGTTTTCAATTCTGAAGCAGTGCATCTCTGGTAAACATCCACATACGAGATTTTTAATTCCTACATTTATCATTAACCTGCAAGAAAGTTAAGAAAATAGTTTGCAGTAACTTTCACTTCTGTTCCCTTACCGTGAATTTCTTGTATTTTAGCACCTGTTTCTGGTAGGAGACTATGATGCAGTCTCGCCTGCAAAAACAAATCAAGGAATCAAGCAAGATAACGGGTAGCCGTGCAGGCAAGAAGCCTCCCGTTATGCTGTTAATAAGCACAGTGCTTGACATTTAATCACTGCCACCTCTAGTATTCTAATTTTCTGTCTCTACTCAATTGAATGGAACATCCATTGAAGTGGAACATGAATCTTATAAACCTTATATACTCCCCCCCCCAATCTCCCTGTGTTCTCTCACTTGCTGGTTATGCCGCCACCTGGTGGTAGTCCGGGTATGTTCTCCGAGGTCAGGTGCTTCATCACCTTTAGGAGGTCAGGGTCCTGGTCTTCTGATCTTAGCTCTTGGTAGATGTCTGCGGAACCAGAGCAATGTATCCTTATGTGGAAACCAAATGTTCTAAATGTACATGGCTTCACACTAAACCTACTGTCACACACAATAATAGTATCAAATGATAACTTGTATAATAATTATTATCTTCACCATTCATCGAATGCAGTTTGTCTCTACCTGCTACTTTGCTCTCAATAAACTGTTCCAGGGCAGCTTCCCGTTGCAGTGCCTCTGGTGACACCTTGGGGGCGTCAGGGAAGCAAATGATGATAATGCTGATATTGTCCAAACTACCCTGTTTGGGGGAGAGATGTGATCTTTGTTACTATGTGCCTGAAGTTCCTGTAGGAAATTTAGTATAGAGGGTCTATATTATTATTATTATTATTATTATTATTATTATTATTATTTACATTGTTTATGTGCGCTAAAATGTTTTGCGCTTGGAACAGGCGAAACACACACATAAACACATTTTCTTGACAGACCCTTAACACGACTGCACCGGGTGCTCGAGTTGCTTCAGTTGGTTAAAAGAGAAGTTAACGATGGAAAAAATTGTGGAAGCAAGACAGTCTAAACAAGAAATCAGAGTTACATGTGTGTAAAAACTGTAAAATGTGATTGCAAAGCATTGCATAAATAAATTTTTGGTTTTCAAAATAGTATTTTGCTAATTAAAGCTGGCAATCTAGTATAAGTAATAAATGGAGAACATTAAGGTCAAATGCATCTGATCTCTGCCAACAGAACAACTGGTCCCAGTCTGGCCCCCCACTTGAAATGGTCTTGAACCACCACTGTAGTGATGATTAAAATGAAAATAACAGCTGGAACAATTAATCACTATTTTAATAATCATTGGGCCGTCAAGTCATTGTCAACCCCTGGCTACCAAAATTCTCAAGAACATCCTGTCTTTTATTCAGGTCCTCAAGCTTCCCAGGAGCACGGCTGTTGTTATGGTGACTGAACAAAGGGAACATTCTGGACCACACCTCCGCTTTTGCCAAATGCCAGAGGCACCTACCCAAGGACAAGGTGTGAAATTGAAAAAAACACGACCAAAGGGGTTCTTGTTCTGCACATGGAGTCTACAGGCAGCTGCAGTTGGCGGGTTTATTTACAGTTTGGCATGAGTTCGTAGCTTCATTTGATTTGACTGGGGCTGCTGTGGGTCTGGACAGCACTTCAGTCAAGGTCAGGGACCAATTTGTAATGAGATTGGGTTAATTTAGGATTCCCAGAAGGACTTTGTTGGTCTTGTCTGTCGTGGTGTTAAATGTTCAGGCTGTGGGCTGAGAGGGAGAGTGAGATCGTCTTAAGCTTTTGACAACGCTAGCATGCATTTTTATTGTTGTGTTTCAGCTCGCACGGAGTAATACCTGAGTAAGTAAACTAGCAATGGTACAAAGCAGAAGGGTAGAGACGGATACTTTAGTAATCCTGAAGGGGACTGCAGACACACCAGCTCGTAAGGTTTTCCCTACTGGGTCCTCGGGGACCCCCACAGCCTGCGTTTTTAGCTCCCTGCTAAACAGCTCACATTTTCCTACCTACTTGGAGCTAGGAAGGAGCAAAAACATGGATGCCCAAGGACCAGATTGGGAAAAACAAAACCAACAAGTCAATCGTAGGGGTTCGGGATGCTTGGAGGATGCAGGATGGATGGAGCGGTATTTATTCTCCATAAAGCAGGAGCCGTTTCACTGATAAACCGGGTTGCTCTCTGAAAAAGGGCAAGCAGTCACCCCTGTCAAAGCAGCTTTGGCTTGCATTTGGTCACAAATTCTCCCCTAATCCTTCAACTGCATAGCCTGCACTTGTTTGCTAATCCCGCTCCTTAGAGGACAGAAGATCAACCTTCACTTAGTAAAAGGGGCTTATGGACACAACAGCATGTCAGTGAATCTCACACTCGATGCAGGGTTCAGCTTTGGGTCTGTGCTTTTTTCTGTGTTCCCCACAGCAAGTATCTGCTAGTACCCACTTCCTGAAGGCACACTTGCGCACACATCACACACCCACATCCCTGAAATGGATTGTGGGGACGAGAGTGATTTTAAACTGTTTCTTTCCTGCACAGAGATACTATATTTGGGATATATTAGAAATCCTGCCCCCTGGACACAGTGTTTCCTCTGGCCCCCCGCTTGGATTAGCACTTTATCAATGGGTCCCATCCTCTTGGTTAGGGAACTATGCCTGTGATTGGAAGGTTCAATTTTCATGGTCAGCAGGGTGATGTCATCATTGGGTCCTTGACCAAGGCTTCCAATTACTCTATGCACTGACTCTGCTCCCCCTCCCCTCCACAAAATAATAAAGTATACACTTTTGGTAAATGTGTCTGTTAAATAAATGTAAACGTAACATAAATGGGTGTCGACATGCATTTCCTTCTCAAGGCATTATGGATGTATGCAGGGAGTCGTAACCCATCACTGACCTTGTAGAGACAGAGGTCTATGACCTGAGCGCAAACCTCCCGCAGGTCATCAGCGACCTGCATCCGGTCGTGCACAAAAGCACAGAGTTCCTCGTTGTCTATGGCATCCCACACGCCATCGCAAGCCACCACTAGGAACTCGTCTGCGGGTGAGCGCTCCAGCTGGAACACCTCGGGCTCGGGTGAGACTAGCTGCTCCGTCTGTGGCCGCCAGGAGACCTCTTTGAAGTCAAAGTCGCCCAGGGCCCGGGAGACGGCCAGCGAGCCGTTGACTCGCTGCAGGGTGACGGAGCCGCCCGCATTCTGGATGCGCGCCTTCTCGCGCGGGTTGCATGGCTTGTGGTCTTCGGTGTAGAAGCAGACGAGGCCGTGGCGGCACAGCAGCACCCGCGAGTCACCGCAGTTGATGAGGTAGATGTGGCGTGGCGAGAGCATGACAGCAGCAGCGGTGGAACCACTGCAATCCCAGCATGCACTGCGGGCCAGACTGTGCATGTGCCTGTCAATATTCAGGAAACCCTCTCGGATCCCTTCTTTAACCTCCGCTGGGTCATCTTCCGCTTTAATTCTGCCTGCAGGGGGAAAACACTACATAAAGAATTTGCATATCAAAATGATTAAATCCCAAACCCTAGAGGTGTGAGGTAGCAGTACTACCCACTGAGCCAAGGCCGTAGATTTGGGTATGGATGGTAGGGGTATGTCCCTGTCAGTATAGTGCAAGTACCATGAGCATTTTGAGGGGTGGCAGTTTAGGGGCTGTTTTGGTCCCTGGGTCACTGTACCTTGTTTTAGGCATAATTCAACTAGTATTGTTCAAGTTAAAAATATCAACCAAATATTATTAGGGAATCGAGGCCTACATTACTACTCAATGTTATAAATGGTTTTCATAGAAAACTCTACATTTTTCACAATTTTAATTTTAAGACATTTTTACAGAGTAAATAAATAGCTGATTTCAATTTCTGAAATATCTGACTATTGACAGCAGGGATGGGACTTTGTTTTAATTTGATTAGCGGTAACAACAATAATTATTATGTAGAAATAATAAACGTAAATATACAGCATGCTGTGTTGAACCTCGAGTTCACGAACCACCGAGGCAGCACAGTGTTTTCATGATCGTCACAAAGTAGTGTGCGCGTTCGTTATCATGGACCACTGTATTAAACCCAAATTTTTAATATAATGCACTGTATGGCAGTCTGTTTGTAAGTACGAGGTGTCCTTAAGCCAGACCTTCTTAACCCTGGGACAGCCTGCGTGATTTAAGAGTGTAGTGTCATGGATACTCATTCACAAATCTAACTAAAAATTATTATTCACTGTAGACCAAAAGCAGGAAACGGAGGCGGTATAACCTGTGGCCAGTATGTGATCCAGCAGGTGTCTGGAGCAGTATTCGGCTACTGTGCTGCCTGCATGCCCGTCGTACACAGCGTAGTAACCCCAGCCGTACATGTCTGCGGCCATCTCGGGGATGCAGGTGTGTGCGTCCTCCATGCGGGACCTCCAGCCCTGCATGCTGCCCACCGCGTAGCTAATGCCACACCTGTCACTCCCCTCCGCCAGGCGCTTCTCCAGGACGGGCCGATCCAGATAGACACCGGACTCTTCGTCATCATCCTCCTCCCCTTCCTCATCCCCATCTTGCCCCTGGGTCCCCTTAAAGAAAAATGCGACCATCCTCTCTGTCTCCTTGATGATCTGCCGCAGGAAGGAGGGCACCTCCGCCTTGCTCGCCCTGCGACTCGTCCTCATGGCTGCCATAGAGTGTTGTTCTCTTTTGCCCCGGAGAATCACCCTCGCTCAGGCACCGTCCATGACATTCCAAGTCGCGATTAATCCATCTATTCCTGTGCTCTTATCCCTACACAGCATCCCCTCCCCCGTTTCTAATCTCCGCCTTCTTCAGTGAGCTGGGTAATGCACGGCACCCCGAATCCTGCTGTTCCATAACCACCCAGCAAACTGCCATGAAAGCAATATATTGTGTCAGATAATACAGGAGAGGTGACTCAGCTATTGGTCAGCACTACTCAGCACTACCATGACACACTGAGTGTGCTCCAAGCGTAATGCACCTGACCTCTCAATGCACTATTGCATTCATGTTACTGTCTTTTTGTTCTGAATAAGTAGCAAATAAAATATTTCTTTCAATGACACAGCAAAGAATGTGTTTAAATCTTTAGTACCTTTAGGAATAATAAACACATTCAGTTATACAGGAGTAACTACTGACTGCTACTATTTCATGCAAATTGTTATAGGTCCACCTGGACACAAGAGGGCGACGTGATAC
The DNA here is from genome assembly GCA_026779585.1 of Mormyrus proboscirostris. Classification (NCBI taxonomy): domain Eukaryota; kingdom Metazoa; phylum Chordata; class Actinopteri; order Osteoglossiformes; family Mormyridae; genus Mormyrus; species Mormyrus proboscirostris. The sequence goes on along the minus strand of JAODKF010000042.1, from coordinate 9,708,078 downwards.
ACTTATCGTCAACGCTGCCACGGGAAGGAAACAAAGTTCCTTATTAAGACAGGAAATATCTATTAATTCTGCCTCATTGGGTTCATCTTTAAACAGCATGGAGTTTTTTGATGTTAGCACAGGCATGTTATTCTTGTTACTCTTTCACTCTTTGCCTGTCCCTCTCTGATCAATTGCTACCACAATGTCTATTCTTTTGCTTACCATTCTAGATCCCTGACTGAGGTCTGTGAGCTGTCTTTTTTTCTTTCTCTCACCGATCACTCAATGGCTTGATTTTTTATCTTTTTCTAGTATATCCTGGTTCTTCCCTGCACTTGAGTCTAGACGACCTCTTCAGACTACCTGTGAACTAGGTGTTGTCGGTTAGATCCCAAATTGGGGGAGCTGTTCAGCCAGAAGCAGAGTACATGTATACAACTTTATCAAAGTTCAACTTTATAAAACCAGAAATGCTCCCAGGGCACCAGATGAAAGCACTGACCCTGTGATTGGACCCCAAGCACCAGTCAAAAGTTTGGACATACCTACCCATAGAAAGATTTATTTGTACTATTCTCTACATTTTAGAACAATTATAAAGACATCAAAACTATAAAATAAAAAATAGGGGTTATGCACTGGCCAAAAAAGTATTAAATTATTATTTGTTGGAGGGCAGCTCTATGGGTTGTGACTCAGAGGGTTCCTGGTTCGATCCCCAAGGTCCGTGTCACACGCCAATCGTGCCGCTCCTCCTGTACCACGCCCCCCTCGTTAACCTCCTGTGGATTCCCAGTGTTTATCAGTTCAGTATAATTAGTCTGCGTTTCAGATTCATTTCCGGAGTTCTGTCATTGTAGTGTCGTTTCCTTATACCCTGTCGGTTCCCATTTAAATCCATTTATTTTACCCTGGTTTTTATCTCCTTTGCCTGTTTCCCTGGTCTGTGCACCGCAGGTCGTGACAGTCGGCAGCGCAATCTCGCCATTGGGCCAATGAGCAAGGCCCTTAACCCAAACTGCTCCAGGGACTGGCTGACCGTACTGTCTCCTCTATGCCAGTTCCGTGAGGTGGCCTCCTGGGATACTTTTTCAGCTGTTCTGAAGGAGATTTCATATACGCTAAGCACTCACTGGCCACTGTTCCTTCACTCTTTGGTCAGACTCCTCCAAAACCATCTCTACTGTGTTTAGGTCATGTGGCCAGGTCATGTGATGCGATACTATTGCTCTCCTTTGTAGGCAGCTTGGCGTGTCCAAACTTTTGTCTGGTACTGTATATAAAAGTGTGTGTATGTCAAAAGAGAGCAAGATGGCATATGCGAAAAGAAGCATTCCAATATATCAATATATTTATAATGTGCTAGTGCAAATGGCAAATAAAGCATTATTTCATTTCATTATAAATTCTCAAGTCATATATTTCACTTCCCAAAACAGAGTGGCCTACACAATTCACACCTAAATAAAAAAATCTATAAAAACTAATGCATTTGCTCTAATACTCCTGTTTTAACTAAACTCTAAAACTGATGTGGATGGAGTTTATATAACTCAGATCAGGTGAAATCACAGTAACGTTTATTTCTTTAAGTGCACATTTTTGTCCACAGCACCATACACGTGCAGAACATCAGCTTGGGCACAAAAGACAGGGTAAGCCAGTGTGCTTTAATGGCCCAGCAGTGACACAATTACTCTGCTGACCATGGGACTTGAACCCACAACCTTCTAGGCAAGGGCTTTAACCCATTGAGCTATACCCCAAGCTACACCTAAGTGTCTACAGGATGCCTTTGTGATTTTGTCTGCCCTGTAACAGACTGACAGCTTGCATCCGCGATATCACTTGTCTTGTTCACTTTACGTCCTGGAAGAGGTTGCGGGCCCACAGCCCTGGGTTGGTACTTATGGAAGATGGATGGACGTCGTACCTGTCACAGTGTTATATGAATGGCTGGTACTCTTTGTTACTTCATATCAAAATTATTTGAATGGCATGAAACTGTGAGTTATCTTCTTGATTGAGAGGTGTGTTATGTTGCAGGCTAACTTTTAGTTCATCTTAAATCGAGGGTGTTTGATCTGGTAGATGCTCACTTCTAAATATTAAACCAATCAACAAATTTCCCCCAGGAATCAATAAAGTAAGTCTGTATGTCTGCTTATCTGTCTACATGTGTAAATATAGCATGTCTCTCACTCATCTTAAAAAATAAAATAAATAAATATACAATTACATAAAAGTGACACAATGAATAAATTACTTTACGGTATGAGTCCTTTGGCTAAAACCACACAGATGTAAGAAAATAAGGCTGCAAAGTAAAACTCATCAGACCATATTGCCTCATTCCACAGATCACAGGCTGCATTTATGCTCTATCCACAATGTTACGCCTCATTGTACTTTGGCCTGGATGCAGGCAGCTTTCAAATGTCAGTCTAGCCATAAAATCCAGCTCGCTGTAGGTCACAACGTTCAGTTTTCAAGGCTGAAACACGGAGCCACTATCATGTCTTAAGTGTCTGTCTACCTTGGTTCTCAAGCTTTGATGCATGACCAATGGTAATTTTTACAGCTTCAGTTTGCCTGTTTTTCTATATGCATGATGGTTTCAAAGACTATTTTAAAATTTTCCCATGGGATCAATGGAGTATCTTATTTAATGTTGTCTCATCTGTATTTCAGGTGCTGGCTGTTTGGCTTCTTTGGAACTCAGTTATCTCATGTTGAAAACAAAAAAATGCTGATTGTCACACCTAATTTATAAGTAATACATACCGTTAATTGACATTCAACCTGAAATATGACCCTTTTGTAATTGTGATTTAGTTACCTCAAAGTTAAATCCCTTTTTATACAGTTTCTCCATTATCTTGTCCACCTCCTGTATATATAAATGCTGTTTTTGATTCACAAAATTTCACAAAATGTTTGATCAAAAAAAAACCCTTAAATGAGAATGATGTTGCATTGGGAGTAATGCTCATTTGATTTTCAGGATATCAGTCATTGGCTCATTTTTGGTCCATGTCAGCCTCTGTAGTGACATGTGGATCAGCTGACACACCATGTGACCACTTGTATTTGAAAGAAAAGCACTAGGCCTCTGGTGCAGTTGCCAGTTGACTCATGATCACATGTGTGTTCTTTCCCTATCTATTCAGAATTGTGTTGATTATAAGGGAATTGACTATAGGATAAATATGACTTAGTATTTAGGTAGTATTCTATTTGCTTGCCTATTTCTTAGCACATTGTAATAGCATTTACTATAATGAATCTGGGCTCCCTTTGTTTACAGTGAGCCCTAGAACAATAAAACTAGAGTAAAATGGTCACTTAATTAAAATTCATAAGAGGCAGAGCGCATGCGCGTATATACAGACAAACTGACAGGCTTCACACATACATGTCCAGAATAAGAGGTGTTACATATCAATACACACCGACAGTCGTCCTTGAATGAATAGGGCGGAGGAGCACATGTGCACAGAGGCACAAACACACTCCCCCCTCCCTCTCTCCTGCGCCTCTCCCCTGCATTCAATACACAGAGCGGGAGGGAGGGATAGAGAGAGGGAGGGGCCCGGGGAGAGAGAGAGGGAGAGGGAGGGTGTGGAAGCGAACGAGCGAGAGAGAGCCTGGGTGACGGCAGTGCATCGAGGGAAGAAGAAAGGAAAGGAGAGAGGGGGACGGAAGAGGGAGCCGGGGGAGAGAGGTCCACAGAGAGGAGCGACCGGCCGGCAGCGAGGGGAGGGCCAGTCTGAAGGGGCCCCGGAGAGTCTTAATGGAGCATGGGTCAGGTGCTGGGATTCTCCCACTGCAGTGCGTATCTTTTGTCTTTATTGCCGTCTTCCTGTCTGTTGGTGTAGCTCTTGGTGCATCCGTGCTACTGTTGATGGTCTACCCACCCCCTCCTCCCATCATCTCGCTGGGAGCATGGCTTGCAGCAAACACATTGGGATGGGTGGCAGGGTGCCGAGGTCCCGCCTTCCCTGTATAAATGCGCCAGAAAGCCCGGCGCACCGATGCATTTGACAGAACGAGCCCCTCGCTCAACGGAGGGGTGTAGAAGGGGATGGAGGTTGACGCTTGCATGTGGACGTGTCACTTGCATGGTTTCCTGCGATGCTGCGCCGCCGCTGCTGTGATCCCCCCACCCCAAGGCAGAACCATCGCATCCAAATGCATCAGTCAGCTGGATCTTGTCCAGAAGCTCTGGGGTTCGCCCAAGTGCCGTTTCCGGGGGTCACTTAGCCAGTCGATTACTTTCCGGGTCTCCTTCAACCAGCGCAGGAAGTCCAGAGTTTTCGGAGTCCAAGCTGGAGTTGGTGTTAATTACAGTTAATGTCCCACAGGACGAAATGGTTCATTGACCCTCCTTCAGCAACCAAAACAGGGTAGTCTAAATGATAAATATCTCTGTAATGTTTATACATTAACAATGAACTCTATTCTCTTATTTTATCATACTTCTACTGTTTGATCCAGCGGCTTCAGAGAGGCAACCATTTTGTTTCTTCTTCCTCAGCTCGTAAAATGTTTTGCACGCAGTTTAAGGGGATAGCTGGCAATCCATGCTGCGATGGTGTTCTGTCACGCTGCAGCACACTATTGCAGTTTGCTGATTAATGGGTCGGTCTTTTACCTTCTCTGCTCCATGCAGGCTGGAGCTCACCTAAGAACAGTCACATGAAAACGCGCATCTGCCTGTGTGGGTTGCGATCTGAAATGCTATGTTCGGCTAATGCTGTTTTTGAGACCATCTCTGTCATTCATAAATAAAGCTTTGTGGCACTGAAGCATATTTCAGCATTGGAGTCTATGCCCTGTCTTAGGTACTGTAGGGCAGTGTTTCTAAACCCGGTCCTTTTGACCCCCCATCCAGTCCATGTTTTTGCTCCCTCCCAGCTCCCTGCCAAACAGTCCACATTTGTAGGGAGCTGGGAGGGGGCAAAACATGGCCTGGCTAGGAAAACACTGCTATAGAGAATGAGAAGTGAACTCAGTGCTGATCCTCTCTGCTTCTGACTCTCGTTCCAGAGGAATTTGGTTCTGTCTCTTCGACACCTGACTCTACACCTCCCTGCACTGATGGTAAGGATCCACCCGCCCCGGCTTTGCCTTTCAGCTTCAGGAAACCGTGAGCTGGTGTTTCCTAAGGACTTCAGCTTTTAGTACACAGATTAGCGCTATTTTTCTGTTGGACCAGGCAGACAGTCTTGTCTATGATTTTGACTTGACACAATCAGCTTTTCTTTCCTCTCATTCTTCTTCCTAAAATAACAAAATAATACCCCAATTTGATCTGTAATTTTTCATTCTGCCAAACTGAAACAATAATTTTCTCAGTTAATACTGCTGCTTTCCTTAGGCTTAATATAAGTCTAGGTGTTACTATCAGGAATATTTTAAATCGCAGTGATGTGATGATGTGATGTCTCCTGCCTTCTGCTCTACGCTTCCTGGGATGGGCTCCAGGCTCAGTGTACCCTGTGATGGATAAGTGGTTATGGAAAATGGATGGATGGAGGGATGGATGAATGGATAGACTGAAGTGTAATTTAAGATGTGGCACACGTAGTATATTTTGAAATGTTTTATAATATCTGAACAGTTCTCAAGAAAGATGGATGGATGGATGGATGGATGGATAGTAATGTAATATGTCCAGTACGAATGAAACATTTTATATCTGTATAGCTCCATATCCTTGATGTACCATGTACTTATTATTCAGTATGGAAGAAAAGTATATGGATGTGTGGATGGATGGATGAGCAGCCACAGTAACATGTTTCTCATTGATTTCAGGTGGCAACGAGGAGTCAGACTTCCCAGAGTTGCAGACAGCACGGGAGTGGTCTGATGACGATGACGGTATTGATGACGATGAAGGCGGGGCCAGCAGCCCATCGGTGTGGGGAACACCCCGACAGAACTCTTTTGAGCTCACTTTCTCATACATAGCCTTCTCAGAGCCAGACTTGGGTGGGGCTTCACGATGGGACTCCTTGGGGGGGGGTCGGCGCAGGGTGTGGGGTCGGGGAGGCCGGACGGCCCTGACACGTGCAGATACCTCAGAGACACTTCCTCCTCTCGATTCGCCTCAAGAGGAATGGATGCCTGACTCTTTTCTACCTGAGGAAATGGAGATGGAGGCAGAGATGGAGGATGAGGCAGAGGGGACACCTGGGGAGGAGCCTGGCCCTTCCTCAAGCCTTGAACTGACACTGCAGCCTCCATTTTCATCAATGCCTCCGATGGACCTTAAGGACGAGGAGCCTGCAGTAGAGGGCAGTGAGCAGGGACAGTCCTCACAATCCCAGCAGCTTGACCTTTCAGACAGCCACCAAGGTAAGCAGCTTCAGAACAATGTTACATTATAGAAGAACTTAAACACACTGCACAGAACCATGCTGCTGCCAGAAACCATGCTGCTTGGTTCCTAAGAGATCATAGCAGGAGTTTTGGGCTAGGCCAGTCAGCATTTTCCACTGCTTTCATTAGCAACTCGACATTTCCATAATACTGTATCTCCACGTTTAATCATGGCTTGGAGCAATGCTTTGCAGCACACCAATGATGGATCTCTATGAGGCTGTAACTAAGGAATGAGATCTTGTTTTGCATTTGTGTGGATTAACCTTGAAAAAGATGGGCAGTTCAGTAATGGCAGATGATATAGTTATCAGACTGAGGTTTATAGCGAAAAATCCTAAGCCACCTGGCAAAATGTCACCTTGCCCTCAAGAGTACCAGCACCTACTACTGAATAATAAGGGGAATATCGGCACCCGGTGCTGAATAACAAGGGGAGTACCGGCACCTGGTACTGAATAACAAGGGGAGTACCGGCACCTGGTACTGAATAATAAGGGGAGCACCGACACCTGGTACTGAATACAACGGGAGTACCAGCACCTAGTACTGAATAACAAGGAGAATACCGGCACCTGGTGCTGAATAACAATGGGAGTACCGGAACCTAGTACTGAATATCAAAGGGAGTGCTGGCATCTGCCACTGAATAACAAGGGGAGTACCAGCACCTGGTACTGAATATCAAAGGGAGCACCAGCACCTGGTACTGAATAACAAGGGGAGTACTGGCACCTGGTACTGAATAACAAGGGGAGCACTGGCACCTGGTACTGAATATCAAAGTGAGTACCAACACCTGGTACTGAATAACAAGGGGAGTACTGGCAGCTGGTACTGAATAACAAGGGGAATACCAGCACTTGTTTTTCCTCACTTTAATTACATGCCCATACTGAGCCCCTGAGAGTGAACAACCACAGTATGTTAGCTAAAGCAATGCAAATGATACCCTTTACTCTTTATTGATAACTGTGTTTGTTGAGGTTTAAGTAATACTATGTTTTTAAGTAATTTATAGTATGACTGAATAATTACTTAATAGTTACTTTGTGCCTTGAGTGGAACAGGAGTGCTTCTGGAAGGACTGGAAATTCCTTGTTAAAATTTTGACAAATTTACATTGGACATTGTACCATTGTACAAATTGATTTGGATTCAAAACACATAGGTGCATACACCTGTTTACATTTATTGTTTTATTCATTTTTAAAATGATCATCACACTCACAATTAGCATTCATAATAGTTTCTTAAATTCCTAAATATAAGGTATTGTAACATCAATGACAAACCTAGGGAAACAGACTTGAATGTGGACTAAATTCAGCACATGACATTAGAATAAACGCAAGACAGCTGGTACGATGGGAATTCACACGTGGGTAACGAGGTGGGCGTGGCACATGTAAGGATTGGACACGCAGGTCATGACAGGCATAGGTTTGGTTTTAATATTGGTAGGGACCATATCAGCTCTAAGCTTCCGCCCCCTCTAAACACACACAGTACTCCCACAATATTGGTAGGGTTATGTTTGTACCATCCATGCCCAAATCTACACCCTTGCCTAAAAATCTAAAATGAAAATGTAATTATAGTAACACTTTTATCTATATAATTTGTCAGTCTAAAATGTACATGAATTGAAATATTTCTCTTGGTCGTAGCAATGACATACTTGCTTATGTGTAAGTTTTTTGAAAAGTTTCTATATGCTGTACTTTTGTTGAGAGTTTGTTATGCCATGTGTTCCACTCTGCAGTTTCATGTGCTGGAGAAAGCTCTCCTGTTGCCATGGAAACCATAGACACATTCTTCGTAGCTGAGCAACCAGGAGGTGGGATCACTGACGTGACATCATCTACTTCATCTTCTTCTATTGGCCAAAGCACTCAGGAAGAGCCGGGGAGTGAGCACTTGTACTCAGAGTTAAGCCTATCAGAGGACACAACACAGTGGATGCAGACAGAAGGTAGAAGGCCATTGTATCTACCTCTTTGATTATGCTTCTGGATTTTCTTTCTAGGCTGTTTGAGTTTGTGGATTCTTCTCATAATGACATTGGTTGTGTCCTTGTGTGTAAAACAACAGTATTATTATAGCATATAATGTTAACTCTCCACAACATTTTTACTGTCAGTGGTGGCACAGCACACTGTGAATTCCCTTGAACTGAAGTTCTCAAAATATCCAGAATTGAAGGCAAGCTGATAAAATCATAGGCACTTGCATTTGTATGGTAGAGATAGAACAGCAGAATCAGAATCTGCGTGACCTGGGATCAAGAGGATGTAGACAAATTAGCCAATTTATAACACAAGGCCTGTCTTTCAGTTTTATTACAGTGAAGCAGTGGGCATCAGTTTCCTTTCAGCAAAGTGTGACTGATTGCTGAATCACTCATTGCTCTGACAGCACTGCACTTTTAAATAAGCAATTTGTTATGTTAGTATCTATGAGAGTTTGAGATTTGAGAGGTTTGAGAGATGATATGAGATGAGGCTGTAAATAATGTGCCCCACAATGTAATAAAAGCTTTTTTTAACATCGTGGGGACCATTTTGGTTACTTACGATTAGGGTTATGGGTAGGGGTTAAGGTCATCATATGGGGATTACAGTTTTCCCCATAGAAAAATATAATTCCCCACAAAGATATAATTACAAACCTGTGTGTGTCTGCACGTGTCTGTGTGTGTGTGTCTTCTGGGGGGGGGGGGGGGTGAGGGGGTGTGTACAATTGGCCGGATATAATTAGGACAGCAGTACTGCTGACTGGGCAGGAGTGGCCAAAAACAGCCCCAAGGGCCTTAGCCAGTCGGGGGGTCTGCGACAAGAGGGATCAGCTAGACCAAGCGGCCAAAATGACGGACAAAGGTGAGGGAGAGAAGCCCGGAAAATGAGATTAATGCCGGAATCACAAAAAGATGGGAGTCTGGGGGCCATTTGGTTGGCATCTAAGCCAGGAAGTGGGCTTTAGCAATGGCCGACAATGAGAAGCCATTGTGTTCTTCTGCCTGTGGAGCAGTGAGCTTGTTCTACACTTCTGAGGATGAGTCATGATTCAGTCCTTGGTAGGACGACAGATCACTCTTGCAGAGACACAGATATTACTGAGATCTTTTGGATCTTCTGTAAGAAAGAGAAGGACTCCGAGGGTGATATTTATTGAAGTTGTATGACAGGTGTCAGCAGTACTTAGTCTGTAGTTGAGTGAGTCGTGAATTTGGAACATGCCACATCAGATCAGATGGGTCTATCCATTATTTTGACTTGGAAAACATGAGCTATCTGTTCGCATTTCTTTTTAATAAGCTGCTCTTGGATTTGTAGGTCAGAAGTTGCAGAGACGCTGCAGTTGTTTACTTTAAAAGGATTCCACGCTGTGATTTTAACCAGAGACTATGACTTTCAGTGGGTGGAAAGCAGCTTCTGTCAGATTGTGTGTGGCTGCATGCTATCTGTCTGTGTTTGTGTGCCTGCCTACAAATTGTTGTACTTAAAATTCACAACTCACCCATTCAGAATTATTCAAGACCTGAGAGTCACTGCTAAAGGGTCAGAAATAGCTTGTCGATCACACTACAAGATTTTAAATCCAATTATTTAAAAATTTTAAATAAACAAATATCAGTAGTGCATTAAAGCAGTAATCGATTATGATATATACTTTTTTTTTTCGGCGTGATGATAATGTGGTTCTGGCTTTCAGCGTGGCAGCTCTCACTTATGGAGGACTCTGCATCCATCTGTTCGAGGGACAGGTGTCATGTTTTATGAATAGCGCTGCAGTTGGTCTATCCTCTGTCATGCTTACGGGCACCAGGTGCTAAGGGAACATCTCCGCCGTCAATGTGGCCCCCGCTGCCCGTCTGTCCGAGTGCCTGCAGCTTCACAGGAGAACTCGGCAGTGACTGAATACATTGTGAGGATTGGCTAAGCTTCACTGGATGCTGGTTAAGTTTGAAAATTAGCTCAACGCAGGCAAATTGGCTGTATTTGCATTGAACGCTCAGTCCTCCGACCTTCCAGGATATATGTAAAGCTGCCCATGGCTGAAAGGTGAAATAATATCATCTGCAAATATTTCAGGTTAACAGCAGAAAAAAACTAATGTATGTTAAAGTGAAACTCGAGGCTGTGTTTGCATTGTGTGGAGAAAACTCTGATATGGGGGGGGGGGGATGGGATGGGGGAGGGCAGAAGGATAACCGCT
>JAODKF010000042.1:9671045-9691312 GCA_026779585.1 Mormyrus proboscirostris | reverse complement strand
TTATGCTGACTGTCATTTGCATCGACTATTTAGGAAAATCGGAGAAAAATATCATTTGCATAATAATTTGGAACGTGCTGTACCTTTTTATAACTATTTATAGCTGTTTTTATAATACCTTATGAATGCATTACGAGAGTGTGCATAATGCAGTTATATGACTGCTCTAAGTGTCACCAGAATTCCTTTATTAAAACTACATTATGTGAAAAATATGTAGCAGGTTGCAAAAAAAAACTCATTTGACTTAAGCCCATTATAAAGCCAGTTGCTCCAATCAATTAACTCACTAAGTTTCTGAATGACCCCTGGTACAATTTCACCGAAATGTTAAATAATACGACTAAAGCTGTATTTCCATTTTCTGTGTTCTCCTCTGACAGTTTTCACAGGTTGTGTCAAGGTGGGAGTCCTGGGTTGGACCGTGACCCCACCCCTGGTGGAGCCAAGCCCAAAATAAAATAGGGGGCCGGGGTGAAGCTACAGGCTGTCACTCAGATGTCTTAACCAGCAACCTGTGTCCGCATGGCTTGGGGGAGGAGTACATGTGGGAGGGAGGGGGGAAAGAATGAGCCTCATGGAAATAGATGGTTGGGGGGGGGGGGTGTCGGAATCTTTGGTCCTGGAATTTCTGGTGGGATCCAGTGGGAGTAAGAAGTCTCACTGGACTAGTGAGACAAAGAAACACTGCTGCTCTATGAAAAAGGCAGCTCCAGTCCTTGGCGGAAGGTCAGAACACAGGCAGGCCTGCAAGGGACCTTCATCCAATCAGAGGAGCCACAACATTATGACATCATTCGACGGTTAGCTGGGAAACTCCCTGAGCCGACGCAAGACTGGAGTCGGCTCATGGCCGGGAAGAGGGACCGATAAGCAGGCGAACCATCAGGCTTCCGAGCACAGAGGTGATGGATTCCAATGTGACGCTTGGTGCGTTGGCCTGATGTCAAGTGGAAACCTGCAGCTTTCTTAGTCTGTCACCCAAGAGTGCAATTAAAATACATAAGTCTCCTTTTACTACGTTTCCACTTCCTTTTCCTGGAGACAGTCAGGCGTGTGAGGATCTTGGAATGACTCACACTCCCAGTTCGGCTGACATGAGTTTGGGAGGATTCATAGCCTTGTTCCCGGGGGGGTGGAAAACAGGCTCAGCTGAACATGAACACAGGCTTTAACTGAATTATGGAGGAAATCAGTGGGAATGGGAAACAGACATAGCAGGGTACACAACCAGGCATTACACGGTTATATCAGCTTACATCATTTACTTCCCTTCTATACATGTCCTATTGGCCATATCAGTTATTCTTCAGATTTCAATAGGATGGGTTCATCACGCAATATATGGAAAAATCAGTCATGGCGACACTCCTTATTCTTCTTCTTGATGATGCTTCTTTCATCAGATTTGGCTGCGTGCAGTGTCCCCCATCGTGCCTCTAAGGTAGTGAGCTCGCCCTCTACCGCTCACTTATGCAGCCAGCAGCTGGCCAGCTTAAACACTATCCCCTAGTGGTTGAATGATGTCACTACCACTCAACAGTGGCTCTTAATCACGAGATGACACACAGCCTGGGTCCATAGCTGCGGTGAGCCCACGGCATTGATCTGGATATTTTCAGGTTTAGTTTCGACTGTATGAAAATATGTCACATTCAAACCAGACTTCACAGCTTTACTATCAGGGAGGCCCAAACCCACGAGTGCTGATCTTACCCCATTTCAGGATTAGTCTCTAGCCCATCATCAAAGTGCATTTATTAATTATAATCAGGCTGACGTGGGGACGTTCAATGTGATGAACAGAAGAATCAGTAGCAACGTTTTAAGAGCTGTACAAATATATGTCCGGGGAGTGTAGCTAGTGGTTCCAGAACATTACTTCATCAGGAAGTAGTTGCAAGACTAATCGAACAGTGGTTTTTAGTATTTATATATGATAGCCTACTATAATGTTAGAAGTACCTTTTGAATATTTTAAGACTGCGATGAACAAGTATAATACGTTGTTACTAAAATTTAATGATAATGAATGTTAAATCTCATTTTAATATTTCCCAAACATTGCATAAATATCGGGCACTTAAAATTCTTACAAATATATAAAAATCAATTGATAAATAAAGCATACATAAATCAAGTAATATTTTAAAATCAAATGTATTTCGGTATTTATTTAGGTAGACTCGCCACAGAGCTGCACCCAAAGGAGCGGAGTCTCCCGGTACCCCTTTAACGGGCGCTTGCGTCAAATGGTCTGTCATGTGCATGTATTACATTACGAACTGGTAATACACAATGAAAGTTTAGTGGAGCTATGCTGCAGAATGTCATTTAGAGGTGGGTTGATTTTTCGCTTGCCTTAATGTTCGTATTTTACTCATTTGCTTTAAAAAACTTAAACTTAAAAAAAATCTGGTTCCGTGTGTATGCTCAGATGTATGTATGCATGTACATTTGTGCACAGAGGTACTTTTGTGCGTGCCTTTGCGAAATGAAATGGTCAGTAGAAAAGGATGGGTCACTCCAGGTTTTGCCACGCCGCAGTGTCCTTGCACTTTCCTCGTGCGCTCAGATATGCAGAGACAGTGGTATCTCATCCAGATACAGTCACTTTTACCTGAGGCTGGGACTAACTGAATTCCCCCTTGATCAGAATAGAACTGTGGTTCTGATATAAACTTAAAACATCCAACTGCACCAAGGTTCTTTAGAGTTTGAGAGTATTTTGTGAAAATGATGTCCAAAACGTAAGCACCCTCTAGTGGTGCGGAGATGATCTACTGTAGCCTTATCAATGGTGATCGAAGGAAGGTACATGAACATGTAAGAGACTTTGACTTGACTGAGAAAAACAAGTATGATCTAACAAACTTTATTGTACTGTGATGAATTTATGAATAATCTGTTTAGGATTACTTTTGTAATTACATACAAATAATATAATTGATTCTTGCAATAAAGAGATGAAAAAAAATCTATGGATAAAAGCATTTTTTGTGATGCACCATCCATTGTTGTTTTTGCAGGAATGGTTGATAATGCGTGGATTACACTAAGCAATATTAAGAAGAGTTCACCTGAGTACTTGTGTATGTCATTTTATTTTAAACAAACTCCACAATGGCCAACTTTGGAACAAGGGCAAGGGCAGGCACTTATACACACAGGTAACTGGTACTACACAAGAAACAGGTGCAGGCCATTGACAAAAGTGCAGGCTAGGAATAACAAGGCTTGGGTGTGGGCCATAAGCGGTCAGGAAAGTTTCAAACACTAAGAAAGGGATGACTAGCGCCACCTGCTGGCCAAACAGGTAAATGGCAGACAGGACAGGACAGGACAATTCTCTCTCAATACCGAGCACATCCAACTTAAATAAACGATTCTTGCCCGAGGACACATTTAATAATTCGTGCAGAGATGGTATAGCTGCATTAAATTTAACCGTAAGATGGCGCTCGTTGACAGCGCATAATATGGCTGACAAAAGTCTGGCAACCTTCGCCTGCCAGAAACGACGTATTACTCACATCTCTATATTAAGTTTTACGAAAATCAATGCTGGGATCAAGTGTCATAATATTTTTAAATATTGTTTTACATTCATGTGTATTTCTTTTGGAAATTGTACAGCTAGACAATTTACTATTATTGAATCAAAATGGCTTGTTTAGTAAAATCGTTGAAATCTGATTAAGAGTAGCGGTTTTGATCTTCGAGGTTTTGCTGTAGGTAAGTAAACAGCGGGGAAAACAAATCCATGATAAAAACACCCGGACTTACGGTTTGCTTAAAATTATAACATCGATAAACTATTAATATTAAAACTGATTAATACGTTTCAACTTACAACTGCCGTGTCCCTTGTGGGATACGAACCCTCTGGGCTGCTCTGCCAATGCATCATACTCTTATTAATGGCTACTTGTGTTTGTAAAGTAGACAAGTGAATGAACAATAGCGAAAATTCAAAAAACAAGTAGACCTACTTCGATCTATTTGTCAAATATAGCGTGTTGATGAATAACTAATGAGGTCGCTAGTAACCGCAACGTTAGAGTTGACTGAGAAAGCGTCTCTACTAAACGCGCAGTAAACGCAAGAACAAATCGCACGTGGTAAGAACAGCCCATGCAGGGTGGCAGGCAAGTCCGCTCATGTTTTTAAAATAACTAGTGTATTATTTTATATATAGATTAAGCCTACGTGAACTGGACCAGTTCGTACTTTCTAGTTTATGCTTTATTAATATGTCAATAATTTTAAACAGATATTTAAAATTATTGTTACCAGGGTTATTTATATTTTTTTTCACTGACCTTATGGCTTGCGGTATTCTTGGAGAGGTCCCATCTATTATTTTATAAAGAATCTCGCCTTTTACGGGGGATATATTTACCCAGTATCGCTAGGCAGCGATTCCTTAAAATAGTGGGTTAAATACGGATGATAGTTTTTCATTCATTTTTACCAGCGTTTGCCAGTGATATTCGCATTTGCCTCGACCTATTAATGTGTTTAATCGGTTATTAAAAACAAAGTTTAGTTTAATAACATTAATTAAACATTAGATCTAATATATTAATTAATTACCTTTTGTGGTGCTGTTTTTGAAAAAATGTTTTCAGGGATCAAATTCTGAGTAACAAAAAACTTCTAAACAATATGCTACATATTACTTAATAGGGTACGATGTTTTTATGTAGTATACGCATATTATTCCAGATGGGTAAAGGTTTTGCTACTACGTTAACAGAGGAGACTTAATCGATTCTTAAGGCTGTCGGAATATACAATTCATAGTTTTTAATCAATGATATTTCGAACATTTGAACTTAAGCCGGGCCCCGTGTGCGCACGCTTGGAATCGAAAACGGAGGCAGAGTGGGAGGGAATAGGCAAATCGAGCCAGGGTTTAAATAGCAAAACCTAGGCAAAAACCAGTTTGAGAACCTGGAGGACTGACTACTAAGTCTGGGAAGTTAGACAGTGAACTGCTTTAATTTTTTTTTTTTTGTATGAATATTTTAAGCTGTATTGGCACAATTCGTATGTAATTAAAAGGGGACGATAAAGTAGTTATTTCGCCTAATAGATTTTTTTGATGGTTAAAAAAAAGTTTTTTTGTCTTGGGTGAGGAAAAGGGCGTGAAAAATCAGTAATGCCGTCCCCGAACTCGGTGGATTACAGCAAATTGATGGCACCGCCAGTGCCGCCACACAAACCCAGAGCGGGGCGTCCCGCGGAAGCTGGTGAGCGGCTCCTGAAGTGCGTGCTGCTGGGCGACGGTGCGGTGGGTAAGACGAGCTTGGTGGTCAGCTACACCACCAACGGCTACCCCACCAAGTACGTACCCACGGCTTTCGATGACTTCTCAGGTAATTTCTCCTCCGACCAAGAATGTCATTATATTGCTTAGTTGATTTTTTTAACTTAATTTATCGCCTTATCACTCGCGTACAACTTGAGCGCGTATTAATAGGAAATTTACATAAAGTGTGCGAGTAAACTTAGATACTTCCTTTTTAAAAAATATCCTGGTTATGGAGTACAGAAATATGATGTTGGGATGTTAGTTTGTTTTGCCTACTGAGGTCAAAGTTCTGGACACGCGGCGCAAAACGGATCGCGGTGATTTATACTTCATATAACAGTTGTGTAATACCTGTGCCATGACATGAAGCTAAAACTCCAAATGGAATACCTTTTATATAAATATTTTTTATTAATTTAATATATTAATGTATTTTTTAACTTGTTAAATATTGGGCAGAATTTGATTGAATCACGTAAAACGATGTCAGGAAAAAATCTAAACGTGATGTGGCTGCAGTTAAGACTAGTAATGGGGGAGAGACTCGATTTCTGAGAGAGGTTACAGGGACGGGTCCTCTTAGGGGCGTTGGAGACCCCCCCGCCGACGACAGGGCAGTTAAGTGCATTGTCCACCTGTTTGTGTGTGTCACCTACTTTCCTATTAAAAGCAGCTGCAACACAAAGTAATAATGTAAATAACAGCCCAGAGGACAATTGCATCTCGCGCAGCCCTTTGATCCGGGGGCCACCCGCCGCACTGCTGCCTTCTGCTGTCTCTCTGCACAGCTGCAGAGTCACAGCCGGGAAGCAGGCCAGCTGTAAATCCTGCTATCCATGTTGCCAAATCAGAGTGCAGATGTCCTTTCCAGGTTTCTCTCTTAGGTGTTTTTTTCTGGAATATCGTCCTAGATTCTCATTTCAAACAAGGAGAGACTTTCACTTTGGAATCCCCTGCAGTCCTTTTTGATTATAATGCTGATTAAAATGTTGATGTACAATAATGTAGTAGGTTGGGGGGGGGTTGAGACACAAATTATCAGTCCTTGCAGAATGATTTTTATCCTTTTTTTAATCAGATTGAAAGTTCCCCTTTTGTTTTACTATCTGGAAGCAGTAGTGATTTTGATCCTTGAAGATATATCACCTGCCTGCACACATGCCTGTGGGCTCCTTATCTCTGGCTGGGGTCACCATCTTCGGGTATTTAACCACAAAGTAGGTTCTAGAATTCTAAATGAGAAAAAGATTTTTTTTTTTACCAACATGTGTTGTTTACCAATAAGGGTTTTAAATTATTTTTTTTTATGTTGCGATATCGTCAGATAAGCCAACATGGCGCTGAATCGCAGCATCAGTCGGGGAATCACTTCCGATGGATTCTCCTTCAGGTACCGTGACAGAATATCTATTTCACGGTGTGCTGTGCTCAGACATGTGATGTCATCGCCCTGCTGCTGGCTTATGTGAGAGACCAGGTACGAGCGGGAGTCGTGATTAGTTACTCGCACGTTCCTTGTGTATACACTAGATTGTGGTCTGCTTTTCTGTGGCCTCAACTGCGACTGAGTAGCCTGGCAGACTGTATGAGGGACATGGGCAGATTTTTTTCCCTTCCTCCTATTGTGTGAGTTACAGGCTGCCCATCCTTATAAACACCTCTGGCAGAAAGACGTGGAGGCGGAAGCCCCCACTGCTGATGACTGTGGACTTGTAGAAAGAGAGGGAGAGAAGGAGAACATGCATGGAAGGGACAAGGGCACCATTTATGTGCTCCTTGCTATATAGGGGTCATTGAGGGATTTGGGTTTTAGTGGGACTAGCCTGGTTGCGTCAACGGCCTTCATTCTTGAGCAGGCCGACTCCATTTCTGGCCACGATGACGTCCGTTCGTATGATGTACGGCAAAGTGGATTTAGAATCCGGAAGCCCGGTCTGATCTTGGGGAAACTATAGGCCATTGTGTTTGCAGACGGTCATGGCTGGTAGTGAGGAATGTGGGTAGACTAACAACCCCTGAGCTGTCTGGGTCTGACATTTTGAACCCCCTCCCCTCTTTTACAGCCGTGGTGCAGGTGGACGGAAACCCGGTGAGGCTGCAGCTCTGTGACACTGCTGGCCAGGTGGGTGCTGGGAAAAGCCAACTAGAGGCCTGTTTCACAAAGCATGCTATCTTGCGGATAGCTTCTCAGATTTAAGGTAGTCTGCACTAAATAGAATTTATCTTTGTTCACTTACATTTAGCCCAGACTACCTTAAATCCAACAAGTTATCCAACTAAGTAAGAAATCCTGCTTTGTGAAAAAGACTCCTGGAGATGGACATTGGGTGTTTTTGATGCCACACTCCTGAAGATCGTAGTTGTGTTCTCCATCATGGCTCTTATCTAGAACTACAGTTTTACAAATGAATGTTTATCAAGTACGCAAAAATACAACAAAAGGTGGTAAGTGCGAGCAATGAAATGAGTTTTGTGTGCTCTATATGTGCATGTATTTTTAATATCCCTGAGTAATTAAATCTTTGAAGATACATTTAGAGCTAATTTAACGCTACTGCTGTAATTAAAGTATACCCTACTTTCTGCTCCTTTGTTATGGGTGATGAGAACCAATTTTGGTCAGAGATCCTATATTTCCTTATCTGAAATGTTTTCACGCTGATAATGTTCTTTAACAACTTAAGGCCCTGTTGATTATCTCTCCACGAATCTGCTGTTATAATCCACTGAGTATGGAGGACAGTTCTTAAAACTGCTTGAGTCATAGTGTTCTCAGGCTGATGCTGGGCCTTCCTGGATTGTCTTGTGTCCTTTCTCTCTGAGTAGTTCCTGCATGCCTTAGGGCTCTGACATCACTAGGTGTGCTTGCAGGCACCACAGTTTTTTTTTTTTCTTTTTTTGGAGTAGAGACAAGCGCTATCATTTGCCACGGCTCTTTGGAACAGAAAGGGGAAAGAAGAGAGCAGACTTGTGTGCTGCTAAGATACCATGTACCAAGATCAGTTGACCTCGGTGCAGGATTTGCGCCAATGGCAAGGGAGGGAAGAGTAAAGAGACCTGGGAACAGTCAGTTCTTGCTATCTCGCATGAGAAACCAAAAGATCTGCCCTCGAGTGTAAATTCTAGCTCCTTCGCCTTGTCGGTTGCGTCGTCGCATTCATTCAGGAGGAGAACAGTTTGGCAACTGCTGCTTGTGCAATGCTCTGGTCGAGTTGGCAGGCGACTCGACACAATTAAAAGCTTGGAAGGGCCCCCAGGAGGAGGCGTGGAAAGGGTGTTGTTTTGTCTCAGGAGAGACACGCTCCGTGGCTGCGGTTGGGCCCGAAATGCAAGTCATCGCGACCCTTTATCACCGTTAACATGACAACGACGAGGCTCCACCCTGTCGGTACATAGGGATAAGTGCTCGATCCTTTGTCAGACAAGCTAGAACAAATACGAGAAGATACGAGCTCCTACACATCCCACAGTACCACCACCAAGCTAGGATGGGCATCACACACTAATAACACGTAGGAGAGGTAAAGACCACGGTCACAGTCTACAAACATGTCTGTGCTGAGAACCCTTCTCTGCCAGGTTCAGGGAGGTTTCTGCAGATTTAACAGTGTGTGAGAGGCGGGGGTGGGGGGGATGATTTTGTCTTGAGATCTTGCCCGACTTAATCTGCGATTCTGAAGGATTAGTGAGGTCCTGTATTCAGAATTGTGTGACTCCGTGTCAACGTCTCCAGTTTGGCCAGACGTGCCCCAGGAACAGCAGGCCAACAGGAGGGGGGTGGAGCACATGGGATAAAAGCTAATTTCAACATTTCGTATTTTGTTCCCTAGTAACACCTCTCCATATACCTGCGCTGACTTGTTAGGGGAAATGCATCTGTGCATATGTGACAGGAGCTGCTTTGCTGCCGTGCCTCTTGATTTACAATTTGCTGCAAATTGGTCATATCCATAAACTGCTTGTTTTCTTTTGTTGTAGAGGAAGGTTTTATTGATCTAATCCACTTAGCAGAGGGAGTCAGTAGTCGTTTGGATATTTTATCTGCACTCAGATTGATCGTCTGTGAACTGTAGTCTTGGGCATTGACTATTCATTTGGAGAAGTTCTTCTGCCATTTGCTCACCCGCATATTCCCCTCCCCAGGATGAGTTCGACAAACTGCGCCACTTCTGCTACCCCCGCACAGACGCTCTTCTGCTCTGCTTCAGCGTAGTGAGCCCAGCCTCCTTCCAGAACGTGTGGGAGAAGTGGGTGCCCGAGATCAGGCGCCGTTGCCCCGGGGTTCCTGTTCTGCTGGTGGGCACGCAGTGTGACCTACGGCAGGATGTGAAGGTGCTGATCGAGCTGGCCAAGCGCCGTGAGCGCCCGGTGGCCGAGGAGGACGCGCGTGCTCTCGCCGACAAGGTTGGTGCTGTGGCCTACGTGGAGTGCTCAGCGCTGACGCAGAAGAACCTGAAGGATGTTTTTGATGCCGCCATCGCAGCAGGGCTGCGGCATGCAGACCGCCGTGCTCGGCGGGAGCGGAAGGTGAGGAGCACGGCGGTCAAGATGAAGACCCTGTCCAAGTCTTGGTGGAAGAAGTATGTCTGTGTACAGTGATGTGGTTCCAGCCCTCTGGAGCAACGGCTGAAGGACTGTGAGTGACTCACACCATGACACGTCTACTTCTGAACCTCTTGGGTCGAGTCATGCCCAAATCGAGTGCTCAGGTCATGAATCTCAATAGCAGATGAAAGCGAAACATGATTAGCTGACTCCTTCATGAGTACTCCTTCACCCTCCCCCCTCAAGAGCTTGACCAGTCAGTGTTTGCAAATGGAACCTGAACTTCTATTTTAAAGGACACTGGGGAGGGCAGTGGCGAGACCTAGAATGGAAACCTATTCACAGGACTTGGGACTGAAGGTTCCCATGCGGTGTAACGTCCAACTACATTCAAAGCTACAGTGATCAGATCATGACCTCCTTTGGACAATGGTGAGGTTCCCCAGATCCTTATGGAGCCGGGAGGAGGGTTCTGAGTTTGTTTGTTTGTTTTGTGTCCTTGTGACTGGATATGCTAGTCCTTTGTTTTCCATTCCTATTGTATATCACATATTTATACCCCCCCTGTCCTTTTTGTCTCTGGGGGAAAAAATCTGTCTATCTCTATGAATGTTTTTTTTCTCTCTTCATTTTGTCAAAGTACATTGGATTAATAATGGGTTAATTTGTGACCATACTGGTCTGATCAGTTGTAGTCCACCAGGTGAACCACGGCTCAGAAAAGTGTTGGTTTACGCAGCTGTGTGCTCAGGATGGAGGTGCATGGTTCGGTGCTTTCCAAGGCCTTCACAACCTCTGACCTCCTTTTTGGTATCTTTAACCTCAGCTGTCAATAGCCTCAGCTGCAGGAGACACACACTAAACTTCTAAGTTTATAATGATGTATGGGTCTGTTACAGATAAAATCCCTGAACATCCCGTGCCAGGTACATTTTCAGACTGCAGGGTATCATCTTACCAAATTAAATAGCTACTTGACTGTATTGCCACAACTGAGTTCGGATTGATCTGAAACGCCAACTTCTGTCTCAGAGCACGACCTGGCCCCAATGCTTTTGCACTTTTGTGATTAAGTTTTTGGCTACACAAAAACAGCCCCCAGTTTGCGTAATGTGGCCCCACAAACATGCCAGAGTTTATCTTTTTGTCTCCTTTTGTATTGATGTTTACCACAGATTCATGCTCTGCCCCTTGATTAGCATGCTCTGCCCTCTTACAGTTATGTCCTACCTCCTAGACCAGTACTGATCTTTACCACCACTGCTTTCCTGCTGTCTTTATCCTTTTGCAAATGAGTTTACTGGTCGGACCAGCGCTGGATCTTTCTGGAACACAGTCACGTTCTGATATTAGACGCTTTATAACCTGCAAAGAACAAAGCCCTACTAGGGCGACTACTATAAAAATAATATAGAAAATGTATTGCTTCTCATTTTTAAGAAGCCGTAATGTCTCTTTGTGTTTTAATCACATGTTTGTAAGGCAATAAACTGTAACCACTGATCAAATCAATGGCAAAATGGATAAGATTGACAAGAATTTGTTGAATTCTTCATTTTAATGCAATGATTTCTTTATTATATTATCACTATCAGGGTAATTAAACGTAGATTTGTTTAATAATGATGACAAAAATCTTCCATTGTGTTCTCGTTTTCAAACTCAGAATGTGATCAGAAATAAGCGAGTTTGTCACTGCTTTGTAAATCTTGCATCTCGTTATTCTGGATGAGAATACGAATGACATGATAATCTCTAAATAAATGTGAAATCCTTCTCCAGTATCCCCTTCCTTTCTGGAATTATTTGGGTTCTGAGTGTTCTCTCGACTAAGAGGACCCATTTAATGAGGCATTCCTGGGACAACATTGAGCTTTTTATATACAACTCATTACAGTGGACAGACGCGAATCTCTGTGTGTACCACATCTGAGTTCCAACCAAGGATAGTAGTGTGTGATGTTCACATAGCTGCCATGAATGAAAAGTGACAAAATACGATATAATTTTATCTGCCTTATCAAGCACTCAATCTGAAAAACACGAATGCAGTTTCAGTTTTCAGGTGTTTTCTTAAAACAACTATATAGGGAAAGGTCAAGGAGAGAAACTATAGGAAGCTGAAGATGTCTGCTAAGACCATCAGGAGACCATCAGCTCAAGTTTCAAGAGCTGAAAAAGCCTTCTGTGATATGGGAAATATGAATAGTAGTGATATATATATTACAATTATGATTCTTCATCTCTATTTGAGGTCAAGGCATGAGCTTGTGATAAATGTTGAGTGAATGTAAGCAATACAAAAAGTCAAATTGTAAAATATGAAAATCTTATTAGTATTTATACTCTTCTTTACTCAATCTACTCAGGGGTTGATGATGATGATATTTTTTTTTCTTTGTAACAGTAAGCAACGGGTTATAATACCACCCTTGGGAGAATTTGTGAGGCAATGGGCAGCCAAGTCCAGGCCATAAAATACTGAACATAAAAATTGTTACAAAACAAGTTGCCCCTGTTCCTCCATGCTCAGAAATTGAAAAAGTTCAAGCACTACTGGATGTTATTTTTTAAGCAAAGCTACAATCAACTTATTAACTCATTGAAGACAGAGACTCATCTCTGAACTTAGTCTGATGCCGCATGTCTTGACTCTGCGATGACACTGTGGTCTAGACTCAGAATATTTCTTAAAACAGAACCATAATCTTCTTTTGGTAGCTGCACTGTGCCGCTATTGGCTGTTGCACTTTGTCATTTACATTTAATTTGTATTTTTGGCTTTGATACGTGTAAACAGGATGCTCGCTGAATAGTTATTTAGAGGAAGACTATTGTTATTCATAATAATAAGGGTTACAATTACTATAATATAATGGATGTGGAAATAGAAGTATAGAGGACATTTTGATTATAATAGTTTCTGTGTGTAATGTGACTTAACACTAGTGATTTAACGTTATGCAGCTAAATTTTTGACTGCAGTACCTGAGACAGGGTGCTGTCCTGTCTACGCCAAATTCATTCACTAAAAACACAACATTGATTGCCCGTTGCTACGGATCAGACTCACTGATAAGAAAACTATTTGTAGTCAAAGCATTTTGTGAGGAAATATTTCATTTATAGATTTCCTTTGTTGTCTTTGATAATTTGGCTAGAAATGCGGTTATAAAGGGCTTTATCAATGAGCGATCTGAGTAATAATTGAGATCTTAGCACAAGATACATGATCTTCCGAGGCAGGGAAGGAAAACAGCTGAGATCTTATACTGATCTCCTTTCAAAATACCCTGAGGTATTTAGAGACAGAGGGAGACTTCCGCAGAGACCCCACAGAGATCTGTTTTTTAGATCATCCTAAACCGTTTGTCAGATTTGTTAAAAACAATTTCTCATGACGGAAAGCTCTGGAAAGGTACTAAAAGTAGTGAGTCTCATTTTTGTGCATGTGTCTGCGTGAAGAGAAATGGATGTGACTTCAATTCATTTTTTCCTTCTAAAAAAGGGATGGAACTGACATAAACTTTAATGTTACGTATTTGATTTAAAATGCTGGAGAGTTATTAGTGCAAAAAAAGCCCCAGTTGTGGACTTCATAACACGCACTGCGCAAACACAGGCCAGATGACACCAGTTTGCTGCAGTTTGATTCACGTGCCATAAACCGTCAGCGTGAAACAAGAGATTATGTGTTATATACCCAGCATGAATATTTCAAAAGTATTTTGATCCTGGTTAGAGTAAAATAGCATGAGCTGGCCATGTAATCTTATTACATCACTGTCTTCTCATATACATAAATTTACTCTGTAAACAAGCATGTGGAAGCTGTTGAAGCTGTTCACAGGAACACTGGGTGAAATAAGCGCTCACTTCTGATTGTTGGCGGCTTGTCTGAAGTTGTGGAATTCTGAACAGCACAGAGATTAATGGGTTAGTATTCACTGACATTTGTGAGTATATGTTATGTGCATCTATGTTTATGTCATACTGAGTATTTTATAAGTTTATTTGAGAAGCATGACTCTAGTGTACCATGATGTAACTGGTGAGGAACCTACAGCCCAATTCACACATAATCTTGGCAAAGGCATCATCTGATGCTTTGTTTAACATCTGGGCTTAATTTAAAAACTGTGCAAGAAGGCTGGTATTTCACTGTGTATGTGTTTTTTTTTCCTTTCTGGCTGGTGATTGTGTTTGAGTCGTTCGTTATTGTTCTTTTATATAAAAACAATTCTTACATAGTGTATGAAAAGGATGTTTAGTCATTTCACACTTTCTGGACCTTGCTCCCTGCCTCCCAGATCCTTTGTAAGAAATTCACAGAGCTGACAACTTGTCATACTGCTGATTGTGAGAAAGGGAGACGATTGTTCAATGAGCCATTATAAGCCCCTCCCATGCCTCATTGGGACATGTGATTGGCCACTCTTACATTCGCTTCTCTATGGGAACACAACACTCCAACGGCTTGTCGTCAAGCTGTCATGAGCCCCCCAAGAGCTGTCCAGAATGTCAGTGGCTGTTTTTTGTCTGATTCAGTGAGTGTGCTGAGATTTTATGGTCCTTTTGGTTACATGTGGGGCGTCCAAAAAAAGTGCCCGTTTTAAGTAAAGCCACTGCTTGTTGTTTTGTACCGATTGTTATTTATTTCATTTTCTTTCACTGCAGCAAAGGCTTGCCAGCTGCATCAAAGCAAAAGTCAGCAGGAAGTCCCACAAAACACAGAAATGGAAACAACGCGAATGTGTTTCGGTGTGAGTGTGTTTGTATGTGTTTTGGGTAGAATCGGGACCCCAGTTTCAGATAAACAGACCTGTTGCTGTGTGTACGGGATGGCAGGTGTCTGTGTCGGCTTCGAAAGTCTCCCATGCACATCTGGCCTGCAGACGCTTCTCAGGTTGAACCTGAGCAGCAGGAAAGCAGCTCTGCCGGAGATAAAAGAGCAGGGGGGCAGGCACACATGCGGGGGGTAGGGGGGCGTATGGGGGTGACTGTTTCGCTCACCTTCTGCTGCACCTTCCTGTCCTTGTTTTATTAGTTCTCCCGTATTCATATATATATATATATATACAATAATTAGCTAGTAGTGCAGTCAGATTCATAAAGTAAATGCCAACCATCCATCATATTATTATAATATGCTACTCTCACCCATTTTCCTCACTCTTTATATGGCAAATAAATGAATACAAAAGGTTTTTCACTTCTTCTGTATCCAAAAATATTTATAAAAATGACCAAATCTTACTGGCCTGCATCCATTCATCCATCCATCCATCCATCTAAACACATTTAGAGGTTCTGTGTATCCTAGCAACAATCTTGTAACAGCAGATAACAGCCCAAGCCGTTATCTGGTTCTGGGTTTAAGCCTGACCAAAGCCGGTGGGGAGGCTGTCCTTCCCATCCTCGAATTAGCCGCAGGCATCCACACTTACCTTCGAGGTCATGGATCGAGTGCGGGGTTCCAGAAGCTTTTGAACCCATAATGCCTTGCCGCTCACATGTGCACGCCATGCTTATCACTCAGGTCATGTCCGCGGAGGTGGAGAAAGGACGGGCTCCGATTTAACGTAACTCGTTTGACTTCATTAAAGAAACCAGAAAGAGCACAGCTACACTGTAATCGTATCTTTACACCCATAGATATGACTTGCTAAGCAAACTCACGGCGCTTATCGGCTGATTGGAGGACGTTGGTGTCCAACAGGCAGTTACGTTACGCAAAGGGAATCAGTGACTCCATATCTCACACCTGACTAAAGCCTGATAACAAACTGTAACTGAAAGACTTCCCAGAGGATTTTTTTTTCTCACTGAAGATTCTAGTTAATCATTGTTCCACAGTGATTGAAGGCAAAGTTTGTTGATGTTTTTATTTTCAGTTTTAAGACCCTTTGTAGTCCGATGTGAGCGCTGACAGGATGCAGAGCACCTGTGATGAAAGTGTGTGGTTAACTTTCAAAGGCGTTGATTACAGGGCAGTTGAACTTCTGTCTGAATCTGCTCCCTTTGTGCAATGATAATGGGCAGTATTTGAATTTGCAATATGGCTGTAGTACTTATTTGGCCCAGTCGTTTTGTTTAGCATCTAGATGTGATTATTTGTAATTGGCTCATAGGGGCATCCAGCCAGCGTGAGTCTATCTGATTGGCCGCATGAAAGTATTGAGCCTATCGGTGGAAAGATTTCACCCCATTCACACATTTCCCTGCCCATGCCCTCCAGCGGCACAAACATAATTTTATTGGTGAGCTGACTTGTTTTATTGGGACCCCCCCCGCCCCACGCCTGCCGCTTTCCCCCCTTGCCTGCCAGTCCCCCTCCAGACCCTTTGATCTCCCACCATATGCTTAATAAGATCTCATCGACCCACTTGCTGCAAAATGCACCCCCCCCCCCTCGCCCCCGAGGGGGTGGCCTGACAGCCAGATATGAAGATGTTGACGTAGGTACTGGGGGTTGGTCAGCATTATCAGCTCCATCCGATGCCTTTGAGTTTGTTCACTCGCACACAAAACACAACGAACTCAGGCTAATTGTTTTTCCATCCATTGTGCTTGAAAGATTTTCTTGATTACTTCGGTGAGGTATCCAGTAATATGCTTCCTGTCACTTTCATCTGTGGATCCGTGGATCGGGCGCTTTAAATGCTGGGGGCTGATAGCGTACGTTTTTGGGGGCATTCAGAAGCCCAACAGCATTCTTAGATGTTCTTAGATGTTCTGCATGAGCTCACCCCTCCAAAAGCATCCAATTACAGTTGCCCAAATGTTTGTAATCTCATTGCCCAATGAATGGCTTTGATTGTGTGTCCTCCCACCCTACCCCCGCCCTCCTACTGCCTGTTTTTGATTGGTTGAGCTGAGGTGGTCCCCTTTTTTAAACCTGATGAAATTTGTACTACTCTCAGCTATGCACGCACAATACTTTACTTCCCATCTCTGCTCTACTTCTCTCTCTTTCTTTGCTGTTCCTTTCTCTTTCCATCCCCCTTTTCTTTCTTCTTTCTCAGGTGAATTTTAATTTTCCTGCCTAAAAGACACATGCATCATTCCCAGTACTGATTAACTGTCTGTATATACAGCCGCTCCACGAGTTACAATAGTCCGTGTTACGATATTTCGACTTTACAATGGGTAAATGTTTTTCACTTTCAATTTATTATTCAATAAATTACAAGAGATATTCAACACTTTATTATAAAATAGGATTTGTGATAATAATTTTGCCCAAATGTAGGCTAATGTAAGTGTTCTAAGCATGTTTAAGGTAGGTGTACTGTATCAAAATCTTCTCCTTACAATATTTTTGCCTTACAATAAGTTTATCAGAATGTAAGCCCATCATAACCTCGGTAAAGGCTGTATAAACACTCTCTTGTACCTGTTTACTATTACTGTTGAATTGCACACTGTTGTGTACCATTGTGTATTATTAATGTTGTTGTTCAATGTTTATTTCTCAGCTATTCTTTGTTCTAGCTGTTCAATGCTTGGCAGAAACACAGTTTCATTTCATGTGTGTGAAACGCCAGTTAAGTCACTTGATTTAACAAGCTGGTCTTTTCAGGATAACTCCGTACCATTCTGTCCTTGTTAATTTCCCATGTCACTCGCTGTTCCCTGTTTCTCATTAGCGTCAGCTTCGGAGGGGGGAGGGTGCCTCCCCAACCCTTTTGCTGCCATGCTCAGACAATCTTGTTTCCATCACGTATCACGCTGAGCTCCAGCATAACATCATCCTTTCCTGCTATCTCCACTTCCACCCCCACAACACCCACCCTCCATGCCAGGTTCAAGTTCCAGTTCCAGAAGCTTCTTTCCTCTTTAACCCCCCCTGGCCCATGCATACACACACACATACACACACACATACGAAACCAACCTTCCATTTCCGACAGGGACGCTTCTAAAAAGAGGGCCGGCATGTTTATCTATGTGGTAAATGACACACTGGGAATGGAGCCCAACCTCTGGAGTAATGGCTTCCCCAGACGGGGTGAGCTGAGTTATGGACATCCTTTCTGTGGCTAATTAATCAGTTAAAAACTTGGCTCTCCAGATCTGCACTGCGCTAACTGTGTTCTCGGTCCTCCATAATGGTGTGCGTGCCTTTGGGTGTTTGGTGCTCCATGGGAACATGGTGAGCAGACACTGTGATGTGAACCATGCCACCACTGTCCTGCCACTTATTACCCCTTAATGGAGAAGGTAATCACTTCCACTTCATTTTAATTGCGGAAGCTATTTGTGGGACTGCGGAGCCAGCCTTGAAAACACCACAGCAGAAATGGCAGCCCCTTAATTAGGGCCATCCCAAAGTTCACTTTCCCTCTGCTGCCTTTGAAACTTGAGAGTGCACTGTTGACCTTTGACCCCCACCCCCAGCTTCCCGTCGAATGGGTACAACAGCGCACTACACCCCTCCTCACCCAGCCACCAACAGGATTCTCTTTTGTAGGCTCTGTTGCCGACCATTGACCCAAAACACTACCCAGATTTTACGTCTGCACTCACGCGAGAACGGTATGTGCAAGAAACCCAACTGCACATGGCTGCAGATCTGTTTTCCCAGTCAATATTTGTCTTATGATGGCAGCCGATGCACGATTGACTATGTCTTCATACATCTCAAGAGCAGCCGGGCGAATCTCCATGATCTGTCATTTGTAAACGACATAGTCTCATGCTCTGCAAACACAGCTTAACAGACTCTTGCTGGTATCGACATTCTTCCTGAGCCTAACTGTGCCTATAGACATGTGGGATTTTGCTTGAAATCGGGGGAAACGCCAGAGACAGTGATTTGAAGTTGAATGACCCTGGTGACTGATATCAGACAGGTGAGCGTCCTGCCCCGGGAATGTGTGTCCCATCTGCATTGGGCCAACCCCCCCGGAGAGTCTTGCTCCTTCTTTCTTTCACGCTCATTCACTCAACATCCCTATGAGATTCTCATTCATACGCTCGCTGCCATACATACCCACCTCTCCACCTCTTCACACACGGTGCTGCATAAAGCCACTCAATTCAAACAGAATGCATAGGAACAAATTCCCTTTGTCACGCTCCTGGGCCCATATCAATCCCCCCTCCCCCATCCCGGCTGCTAGCCTTCCCATTTTATTGTTGACTAAAGGTTTTTTTTTTAGTCAAGCAAATTACAGCACAGTCTCATTTATACACAAAATTAAATGACATCAATCCCTCACTCCCTTTCAAGAGCTGTTGTTCCCATTTCTTAATTCCTTCTTCATTCTTCTGATGATTTTTTTGTCATTTTTTATTCATTTAATTGATATGTTATTTTTTTATTATGGTGAAGTTGATCACCTTTCTGTTCACTCCAGGTCTGTATACCTTGCATGTGGCAAAGAAAAAATCTTGAATCCTCCTTGAATCCATCTGACTGCAGCATTAGATTCATTGCCACAAACAGGTTTGTGGAGGTTAGATTGGGATTGGCATAGGACAGCGACAGGAGACAATACAAGGGGCCTAAAACATAAAACATTCACAGAGTAACTTAAGAAATACGCTCAGAAGTCGCATTATACTAATGCATGCGAGTGAGGATGCAGGAGACAGGGTAAGGTGTGCAGTGTCGTTATCTGAGCACCTGTCCTAGCTAAAAACCGTTATTCCTTTTTTCTTTCATGTTTTGTTTTTTAATTATGTAAATAATTGCAACAAGTGTCACAGATGCATGATGGGAAAATAACCTCACAATACAGTATCACAGCAGTGCCAGCCTTACACTATGAACAATGTCATACATACATTCTCTGGCAGTGGTCCTTTCTGTAGGTAGACACCTTTAATGGATAATCTTTCTTTTCTCCTTTTCTGTTTGTGAAAAACTTTCTAAGGGCTTTGGGACCTATAGGCTGGGGATTGGAGGGGTCAAGGGAGGACAGGGGGGTAAAGTGTAGTCACTGGAGACAGAGAGAAAGAAAGAGAAGGAGGTGCGGTGGTCATGCGAACGAGAAATGGAATGAGAGAGAAGAGAGAGAGCAGGAACAGGTATGGAGGGAAGGGAACTGGACAGAGCAGAGAGAGAGAGAGAGAGAGCAGTGAAAAGGGCAGACAGGTTGGGGGGGCTGTCCGGGTTTGTAAATGTTATAGACACTGATCCCACTGAAAAGCTGCACGCAGGTAAATGAACAACAGGAAGCACAGTGGCGGGAACATGAAGGGGCCCCGACAAAAAGGGGTCTGGGACAGAGAGAGATAGGGGGAACAAAGGCAAAAACGTCGGGGTAGAGGCAGAGGAAGGCAGAGGGAAACAAAAGATGTGGCAGGGAAGCAGGACAGACTAAAAGCAAAACTGACAGGGAGGAAGAGAGGAAGTGGTGCGAGTTTGGGGGGGGGGGCTGCCAGCATTTGTAATCGC
>JAODKF010000042.1:9634213-9662174 GCA_026779585.1 Mormyrus proboscirostris | reverse complement strand
CCCGCCCCCCCTCCCCCCCCCCCCCCGCCATTGTCTCCCTGATTGAGTGCTTGCCCCTGCTTGTACACACTCGGGCCTCCGTCATGCTGCCCTTCAGGCCCCTGTCATCTCATAGAAACAATGCGGGGGGGGTCACTGCAGGGGTGGCCAATAGGGTTGAAGATAGGGGCATTGCTAGGGCTTCAACCCCCCAACCCCCCCCCTCCACAAAATGTTCTTTAGCCCCCTAAATTATTGTAAACTGATTAGTTTAAATAGTGTGTTTGCCTCCATTTTTATTAAAATCACTAAAGGCTTCTAAAATCTCTAGTTACACTCCTGGTTATAATAAAATAATAATAATTATAATAATAATAATAATTGTCATCTTTATTTATATTGCACTAGTCATGCATGGAATGCAGCTCAAAGTGCTTCATATATGGGATTAAAATAAAACCAGTCAGACACGTAACTAACAGGTCAATGAAATCATAGAAATGTGGAGTAAATCTAAATATGTAAGTCTAGAGCTTCTGATCCTTTATTTAAGAAGTTATGTGTGTGTGTGTGTGTGTGTGTGTGTGTGTGTGTGTGTCTGTGTCTGTGCGTTTGTGTAGATCACACTTGGGGACTGTTGGAGTACACCGTCTCCACCGGGTCCTTTATAGCTTTATAGAATCATTCCCACAGGACCAAAATGTCCCCAAAGCGTGGTAAAACCTGAAACTTCCTTACTTTTGGAAACATTTTTTAGGTTGCCATATGGATAACCTCAGATTTATAAAAATCTGTGACTGCAATCAAATAACTAAAAATGCCACAAGTCTTGTATTCTGTTTGATTACTTATGGTTGAGGTTAGGGATGAGTAGGGGTTAAGGTGGTCATGTTGGCATTAGGTTTTTTTCCCATAGAAAAGAATGGATGGTCCCCACAGAGATATAAATACAAATATATATGTGTGTGTGTATGTGTGTGTATGTGCATGTGTGTGTGTGTGTGTGTGTGTGTGTATGAGCAGTCCCCATAAGGATATGTTTACCCTACATGTGTGTGTGTGTGTATGTGTGCATGTGTGTCTTGGCAGGTTGAACGGCAAGTTTCTCGCTCGACATCATGTTTAATCTGAAATCCAGAGCACAGTGAATCGTTCCCAGACTCGTTGCGACACATTTCCCATCACAGAGCCGTAAAAGGGGGCGTCCTGCGGGACGGTTCAGTTTCCTGTGGGGGGGCAGCAGAGCAGGATCTGGCAGCTTTACTGGGGGTTACTATCACGCCTGGGAGACTGGTCTGGGAGACTGGTCTGGAAGTGCTCTACGACAGGTGATAAAAGGCCGGGATTTACGGTGAGAATCCGAGAATATGGACACTTGCCTCTGACTCCACGCCTGTTTCCATGTTTCAGTAACTCCGCTTTCCTCCTGCTTACTTTTGTCTCTCCTGTCTTGTGTGTTTATAGTTCCGCTATCCCATTTAATACTTTAAAGCACGTTTTGTCCGCGCTTAATGCTGTATGTGGATTTTATGTCTCAGAGTTCAGGATGAAATGGGTATTTTGGCATAGCTGGTGGAGCCTGTATTTTGAAAGCTCTGATTATTCTTTCTCACCATGAATGATGTGCCGCAGCCACACACGGAGACGCAGATAGGCACCGGGACCGCGGCCTAACCTCAAACGAAAACACGTCTGTTGTTACTCTGCATGCCATGTAAATCCGTTACGGAAGCTTCCAGACTTTATGTTATGTAAGTTAAGTGAGGAAAACAGCGGAACCACTAACCTTTTTTGCAGTTTCCCTAAGGAATGGGCTTCTCTGATAGCCACGCCCCACCCCCAACCCCAGGGAAGACTCCTGAGGGCCTCCCTGGGTGGTCTTTCTCAGTGTAGCTTTTTGAGGGGCCAGAGGTCAAAGGTGAGCAGAGCAACATGTGGGAAACGTGCTGCTGCCAAAGGCCAGCCCAACTGCCGGACTTCCTCCACATGGAGTGAGTCGTCCAGGTAAACGTGCACTATGCCGTGATTTATTCGGCTCATAAATGGAAAAAGAGCTGTGAGCTTTAATGGCCGACACTGGAAGATTCTGGTCACCACAGCGGTAGGACAGATGTTGCTTCAGCCATGTCTGAGATGATCACAAGCGTGGGGGAAGCTGCCTTTGAACGACTCTGATTTATTTAAGTGGTCTAGTATTGCATCAATCATTGAACACAATGTGTATGACACCCAATGTGTAGCATTCAATTAGTTTTTAAGGGTGATAGTTTGCATATTCTCCTGAGGTCCAATAATTCATTACAGACCTCTGTAGAGGACACTACATTTTAGCTCATATTATACATGCCACTCTGTTAAGTCCTGTAGTTCCTTTCATCTCTTTAAGATGACATCACATGTGAAGGGGTGTGGCCTTGCCAAATTCCTTTTTCTGTCAAATCAAAATATTAATCAATACAAAAAAATACACATTTTTCCCCTGTATCTCAGGAAGATATTGCAATAATTAACCTGCTTGGTACTGTGAATAAGTGGTTACGGATGGATGGATAGATGGATGGATGATCTATCCTAAAAAAAACAGCTGACATGTTTTACGATTTTAAAATCAACATTCAAAATCGCTCCATTTGCCTGATATTAATCAAAACTGTAAGTCTTTAAAGTACCACAAGTAATCTCTACACAAAATCCAAAGCTGCAACATTTCCATCTCGAGCCAAGCTTCTTACCCCAAGAGCTGTGCAAAAAAACAAAAAACAAAATGCGACAGTAATGCCCATGCACCCAGCATCCCGGCATGCGCAAGCATCTGCTGACATGCGTTGCGTAATAAACTCCAACGTGCCACACACGGACAAGGAGGATCCATGTCTGAAGGAGGTGCCGAGAGACTTGCACGCCGCCACAGATGCGAAGGTGACAATTATCCGTTACGCGGACAGATTTACGCTTATGAAGACTCAGGGTTGCAGGGTTTGGCTCTGGTTCCATTTTTTCCTCCCCTGTAAACAATATCCCTTTGTTAAAGGAGAAGCTGTGCCCAAATCTGTCCATCCCTCTCAGGCATGGTTCTCTCGATGAGGTGTGATGTATAGGTGGAAAAAGTGAACAGATCCAATATTCACGCCTGAGGTGTGATTGGAGGATGACTCGCTAGAGCATGCTAGGCGATGTGTGTGTTTTATGGGACAGTGAACAGCAGGAGTGTGGGGCTGGTGGGGGGAGGGTTATAATGGGTGTGTGCAAAACAGAAAAACAAAGGACGCATGGAGGGCAATCCTTCAGCTTAAGGCATGACAACTTAATTACATAGTTTTAGCATTTTACTGAACTCAGTTTATTTTAATGACCTGTTGCGCCGTAGGTGTTGCTTAATATCATATATATGCTTATGTTAACAATAGGAAGGAGCAGGTAGGAAGGAGCAATAATGAAGCAACATTTACTGCAAAACAAGAGAAGAATGACTTTGTGGACTTCCAGAATGTTCTTCCACTGGTGCCGTATCGCTGGATCCTGGACATACAGGTGGCAATGGACTATGCAGTCCTTTGCTGGGACGTAGATTACTACGATAACGGGCTTGAACTCACCCCCAAATATGTTTTTGTTAACGGTCAGGCACGTAGAGATGTAGCAAAATTAAGAGTCTGAAACCCCTTGAAATTTGCTTGAGGACCCCAGTCAGTGAAATCTACAAAGGGGTCTAACCGAGATGGACCTATCAGTAGAGTTGCTGGACTCCTCACAAAACATATTATAAACTAGTTAAATAAATAATGGCACCCAATGGTGCCTCATTTGCAACAAGGTGGCTCAATGGGCATCACTGTGGCCTCACAACTCGAGTGCTGTGGGTTTGACTTGTATGTGTGTGTGTGTGTGTGTGTGTGTGTGTGTGTGTGTGTTGTTTTCATGTTGCCATCCCTTCCTGCAATAATCCTCCATGGGATAAGCTATCATGGAAAATGGAAGATCTGCAATTTATCAAGAAAAGACACCAAAACATTAACAATCACTCAATAAAAATAAATCAAAAAACAGAGACATCGAACGTTATTGCGCACTGCACACTTAAGTGAATGCCTTTCAATGCCTCAGATAAGATTTATCATTGTCTGGTTCCAGACAATCCCCTTTATTGCCATATTCTCCCAGTAGAGTGGAGAAGGTATTGCTGTTTCCATATATAATGTCAATGGCTTCTTGAGGTCATCGCTCTGTCTATTGTTAGGTACGTCATGCTTCTTTATAAGACCATCCCCTTCATGTTCCCCCTTAAAACTAACTGTTGAATGGAACTCTGATTTCAGGAAATAAAGCCAAGGTCTTTACCGCTTCATTCTAAGGCTTTGACCGGGTAAGGCAGAAGGTCATCCATTTTGCTTTTGTCATAGTCAGGGGAGGCTGGAAAGGGCCCTACATTCACAGGCTGTAGGGGACGAACTTTCCCAAGTCCTTGAATAGGGTTGGACTAGCAAAATGTAATTAAAGGAAAGGTCAGAGGTTAGGTTAGATAGGAACAGTCATTGAGCCAGTCAGGACCTGGTGTTGCCGAGCTCAGTGCTCAGTGTTACAGTGCAGATGTTGAAAGTCAAAGTAGAACTTTCTCATAACGTTGTTTTGGATTAACAATGCTAACATTGTTAGAGTGTGTGTGGGAGTTGGGGCTGCTTTAAACTGAAAAAGCACCAGATTATTGATAAAATAAACAAAGACAATATTGATCAGGGTTCACTGGAAGTAGAACATCAGAAATCCCTGTGCAATACAAACTTAAATGCTTATTCACTAAATCTTCCAAGCCACTTATCCACTACAGGGTAATGACACAATCCAGAATGTATTTACATTAGTTTTGTGACCTCACAGAATAACAGAAGACAGAAACAAATAATTATTACTCAGGAAAATAAGTATTTAAATAGTCAAGTTTTTGCCTGGCACTTTAGTTTTATAATTATTCCCTTTGCACCCATTCACTGCCCAAGCTGTCGCCAGTTTTGAGCAGGTTTGTTCTTCAAAAAGTGACTTTTGAATAGGAAGTCAGGAGCTTTTGGAAGTGACATTGTGGAAATGTAATCATGCCTGGGCAGCCTTGGTGAGACTGCAGGACCCAGGTGGGGAGTTTGGGGGGGGGGACTGTGATTAAAAGATTACAGTTGATGAATAAATTCAAAGCAGCAAAGTTTGGCATCCAGGACCCAGGAGGTAGGAGATGGAGCAGTGTCCCAGGGAAAGGCTTGGAGGCATGGATGGGAGGGTGGGGGTGGGGGGGCTACAGGTACCAGGACGGGGTCGAGGCAGGGTAATTAAGGCCTCATCTGGACACCGGCCAGCCCTTGTGTATTTCGTGAATCGAAGTGGCTGATTCAGCAGAGCAACAGGCAAACAAACTCAAAATACTTTCGCTCCTGCTACTGGAAGCAAAAGAGCGGCTCCAGGTGAAGAAATAGCCCCACTGATCCCCCCCCAGCTAACAGCTTTCATCAGATATGGTAATTTTCACCATGGTTTTTAAGCCTCTGGATTTTCCACTGTTATTCTTTCTCTCCTTTGAAAATTCATGCAAAGTTTGGACAAAGATATTCTTATGCTTTAATACCGGAGAATATCCTGATTATTTCACTGCATAAAAACTTGCAATTAGCATCGTTTGGTGACACTGTGACGGTCTGTCTATTTCACCAGAATATTTCTTCCTCACATCTCCATAAAGACTTGGGAATTCAGCTCCAGCGTATATGGCAGAGATTGATTGAACTCTCAACATGTATTCAACAGCTATTGATTGTTCGTCCTTTGGCAACTCAATCTTCCAACCCCCCCCACCCCACCCCAGTGTCTGGTGAGAGTACATTGTACCACATACCACAAGGCCACAATGGGATCAATTAAGCCCAGCAAAGTAATGATTTACTCAGTCTAAACGGTTAGATTTAGGATGGATGTTTGGCGTTGACCTTAAATACAGTACTTTCCTAGACATGGCATCTCACTATCTAGAGGAATTATCCTTCTCAGGGACTTTTTCATAGCCACAGCAAAGTGCACTATTATCTTACAAAGACAAAAATTCTAAAGCCCAACATGAAAGAGTCGAGGCAGGAGGGGTGGAGGGAGAATTGCGGCAAAAGGGAACGTGACACCCTATGAGTAAGCAAGAAGTCCTAAGGAAACACAACAAACGACGATTCAAAACAAAGAGAGATGGAAACAGAGAAGGATATGAGAATATGCTTGGGGTGGGGCAGTGGGAGCCTGGGTTACGCACCCCCCCAACCTCATGGATGCAGATGTAGCAGCCTTGATCTTCTGAAGATCTTCCCCAGAGCTATGGGAGAGAATTTCCAAGCGGCGTTAAGCTGTCGGGTTCTGGATCATCGTATCCAAGGAGCTCAGGAACCTTCATGAAGCTAATGAACAAGCTCTCATTGCCCCCAGAGTGTGTTTAGACTGAACATTTACTTTGGGTGTGAAGAAAAATGAATCAGTTTTCACTAAAACTTGCACCATATTATTAATAAGAAGCATATCATTACAGAAAAAAACATAAACAGTAAAATCAATCACTCAAATCTCTTATTTAGAAGTATTTGCTGATAACATTTTTAAAGCATCTAACTTTAAGAAATAAAAGCTTTCAACAATGGATTTTGGTACAGGTTTTAAAGGGGTGAATTCCTGCACCTATGTTACCATGGCTGCAGTCAGCACTAGGGTGTGATGTAGCTTAAAAGGAACACCCTTTCTTATTCTGTGAACCCTACTAATCCCAACTGTGAGACCACCACTGGGCCCATTCACCTCCTCTATCCCCCAGGGGGGTGTCCTTGTCAAGGGTGTGCTTAATTAATTTAAGACCAAGTCTTAAGGATCCTACTGTGGTGTGTGGGTATTAGTTTATTAATTGTGGGATTTGAGGTAATATGTCAGTCAACAGCACCCACCTATTCTCCCTGTGGAAACAATCTGCTCATTGTGACACATTTTCATAATGATGTGTGTGTGTGTGTGTGTGTATGTGTGTGAGTGTGTGGGGGGGTATATTAATTGAGCTGAGATGACACAACCTAGCTTTGTTTGGTGACCTCAAGCTGACAGAAATGCACACACAGGGACACAGAAGGACTAGAAAACACATTTATTAAATGGGTAATAGACAGACCCTCAGGACTCTGAGGTCTATGATTGTATTGTACGTTGTAATATGAAAAATTGACTTCAGTCAATACTAAACATAAAAAACCCACATCTGACTCATTTTAACAAGACAATGACTTCACTGTCAGAAAATGCAGGTGTATGAGCTAAATAATGCCATTTGTGTCTTGCTTTGGAAATTTTTAAGTTAGTTCTTGAAAGAGAAAAATTCTACAATACAAGAAACTTCATACCCATAGAGGTTATGCCCTATGCAAGTTTACACATGCCGGCAAGAGTAGAAAAATGGACACCAGAAAAAAGAGAAAAATAAACAGAGGAGTCAGAGAAGCCCGATGCAGCCCCCTGTAATGAACAGCGGGGAAAAGGACATGCTGAGTGTACCACCACTATTACATCTAATAGCAACACCACCCTTGCAGAAAGAAACACACCCATCTGCCTGTGAAGAAAGAGGGGCAGATTCGGGCAGGGCCCGGCATGGGTAGAGTCTTTTGAAGTCTCACAGGGCTAGACCTTGGTCGGACTCGTGCTGGGAGGGGTAGTGCACACATCCCTCCACTTTGTGCTCTCCAGAATCGCGGGTGTGACACAGTGGGGGGAAAAAAAACCAGGTGCCAGAAGATAATGAGAGATACCGGTACGCAAGAGAAAAGCAAAGAAGTGCCCAGTACCACTCACTGGCGAGCACTGGCCCACTGCAAGCACTGGATGGCCGGATCCTGGACAGAATCACACATGGCATCCCGTTCTTCCCACCATTACAATATCAGCTGGAAATCACTTGCATATGAGAAACTAAAGTTGGATTCCGTATTGGGTTGGGGATTGTGCTGGCAGGAGGTATAATGTTTGCCATCAGCTGCTTCAGAAAATAAAGTAAACAAGCATTTAAACCGGCCAACTATGTCTGCCTCTGCCAGGAAAATATTGTGTTGCAAAATAACAGAAGCTCCATGGAGTTCATTTTGTATGCGGTGCCAGTTTCTTCTACAAATGTTTCAGTTGACAGGGGTCGAGGAGTTGGTAGAGTTAGCTGGGGAGAGGGAGGTCTGGGTACCTCTCCTGAAGCTGCTACCCCCGCGACC
Organism: Mormyrus proboscirostris; assembly: GCA_026779585.1. NCBI lineage: Eukaryota > Metazoa > Chordata > Actinopteri > Osteoglossiformes > Mormyridae > Mormyrus > Mormyrus proboscirostris. The sequence continues at coordinate 9,653,940 of JAODKF010000042.1, read as the reverse complement.
GAACCCCGGAGAAGCGGAAGACGATGGATGGATGGATGGATGGATGGATGGATGGGATCGAAATCATGCTATTAACATGAAGTGACATTCATAAAAATATTCTAGCTCTTCTATATGAAATTATTTCAGTATGAAGTTGAAGTTTTAAGTAAATTTCTTTAGTGTTAATGTCCCACCCTGGGTGCAAGTTACCCTGTACCCTGTGCTGCAGAACACATGTCCTTCAAGAGCCATGCACTGAATAAACTGTTGGAAGATGTTATGATGGATGTTAATAGCAAATGAACTGGTAAAACAACAACATATGAGTTGATAAAAATATCTGATAAGAAGATTACAGCAATTCCCATATCTGAATCAAGAATTACAATTTTTTTTCTTTTGGTTATTAAATGTTGAAAAGTTCTAGACATGCTGGTTGTTTTATATTAACGTTTGATTAGATTTCAGCACTTCTGAGATTTCTGGTGGTACTCATTATTGCATCAGGATCTGCTGTTGTGGAACAAGACGTTCATTTCACACTGCTGTCTTCTCAAAAGAACGTGCGCGTAACTCTGTGTGGACGTGCAGGGGGCTGCGTTCCTTCCCATCACTCACAGCGCTTACATCATCCTCAGAGCATATAGGCTTCAGATCACTCCTGCTTGCAAACACACGTTAAACTCCTGTATACTTACACACACGGGTTTGTAATTATATCTTTGTGGGGACCCTCCATTCATTTATATGGGAAAACTCTAGTCTCACCATGATGACCCTAACCCCTACCCTACCCAAACCTTAACCATAAGTAACCAAACAAAATAATCTTTTGGTATTTTTAGTTTTTTGATTGCATTTGTCGGGACCTGAAAAAGGGTCCCCCCAACGTCAAAATAACAGGTTTTTACCACACTGTGGGATACTGCATTGGTCCCCACAATGTAATATATACATAATCCACACACAGACACACACACACACACACGCATATGCACACACACACGCACACCTAAACTATCGGAATGAAGGTGTCCATAAGTCATGAGTTCCCTGATGTTGCTCGATCTGGACTTGCGTTCTCTTCAGCTATCAAATACCTCACCATAATGCGAAATTATGAACATTCAGACCATCTAAATCACACATGTCGCTTTGTATTCCCTTTGCTCTAACAAGGTGTATTTACCCTCTGATCCACAATACATCTTGGTAAATGCTTCCCTGTTCTGTTGAGATTACATAGTCAGGGATTCGTGGGATTTACAACTCTAAAAGAAAATGCTCGCAAAGTAATTGTGAGAAGTTAATTTTTTTTTTAATTGGTAGTCTCACAAAAGGGGGAGATGTCACTTACTTAAACCTTTTTGGTGAAGCTACTTTATTTGACTGTTGAGGGCTTGCTCTTCTGAGGTTTAGGTAAATGCTCCAATTGACTGCCAGGTGAGAAGGTCAGGAGAAGGTGGCCCTCTTTAGCCACAGGTGCAACCAAGATTCAGAGGATAATCTGGAGATGGCCACCACAGAGGTCCCATCCCATTCAGACTGTGGCTGGAGGGGTTAACCTGAGCCATTCTTCGTCTCCAAACTATAACACTTTGCATTAAAACGCAAACACAACGTCCCATTTTGGACTGGTGCAATTTGCAGCGTTGAATGATTTAGAGTGAAATTCTGTAAAGAGATATGTGGGAAATGGGCAGAAGAAGGGAACAAAGTTTATATAGTTAAACAGCATCCACACGTGGATAGATTACACAGGTTGAATTATATGAATGACTAAAAAGTACATATGTTACTTGGGTATGTCCAGACTTGAAACGGTAGCCCAAAGTGACAGCCTCCAATACCCCTAAAGAATAAACACTTCTGACAGCACAAAACCTGCAAGACAATTCCTGACTGATCTACCCATAAATTCCAAACATTGTGTATGACCTCATGCACAAATTCCTGAACAAGTCATATCCAGCTACACTCATTTATGTATACATCTGCTAATGGGGTTCGCAGCTAAGGAACAGCCGCTTTTGACTCAAGTGTTGACTCAAAGTCATGATTGACCATTTTATCTGAGGGCACATTCTGAGGTTAATCCTGATGAAACGCCTGGTTCAGAACTTGTTTGATGTGGAGATAAGCGGTTTTACAGCATCTTCAACGTGCAACCACTCAGTTGCCTCTGCTTGCTTCTTCACCTTTTTTGCTAAGTAATAAAAGGATGGAAAAAACCTTTAATTATCTGTAAGGGTGTAACATCATCTTCCATTTCAGAGTACAGCTATGCAGTGGGTCCTAACCCCATCTGCTGTCATTAGGCATTCTGTCATGATATTGGTTACTCGACTTGTCACAATAGCGTCTGACAGGATTTGGATGATGTCATTTGGTTTCTAAAGATATCAGGACGGAAACATCTAATCTGTCATGGAAACATCTAATCTGTCATAACTTTCGCCTGTCAATCAACTGCCCCATGCTGACCTTCACGGCCTGCACAAAACGAATAATTTCAATGGGGCTGTCAATGGATGTTGCAGGTCTCTTATTTTAAATAAAAACATTTGGTTGATTCTTGTGTGGTGTACATGGTTGATACGTTATATCATAGAGCAAACCCTGGCAATCATCACTGTATTTGTTTGATTGGTCCTCTATCACAACTTGAGTTAAGATAGACTTACAGATACACTTATGTCATAAATCATATGAGTAGATAATTAATAATGAGCTACTGGTGAAACCTCAACGATATCTCTCTGTAAGACTTGCTCCAGGCAGGGAGAGGAACAGAAGCAGTTAACAGAAGGACATGGGAAATAAAGAGAAACTTTATATGGTGACGGGAGGGGAGATAGGCGTAGCAAAGAGTGAAAAGGATGGCAGCCATTTTGATTTAAAAACGAGAAAACGCAAACGAGAAAACAAAATGGAGGCGGGTCGGAGGAAAAGCTCTAGCATAGTGCGCGTTCAAGTGTCTGGATCGAGGGGCGTAGAGCCTATCCTAGCAAAATTGGGCACAATGAACACCTGAACAAGTTACCTGTATTTTAATTGACAAGAGGACATATACACACAATTATACACCACAGGCAACACAGAAAAAACAATTAGCTTAACTGGGTGTCTTTGGTTTGCATGACAACACCCGATATGGGGAGAACATGGAAACTACACACAGAGACCACAGAGGTGGTATTTGAGAGACTGAACCCTGGAGGTGTGAGGTGTTGGTGCTGCCGACAGAGAGACCATACCTAAAATACTGTGCACACATGATCACACGGGGAATGTAAGGACAACAATTTAAATGGAGTCCTGGATGGAGAACATGTATATTCCATACAAACAGCCAAGGAGCAGAATTCAAACCCAAGACCCTGAGGCCACAGCACTACCCAACGAGGCATAATGAATGTTTTATGCGTGTTTTACTACCCAGGACATTTCTGAAAGCTGCTATCCTTACAACTGGTTGCAGTCTTTGGAAATTGATGCCACAGGACCTGGTGCGGGTGCCTCATGGGGCAAAAAGGCAGCAACGCAGTGGACGGGATGAGAGGTGCGGGGAGCATGTTTGCCAGGTAGTCACTAGGCATAGCAGACTGATCCCACAGGTAGAGGAAAGACGATACTGTTGAGGAATTGATAGAGATCTGTGGTTCAAGGGATGAAGTGGGGGAGGGAGGCCCAAATATGCCTGAGACATGCCCTGACTTGCATGTACTCTTAACCCTTAACCCCCCTACATGCTCTGGCCTTGTTTCCAGAATAAAAGTCATAGGTAAACATATGGCACTTCTGTACACACCTTATGTACACATCCTATTAAACGGCATGCTTTGAAAGGCAAATAAATATGAATTTGAATGAATGATCACGTTTCCTTATTGCTCTGTGGGAGGGGAAAAACATTTTATCAAATGGCGCTTTTCCAACGGCATACAGGAATCGATTCGTACCCAAGACATACTGCAAAGAGAGATTAGTTACAGCATAAATCCAGCTCGCTTCGGTTTTGCACTGTAAAAGGTTTAGTAAAACCGTTGCCAAGTTTGTGACATAAAACCAAAGAGATGATTTCTTTTCTATTCACACAATACACATCATGTTTTACAATGTGCAAATAGTATTGTTTTTTAACTGTGTGTTAATTTCTTCTAGCACATCTGGGGGAAACACCATGCAATACAAATTTCAAATGCTAGTGGAATTAGCATTCAGTTGCATAAGGAATCCATTTCGTTCACCTGTTCTGTGGCACTTTTTTAAGCAGGAGGTTGGAAATGTTCAAGTTTCAAGTTTTCGGGAATGCGTCGTGATGTCTGCTATTACTAAAAAGGAATAACATACAGAATATATGCTATTTCCTACAGATGATCCTTGCACAGGACACCGATATTGCTGTGCCTTTCGGCCAATCAAATGGTGGTCATGCAACCAGCTTGGTTTGATCATGCTTTTGGTACAGCTAGTAAGCAGGGCAATGTCAGTGCGGGTACAGCTCGGGTACAACTCTGGTACGGCTCACATACTTTACAATGGAAAAGTGCCAGTACATGGTACAGGTTGGGTACGGCTCAGTTCTTGTTGGCAGTAGAAAAGAGTCACAAGTGATTTCTTGACAATTGCCAGATAGGATCTGGGTGATTGTGAAAAGCTGCCAGTTGCTCATTGAAGTTTTTTGGGAAAGTGCCCGAGCAACATTGCTGAAAAAGTTTCCCTGAGTATCGACAATCTTTGTTTCCTGTAACTGCTTGCAATACGTTGCCCTGTGTATCTACACCCTTTATTTCCTATAACTGCTTGCAATAAGTTTCCCTGCGTATCAACACCCTTTGTTTCCTGTAACTGCTTGCAATAAGTTGCCCTGTGTATCGACACCCTTTGTTTTCTGTGACTGCTTGCCTGTTTGGTGTTAGATGCCAATCCTCTCAGGGCACCATGCTACTCACACACAAAGGGATTTAACATGAAAAACAGGTCTGGGGGGAGGGAGATAGGGCATACAGACCCAGAATATCACACAAGAACAGCAACATAGCTGAGGTATATCAAGTCCACTTGAGCCTAAGAATCAGCCTCAACAAATGTAGGCAGCCTGATATATTTTGGTAATGAAGAGCTGATTTATGGAAGTTGCGGCTTGTTTTCCAACACAGACCACAGGCCCATCGCAACGCAGACACCTGTTTTCTGCTGATGATTCATGGTGGAACATGATTCCATTTGGAAAATGACTCATTTTTGCCAGAAGGTTCTACTGAACATCGATTGTGTCGGCTCACCCCCTGCCCCCAACCCCACCATGCAAGGGTCCGCCTCCGATTCACAGCAATGATGTCGTCTGTTGTGATGTACTCTCAGAATGGATGGGATCGGAATCTGAGTGAATGCTGTTGTTTGTTTGCAGTGCACGAACGAGACCTCCCCTTAATATCTGTTCACCAGCAGGAGTACAGACACGGTCAAAAGTGCCCCAAATTGAAAGAATCTGAACCCCTCCCCCAGTGCTCTGACACAGAAAAGACAGAGAGAAATGGGGAGGCAGGTTGAGGTTAGTGGGCCATTGACTCACACCTTTTTCCTCCTCTTTTTAGAGTTTAAACAGGCTTAACAAAACATCCGTGCCCTCACAAGCACATCAGACATGGACTTCCCTCTGGATCCCCTCTCTGTAAAAGGCCTTTTAAGGGGGGTAGGGGTGGGCGGGGGGACCCGCCAAAGAAGAACAAAGAAAGAAAGGAAACATGCAGGATAATGGCAAGAGGGCTCTGTAATCTGTCACCTGTGGCCCTTGGCTGGGCCTCCATGCAGCTTTGAAGCTGGCGAGAACAGCATCAATGTAAGCAGAGGCTCAGGACACCAGCTTCTACAGCAGTCACCAACCACCCCGACCTGGAGTAAGTTTCCCGAAGCCTTCTTAACGTTACGTCATTTATAAGATCTAGGTTAGATCTATGTTCTAGACAGAATTTACAATCAACGTAGCATTATCAAGGCTTCAGTAAACTCAACCCTGATCTATTTTTCCAGTTCTAAAGCACCCATCCACGGGTTAAACCCCACCAGCAAAGCTCAAGTGGGATTTCACGTTTGCACTCTTTTAAGACGATGATGGCGCCAAAATGCTTCCTGTGGGGTAGAAAATCAGATTCTTGACAAAGTAAAGAGTAAGTAAAGATATCGACAATACGTGTAGCTACACTTCAGACTAAGCGCCCATACTGCTTATGTAACTAGCTCTGATTTTTTTTTTTTTTTTTTTACAGAAGTAGAAAAACAACTGAAGGCAAACTTGCATATAAAACTTTTTTTCCCAGGCAATCAGTTACAAGACCTGCGTCATTAAATATGTGAGCCATTTTGAAAATAATTGAATACAAGAACGAGCGTATATAATCAACATGTGATTGCCAGACGACGCGATTAAACTTTCAACATGTTCACGCCAATTCGGAATCTGTACAGCAATGTTTGGTCTTAACTATTTGCAGCACGAACTGCGATCTATGCCAACAGATCAGCAGCTCTTCTGTCATTTGTGAGTATGTGAAATTTGGATCAGGGACCTTAATCACCCATTAAGTTGCATTATAAATATGTCTGTGAGATGCCATACAAAAGGCTGAGCGATGAATTTGTGTTCTTTCCACGTGTTGCGCCCATAAAAATCATCCCCATGCGTGTATGCCAGTGTAACATACAGCCTGTTAAAACTTCAGAATTATTTGCATTCAGACTAAAATGCGGGCTGACGTAATTGCCCGACGCCTTGACATGCAACTGCCTGACAGAGTTTAGCTTGACATGTGGCATGTTATTTTTTCCACTACTGGAACAAAAAAAATGATTGATTGAAAAGGTTGGTAACATATTGACTCTCTTATGACGTTTTAATAAAATCTGACATTGCCGTTATTATACAGGGTATGCTTTGATAATCCTAGCGTCAAAAACACACATTAAGTAATGACTGCTTTGTCTTTAACTGGCGCAATTACGGCTGCAACAAATAATTTCAACACGTTATAAAATGAAAATGTTTCGAATGAAAAAGACGCATTCGAACAACACATAACAGCTATTCCGCAAGTTGGAAAATAATACTTTCAGATTTAAGTCTCTATTCTTAACGCAGGGTGACAATAGCGGCATCTAGTGACGTGTCGATTTAAACAGAAAGATTAAAGAAGGGCGGAAGCAGTGAGAGGTCTTGCATTTTTTTACTCAAATTGAACACGATTATGGACGCGGTGAAATATGCAAAGATAAAATAGCATAGCAGAGTAGAACGATGTGCATGGAAAAGCATTTAAAAAGAAAGCATACCAGTGCAACTGACAGTTTTCTCAGGTAACTTTTGTGATAGTAATAGTCCTATTTTACTTACACAAATTTAGCAGACACGTTTATCCTAAGCAATATGCATTTTTGTGAGACCATGGCTAGACAGTCCCAAGAGCAACTGGAGGTTAAGGGCTTTGACCAACAGCAAGACAGTGTACTCTCGCTAGCTGGGATTTGAACCAGTGATCATTTCCCATGGGATTCCTCCAGGCACTGTAGGATACTCAACCAATCCAACTTGCACTAGTGTGTGTTTGACTGCTCACTGCAATGGACTGGCATCCTATCCAAGATGTCTGCCTTGTTTTGCATGAACAATTCATAGATAGATAGACTAGAATGTTTTTTTCCACATATCATATCTTGCTGCCCTTCAGAACACACACACATGCAGTTGAGAGCAAAACTTAGGGGTCAAGCAGAGAGTCAGCCCATTTATCTAGCACCCCTGGATTGTTTGGCGGGTGGCAGGGTTAAAAGTCTTGCTCTGATGCTGTTTACAATAAAAAAAAAACGCGTACATTTACTGCGCTTTACATGTATTTACATTCGTCTTACATTCGTCGGCATGCCAATGCATATCACTGTAGTGCATGCCCCCTTATGGACTGTTAGAGCAATTACATTTTTTCACATTTTTGTTGTATTTGGCCGTCTCTTGCTTTGCTTAATAGCAGAGCGTCTATTTTTATCTACAATATTCTGGGAGCATTGCTATTTTCTATATAATTTCGGGCACTGCAAATAATTTATAACATTACTTATACTTTGAAGTGTACTATATGCGTTGTATACCATGATAATACTGGCGTATGATACTTGTCTTAGTTTCAAACATTTTGTCAAATAAAGTACTATAACGTATTTAACGTAAGACATTATTAGTGATCTTATTACCAAAGACTGTCGTTTAATACACTCCAGTTACATGTTAGAAAAGTACACACGTCGCGTCCGTGCGTATTGCGTCATCACGCATGCGTGCCTGTCGTATGTAGGAAGCGTTATGAAGATAGCCGTCCATATCGAAAGGCAGACATTGCTTCTTATATTGTAAACTGAAAAAAAAAATACAGAATCACAGCCTGTTTTATTTAGGCATACTGACACCCTTTCAAGCGGAGAATCCTGTCGGTTTAAATCAGAAGTTTTGTCAGCGGGGACCGACATGTCAGAAACATACGGTATGTCAGTGTAAAAACAACAGCCGGCTCAGGATGTCATTATACCACTTCATCATCCGAGAATGTAGTTTTACTTCCAGAATCGACAACTTTGCATGTCAGTTTAGCGTTCTGTTCTGAAAGTGGAGGCAAAGATGCCCATTTCTTAATCTCTTTTAAATGGTATATGTAGCCACCCAAAGTTATCTGAACTTGGTTCTGGGTAACTAGCTAGCTAAATATTAAGAAACACATGTATTTCCGGAACTTCGCTAAGCGATCGATAGTTTTACGAATATCAAATAACGATATCAGTGTTTTTTTTATTTCCGGTTCTCCCCTTCAACCTTCTAGTTAAAGTATCAGCTGTCGATCCACTGCCAGTCTTTATTTATGTGACTACAAGACACCGATATCGCGTGATATTTAAAGCAGTTGCATATAATATACTTTTTAAGTTAGTTACGTAGGCCAGCGAATCGCGACATCGGTCTGAATTGATAGCTCGGGTTCATAAATGGCGTCTTTAAAGTGAACACTTTAAATCAGACGACCTCTGCCGTCCGGTCAGCACCGCATTAGTTGATTGGAGCAGCTCTGGGTGCAGGAATGTGAACAGGTTGAATGACTCATATTAGGATGAACCTGTATCAACAACGTGTCTGAGTGGGAAAAACTAATCAGACAGTGGTGGATCGTGGATAGACTTCTGCTTACGCCTTCGGATATTAACCATTTTGACGGCCGACATTATCCAGATGGACTGCTCCGGGTTGTTGCATAGTGACTGCACTATTTCTGTAATGTTGCTCGAATTTACTAACCGGAGTCCCCAGTATTTGCAGCAGGCGGTGCAGCTTAAAAATATTTACAATTGATCCTATTTCGAGCCGTCTATTTGTAATACAGTCTGTAACACGATGAGTGCCTCCTGCTCACGTGCCGACTTTGTTAATCCTTAGAAAGACCCACGTGCTTTATTTTGGGGGAGGCTTTATGTTATAGTCTGATACGTTCTCCGGTATCTTCAAGTATCTTTTCTGAAATGAAAACAGAAGAAAAGTGTAAGGATATCGATGACGCCTTGTATCCAGCAGAAGGCATTTCAGCTATCCCTTGCGTGAAATGTAATAGAGGCTGCACGCATTGTCAGTAAAGAGGCTACTTCCTCATGTTAATGGTTTTGCATTAATGCCAGCGGCAGACCCCGCTATTGTCTCCATCGATTTCGTTTCTGCTTCTTTCACCTTTATGGAATTCAGTCAGCCTGGGTGAAGGCTACACCAGTAAGCCACAGGTAAGCTTTTGCAGATAAGTGCTGCCACTACATATTGGGATAGGCCAAGTTAATTACACAGAGTAATGTATAGTTGAGCTGTATTTAAAGCAAGGTTCTCCGGACTTTCCCGATTATCTCAAAAGCCAGAGATATAAAGACAGGGTACTTGTTGGTGTCAAAAGATAAGTGATTAAATGGCATGTGTGTTTTATTGCTTGTCTCATTCTAAATAGTATGTGTGCAGTGGGGACTCACATCGGCCATGGGGCTAGAATTTTTTAGGCAGCAGGAATAGGTGGAGGACAAGAGGACAGTTAAACTTTAGCTTAACTAATAGATCTGCAATATTTCTGCTGGCATGCTCTTGTGGATGTGAGTGAATCGTCCCTCGGGTTCAGGCCGTGTATTTATGATTTGAGTGGCAGGGGGTTGCTAGTGAAGGTCTTCTCATGGCTCAGGATGCCGAACCTGCCTTTGAGCAACGGGTTACTCAAACTGTCCTGTGGACCAAATGCATGGGAAGCTGGAACACCTGGTAAAAATGCTTCCAAACTCCTTGGGAAGGGGCACGCTGTGCACACAGGCTGCCTTTTCTGCCATTTCCCCTGGCCTTATTGGTCCAGTTGGTAATTAAATGCAGACACTATTTATACAGTATAAGTACTATTGCCGAAGTTCAGCAGTGAAATAGCATTTATTCTATCCTTGGCACACACACGGCGGTCAGCTGGCTTCAAAAACAGAAATACCCTGTTTATTTGTTTGTTTATATTAGGCGTCTGTAGCTTTGGTGGTCAGTGGATCTGAAGCCCATTGTGAGCATGAGTATAGGGCTAATTGTACAAAGAAATGTTTTCCAGCACAGAGAATGTAAATGATAGCATGCAAATTCACAATGGCGGGAATAACCGGAAAGCTTAATTAACAGTGATAATTAAGGCTTAAACCGGTTAAGGGGATGGTTAAGGAGGTGAGCTTGCGGACCAAAACTTGCCAAGGTCCCCTTACATAGGACTAAGTAAAGGTGCTTTATAAAATATCCTGCTGTAAAAATGGTGAGTTGCTTCAAATAAAATCCTAAGTGAAGGAATAATAAGAGGCAGCTCTGAAATTGAACCGGTGCTGAATTCATGTGTTTTGTTTTTGTTTTTCCTCTCATTGCAGATTTTCTCTTCAAGTTCCTGGTGATCGGCAGTGCGGGGACAGGGAAGTCCTGCCTCCTGCACCAGTTCATTGAGAGCAAGTGTACGTAGAGTTGAATTCTGCTTGCACTTGTACGTTTGAGGGCAGCAGCATGTTCGTGAGCCTCTCACATCTTTTCGTAGATTCACATGCAGGGCCTTTTATGCTTGGAATTGTGGGAAGCTCCATAGTTCTGCTTTTTGGTAACTCTGGGCTGTTTAAGGCACTCTATTGTGTTGCACGAGAAGGTGAATTATTGGTTATAATTTCACATCTCTTTTTTGATCCCCTCTGATCCTTCCTCTCAATGCATGTGCATCGTAGCATTGAGGCTGGCAGGGAGAGCGTACCTGTGTGCCTGTATGGAAGCAGTGTATGGTTTTTGTTCCTGTAAGAATGATACTCTGTCCATGATATTGGTGTAACAGTCCAGATCTCTGCTGTTGCCCGCACCCCAGTCAAACAGGACTCGAACCACACGATCGGAGTGGAGTTTGGCTCACGGGTCGTCAACGTCGGTGGCAAGACAGTGAAGCTTCAGATCTGGGACACGGCCGGCCAAGAGCGCTTTAGGTATGGGGCTTCGTTTTGGCTAGTAGGGCATGACCCAAATGAGGTGTAAAGCTGTTTGGAGACTTCTGGGTACAAATCAGGGAGTGATTTTTGCAAACTCTGCAAGTACGTTCAGATAAATTGGGAGTATTGTGACTAGAAAGGGGTTTTTTTTCAAATAAGCGGCACTATCAAGAGACTAAATCTGGATCACTTGTTTATCTTAGGTCAGTGACTCGCAGCTACTATCGAGGGGCAGCCGGAGCTCTCCTGGTGTATGACATCACAAGGTAACAAGAAAACGCATTTTGAATAGTTTTCAGAAAAGCCCAACAGCACCTTTCAAAAAACAGGCCTGTTGGAGCAAGACTAATGTTACTGAATGGGTGAGATGGAAGCCAGCATCTTCCCTCTCACTTTACCTTCATTGCCTCGTCAAAGAAATCTCGATAGCAAATCCGGCAAAGGTGTGTGGCTTGGACGAGATGCTCTCTGCTGCAAAGTCTGACGAGAAACGATGAAGGCGGTGTTTCGTTTAATAAAGTCCTTGAGGCAGTTACCAGGACACCGTCATGGTAATCGAATGGCATGAAGGCTGTAATGCAATCTGACAGGGCCTTAATAAAGTGTCCCCTGCCAACGGGGTTTAGTCAACAGCCCGAAGTCGATTAGGTGGTACTCTGTCGTCATGTTGAGGCTTTGAATCTATCTGTCCTACTGTCTCCGTGGCGCTGGCCTATCAGCCGAGAGACGTACAACGCTCTGACCAACTGGCTGACGGATGCCAGGACGCTGGCCAGCCCCAACATCGTCATCATCCTGTGTGGGAACAAGAAGGACCTGGATGCCGACCGGGAGGTGACCTTCTTGGAGGCCTCACGCTTTGCCCAGGAGAATGGTAACCACCCAGCACCCCCTCCGACTCTCTTCCCACATTTTCCTTTCTCTGTAGGGTGCTAGGACGCTAACACAGACTTGCTGGCTTACTGCTCAGTGACCCCTGACCTTTGTACTCAGTACTGCCCCTCAACCATAGGTAATTTTACCAGGGCTGCAGAGGGTGCCATTGCACCCCCTACTGGTCAGATGGAAATCAACATATTTCTCAATTCAGTAAAATTAAGTGATGTTTGAAAACATGATTTGCATTAGCCATATGAATGTGTAATACTAAATACATGTATAATAAATTATTTATTTTACGATTTTCGTTAATTTTTATTTATTTATTTTTACGCAAAATGACCAGTGGGGCAAACCTGCCCCCCCCCGAGACATTAGCCTTTGAGTCGCCTCTGCTCTCTGAATATTGACTCTTCCCTTCAGCCCTTGCTGTGCCTGGTGTTTTAACGTTACCCCCTTCCATTTAGTCCCACCCCCCGTTATCAGGGCCGTTTTAGTCGAAGGCTAACCCCAGCTGCATCAGCCTTTCCCTTGACGTTTCTCGGCCCACTGTTATCGCCGCCGCGCAGAGCTGATGTTCCTGGAGACGAGCGCGCTGACAGGCGAGAACGTGGAGGAGGCCTTCCTCAAGTGTGCCCGCACCATCCTCAACAAGATCGAGTCAGGTGTGTACCCTCTGCGCAATGTTTGCTGTAACAAGCGAAGTCTGGGTAAGATGGGTGACAAGGTTTTACAGGGTAAATCTATGCAGAGTAAATTCTTTAAGATTTTATGAAAACTTTGGTACATAACCACATTTAGTTGTGGCCATGACCAGCTTGGCTTTGTAGAGGTTCAGATTGATATTTGGTAAATATCTTTCTGGAGCTAAATTTGCTGGTGTTAATAGTAGAGCTTTGCGGGGTACCAAGGCGAGAATGTCTTAAGACGCTTTCACTCATGCCACTAAAATGGGGTCATTTTTCACCTTTTCATATTCTTAAAAAAATCCTTTGCTTGGGTCTAGTCTTGTTTAGGTAAGGTACACTGTGCAGGTAATGTAGTTGGTAAATTTTGAACCAGTAACCAATAAATTACATCATCCAGATACAGGCTGCAATAAGTAACATTGGGTAAGATAAGTAATGACGAGGTGTGCGGTTTTACAAAAATAATCCTAGATGTAGTGATGAACTAAACTGGAGCTGATTATTTTCATATTAGCGCAATTCTCGTTGTGTTTTATCTCGCTAATCCCACAGCTAATGAACAAAAAATAACAGAATAAATTAGTCACAGTAAATTTTTGAAAGGAATATTATTTAAATTAGCATTTAATAATGTTCTAATTTGTTCTTAGAAATATAGTCCCTATAAGGGTAGATCATCTGGTCAGGCTTTTTGCTGGAAGCAGCAAGTATGTTAAGTTACCATAGAAACCATCAACAAACAGGCTCTGGCATTTTGAAAATCAAGGAAAATTATGTTGAAAAGAATGACTCCTTATGAGTAAAAAATCACAAGAGTTTTTATATTAGCATGCTTAAAAGGCATACCACTAATGAAATTAGCGCAAATTAATTTAGAACTGTTAGTAAGCTGCCGGAACAACATGTATGCGAAAATAATTACGACACTCATGTGAAATCTCTGGACCAATAAGCAGTATTTTCCAAAGCCTGGTACAAATGATAGTACACTGAACTTTGTATTTATGCAATAAATTATAATGTGCATATTTGAGTATGCAAATACATAATGCTTTGCAAATAATATGAATTCAAGCTATTTAAATATGTGAATGTCTTAACGCAGGTGAGCTCGACCCAGAACGGATGGGTTCGGGGATCCAGTACGGCGATGCCTCACTAAGGCAACTTCGCCAGCCCAGAGGCACCACGGCACCGACCAAGCAGCAATGCAACTGCTAGGGCCTAGCCCCCTACTCCCAGATGCTCAGGGCGCCCCCTCCAGGTTGGTTTTGCCCACTGCAGCACCTCTCTCGCACTTATAATCTGCAATGCCGATATCTGTTAATATTTTGACATATGAGGTATAATTTTATATTTTCACTTTCAGAGCTGTATTTCTGGCTTAAAGTTAATGTGTCAGATGAGTTTGCAAGGGCTGCGGTTTCTATAGAATGATTATATAAATGAACACAAATGTGGCAATGTTAAATATGGCTGCTTCAGCCTGGAGTTTCAATTCCTTGCAGGCTAAAATAGCTTCTACGCTACAAATTCGTTAAATTATATATTTAATTGAAAAGCACGATGAATAATGAAGGAAAAAGAATCAGACTTAAAACACTGCTGTGAATTTCTCACGAAAGGATCATAGGAGAATGAGGGCATTTAATTGGACATTTAATTACACGTTATGATTGCAAAAAAATACGTTGAGCCACATGGTCTAGCCACCTCACTTGGTCATTTTAAATAATTTTAATTTAAAACAAAAGAACTTTATGAACGTTTGTATGGCCATGTGCTGTTGTATTAGCCAGTGCCTTTTCAAATGCTAAAAATCGTGTTTAACACTATATTTGTGCTCTTTGCTGAGGAATGACACAGTAATGCACAGTTTCACACAGAGGAAACAAGGGGGAGTGGGGGTGGCTTGTACATCTGGCTTGGTCGGTGGCACGGTGCACTAATTCTGCCCCACCTTCTGTCTGTCTTCCAGCTCTTGGTTGTGGCTCAGTGTGCAGGACTCCCCGCCATGCTCTTTGACACCCCCCCCCAACACACACTCCCACCACATCGAAGATCCCGGATCGCTCAGAAGCGACACCTGACCCCAGACTTTTGGAAACACATGATCCTCCCCCAACCCCCTCCACCCCACCTGACACCCTCCCTTAGAGATCCCATGGGGACGGGCAGGTGGTGATTTCTGGCTTGACACCGTACCTCTCATGAGCCCAGGGTCCCACACGAGATGGGTGTTTCTATTCCTCCCAAGACCATACGCAGCGATTGCTGATTATCACACACAATTGGTGGTGGCTGGCTTGAGGAGGGTAAGGATTCCTGGGGGGGAGGGGGTTAACCAATCATCCTTGTTCCTTGTTCCAAGGCCACTCTTACGATCTCTAAATGAGTTGTCGACTAACATGTGTTTAAAATATATATTCATGTATATGCCAGTCACTCCAAACCGGCTCTCAATTTTATTTCAGACCTTTTTAAGATTTGGGGGGGGGGGGGAGTGCAATAGCATTTGGGGCTTCTCGTCCTAAAACCTTCTGTGATGTCTTCTCACCATATGACTTCACTTGTAGTGGCTGTCGCCCCTTTGCAGAGCTGTGGTAGAAAAGACAGGTTAATTTTAGGAGATACACACTGACCCTGGTGGATTGTCTTGTGTCAGTTCTGTGGCCCTGGGCACTCGCAAGATGCTGGTTGATGGCAAATGTCGCAGAATGTTTCATGAGCAGAAATGAAATTTTTAAATAGTTTTTTTCCCCTCAAGTTGGTCAGTTGGGTAACTGCTGTATTTTCTTTACAATATATTATTTTTTTTGCAAAGAGATAACATTTTCCAGTTCTGTGGCCTTTGATTTTCACCTAGATTGATCAATATTGTATAGATATTACCGTACCGTAGGGCAGTCTACTAAAAGCACAAGGTATGGTGAATTCATTCAGTTTTAAAAAAAGGGAGCGCGTGACTGCTTGTACATAGTTATTCGGCGCGTGTTTAATGTTGTCATTGTGTTACTGTGCTGCAGTCTACCAAAAAGGAGCCTGTTGATTGGTTGTGATTTATTCCCGTCACTGATTGGGCTGCAGGAGCTGATTCACAGCAGCTGGGCTTGGTAATACCCCCCCCCGCTTTCCAGTCATTGACCCTCCTCCTTGTCGCTCCTATGTGTTTACTTAAATGGCTCCACCCAAGTTTAGTGTGTCATTAATTGGAAATTTTGCTCGTTTTTTAATTTAATACACACCTTAGACGTGACAAAAAGAAATATACTGGCTCCATACACCCCTCACCTCCCCCACACCATAGTAATTTTCGTTGTCCTGCTGTTATTTGAGGGGTATACTACTGCGAGTTTTACATTCACGGCTGCATTGTTTGTAGGAAAACATGTCCTCCTGTATAGTTATTGTCTTTAGTTTAAAGGCGTTTTAAAATTTTTTTGCCTGGAATATAACACATATTAGGGGTATATGCAAACAATGGTTAATTATACAGATATATATATATATATATATATATATAAGTGTAAAATACGTCTGACTGAATGAACGTGCTTACGCTTTTAAATATTTCCTGTGAACTGGTGAAACGGAGAATTCCCCAGTATTAAAGTGGTAAGATTCAGCCGTGTTTCATTTCTGATAACACTCCCAGTTCTTGCATTCTCCACCCCATTTCGAGGTGAAATGGTTATACTGGAGCTCTAAGTGTTTGTGAAGATTTGGTGAACCATTTAACTGGGAAATAAAATTACTGTGCAACTGTGTCTTAATACTGTGATTGTGTAGCATTTATAGGGAATACTTCTTTTCCCCCAGCTCTTGTTGTGCAGTAGTATTATTGTTTTAAGAATTTGTAAAGCAGCTAATAATATCCCAAATTGGATTTGAAAAAGAGTAAATGTATAATTATAAGAGCCAGTGGACTTGGAACATTCCAGAAGAGTTTTGTTCTGTGTTACTGCAGACACATTGAAAAGACCTCTACCAAGCACTTTGCTGAATCTTATTGCTTTGCTGCAGTGGAAATTTTGCAATTTGCCATTACTCTGTTTGTGTGCACATTGTGGTTGGTTGTGGAATAACTGGATTAGACTGTGTGGATTGTAAACCTGACACACAGTAGCAGAAAGCGTGTGCATATCCGTCCACTGAGATGTGTGGTATTGGGTTCAAATAGGACCCCATCCCCCAATTCCCTGGTCTGTTTGACAGAAGTTACCAACTTTACCCTGGAGATAAATGCTCTATTGTTACTTGGTAACCAGTGTATCTTATCACTGCTATATATCAGAATCATCTATAATGTATATAAAAAAGTGTTCTTGTGGGTTGCTTGTGAATTTTAAAGATTGCAGGTTATAACTAAAATGCTTGTATGTTTGTCTTACCACCACTTTTGGGTAATGATTATTTATATTTATGTTGGTACAGTTTCATCTGTGTGTTTGCTGGTATATGGAAGTAATTTTCATTCGGAGTTGTTCGTGTGAGCGGTACTTTTTTGCATTTGCTCCTTCACCATTCGCCGTGATCTTCAGTTCTGACTGCGTGAAGATGTGCGTGCTTCGTCCGCTCTCAATGTCCCTTCTGTCCATGTGAGCATGCCCTTCCATTCGCCTCATTGAGGAGATCCGCAAGGCTGTTAATGCCCTTTGGTTAAGGATTTTGTCATAGCCTCGTGCAGTGGGAGATCCAGCATCAGCCCATTCCCATACCAATTCGTCCAATCAGGAAACCCGGCCGCGACGCCGGATCTCCCGGACACGCTGTTGGGGGACGGCCTTTACGTTAGGAGTCTTGTGGAACTGGGGAAGAGCGATCATGAAGGAAAGCTGATCGTTTTATGTGGGTATTTGCGGTAATCCGCCTTTATGGATGTTTGTCCATTGCCACGGATTGGGAGAATAAGCGGCGGATCAGGATAGATAAAAGTGGATTCACTCATCTCTCACAGTCCCAAAATTTTACTGTGAGCCAATCTATCAAGACCACTAGATGGCAGATTTATACAACGGAACAATAGGTGCAATACATATGTTCTTTGTTACTGATGTCTCTTAACGGTGTATGTTGCTCATGACAGAAAATGGTTAGTTATAAGATGTGCCATTTATAATGTGATTAAAATTAAAAATTAAATTTTTTGATTAAAAAACAAACCAATACCCTGAACCAGGCACTACTCTACCCAGCTGAATGGTTTTGAGAACAAATGTTTTGCCATCCCACACACTGGCAATTTAAACTTGCTGTCTTGTGTAACCTCTGTCATCTGCCAGGCACTTCATTAATAACATTTTGGAAAATGGAATTTCACTTTCCTCGGCAATCCACTGTAACAAGACCGAGAATAAATCAAATTCATGATTACAAAATGTCACGGCAATGTTTTATCCTGACTTTGTTGTTAAGTGTAAAGTATTATTTGATGCTTAGAAATGTATTTGTTCATAGCATTAATTCAGACAACATACATCACTGCTTGAATCAAACGGCATACTTAAGGCAAATTCTTTTACATTTAATTTTACTGTGCATATATATATATACATGTTCAACAGAGGATAATAGCATTAAACTTCAGCAACAGGATAATGACAATAGCACCTTGCAACACTCATCAAGACACTCGCTGGTGGTGGGGGAACTAGTAGTACTGGGAATCACTAAAGCCATGTGTAACATTACATGTACATGACCCATTCAATACCAAAAAAAATAATACTAAGAGCAACATGGAAAACTTGCTGTGTGTAGCTGGCTGCACCTGGACAGACAGTTTGGCGAAACAGTTCGGTCCTCTCCACCATAGTGGGCAGAAAAGGGTTTTTTTTTTTGCCATTTGGCTGAAGTCCAGACCAGCCTGTTCCGACCCATTCCTGCATAGGCCCGTAGCCATCGACTTCTGGTTCACCACCAAGCATGCTTCAGTAAACTAATCAGGGGACCGATTAGTAGTTTATTGAAGTGTGCTGGCAGAAGGAATGAGCAATTATATGGAGCAACTGGAATTGGTGAAGACATGCTGTTGATTTTCGCCAACCAGTGACAGTCAAGGCAACATCCCTCAACACACCACTAAGACACCTGGCCGAGCATAAGGTCAAGCCCAGTGGGATGGCAACGTCTGTCCCATGGCTCTGAGCACAGAACCCCCTACAGTACTGGCCTGGAGCCCAAAGTCCACTGACTCAGCACCATCCCTCCAGTCTATCCCTGGTCCCTCATTGGCTGAAACACTGAGTCTGAATTACACAAACACAGCATGTGTCCCATGGAATAAAGCAGGGCACATCCCAGCAACTGTTTTTCCCACTTAGTGGCACCCCCCCCTTTTCTTTGAGGAGTGGAGTTATGTTGGACCAAAGTAATGAATAGCATGAAACTGCGCAGCCTTCTTCATCCAGTTAACACAGCCAGCAAGTAAAAATATTAAGCATCGACCTGGCAGGGAGAATTAAGGGTGGTAATTGTTTATTTAACATTAAGCTTTAAATTTAAACTTTGAAATTGTAAATGCTGTAAACTTCCATGTCTGACTGATGTCAGCAGACCCATTCCTACGATGGGGAAGCGAGGTGCAGGTAGGCAGGCAGTATTTGGCCAATGTGGTGCTCATTAGCT
>JAODKF010000042.1:9606677-9625346 GCA_026779585.1 Mormyrus proboscirostris | reverse complement strand
AAAAAGAAAAACACAGCATTGTAATCAGTTTTTTAATCACTCAATTACCTGTTAAACTCCTGGACAACCCTAAACAAGGGCACCTCCTTCCTAATGACCTTAATCAATCATAAAAATTAGATTATAGTATGTCACGCATCTCAAGGAACGAGGTTCTCCTTGGTTCTTTAAGTGGTAATCAAGAATGTCAGTTAACAAAAAAAAACAAAACTAGGATTTTTTTTTTTTTTTTTTTTAAAGAAACACACTGACATGTATGATTGTCTTTACGTCAAAGTATCTTTATTGCCATCTTCAGCTGTATGATCCATGGGTCATATGCTGAGATTAAATTAGTCTCATTGGTCATAGTACAAGAACAAAAGACAGTGATAATGGTAGTGGATAAACGGAATATAAACGACATTTTAAATATGGTCTGCTGAGGCATGGATGAAGACAGATAAATACAATGGGAAAGTTTAAAACATTTTACATAGAAAGGTATGCAAATGGACATGAAGTATAATGGCCAGAATGTGCAATAACAGAATATGGTTATAGTACTGAATGTGCACAGTTTGAATTTTTGTTACGGTTATGATTCCGGTACAGACAGTCATTTCCAGAGATCCAGTCTTAGACTCTTCAGCAGTCAAACTGGTTGTGGAAAAGCTGTTTTTAAGCTTCACTGTCCTGGCTTTGAGGCCTTAGAACCTTCTACTAGACAGCAGTGAGGCAAAGAAGGTGTGGGAGAGATGATCATTCTGGTAGCCCTCTGGATCACATTCTACATAAAACTAACAAAAAAAGAGAGCTTTCTTAAACTACACCAACAGCTGGAATACACAAGTAAGAAATCATTTCAGATTAACGCATTTACCTAGTTGAAGTTCGGGAAAAATACCTTAAAATGTCAAACATTTAAAAATTCACATTACTTCACAAAATGCATAATAACCGCCTATGCTCAGAAACCGAAGTACTGTTTTCACCAAACTAAAGGACAGGTAAATCGTTCACCACACAAATGCCTTGCGCATGCACGTAATGTTGGGTGGAAAATAAATCCTGGATATGTGTAGTTATTTATTTTTGGTATTGTCTCCAATCCCAATGGTTTCCGGATAGCCATGGGGCAGTTTGTGTGTGCGTGTTTTTTTTTTTAATAAACTTTATTTAGAACAAGCCATGGGGCAGTTTTCATGAAGGAGAGAGTTAAACACAGTTAAACACCCATTAGGCCTACTTTGAAAAAAGTGCAATGGCCGGCTATTTTCCGAAAAGTCAGTTGATGTTTACGTTTTAGAAGCGCCGGATGTATGGGGAAATCTATCAAAAGGATAAAAGTCGCCTCACAACATGTAATTCTAGTTAAAACTCTACTGCACGACCACCCACATTCAGAAAAAAGGCGATAATAATTAAGCATATGCCCGATCCTTGATAAGCAAATGTTAATGCAGATGACAAAACACAGACCGGGAATAGCATACATTTAGTCTTAACGCAAATGTTGTATTCTGGAAAATGAGATTATTTCGATTTAGCTAAATTACAAAACATCAACGCATTTAAAGCGTAAATGACAGAAAACGAACCGCACCCAGAGTCGCAATTTCTCAGTGTCATTTTACTAACGTTGTCTAGTCAAAAACGATTTATACTTTCAGTACAAATTATTCACTGGCTAATTAAGAATATCTGCACCTTATACAACGTAAAACTAACTAGCTTCATCGCAGTAATGTCACGCGCTGCGCGTCGGCCTTTCCTCCATTCATTTAGCTACCTAGCCTAAGCCTGCTCGAAAATATCATAAAAACGCACTCACCATTGTGCTTCTCGGGTGACAATTAGTTCAAGAAGTGTAAAACAACGATATGCCGTAACTTATATATCAAATAAAATTTAGTGTTTATGTATTCGCTATGAGAAGACCTTTCTTGCTTATCTCCGCCGTCTCCTCTTCACCGGATGTCCTGAAACGACTTTCGGGCGGCATTCTGGGTAACGTAGTTTAGTTTAAGGCACGCATTGTCAAATTCCGAAGGGATATTGTTTTATATTGTACGGTAATTATAAGGATATACGGTCTATTAGTTTGCTGCGTAAGCGCTGTATTCGGTAATTAAGTCAATCTGCTTGATTAGTTATTCTGATATGATACTGTGGAATCAAAAGTCCTGTGAATTTAGAATCTTGGATGTTTAAACCGATGCAGAAAGTTCATTATGTCACCTATTACACTTAAATGTATTTATTAAACTGGAAATAATACCGACTTAGTGTTATTTTGCTTAGAATACGTTTTCGCTTGTTGAAATATCAGTGTCAAATCCGTGTTCTGTCGTCCTCGTCCAAAAAAAAGTTAACTACGTCACATGTCTAATAGAAAACGTGGTCTTTTAAACCGTGTGATTTTTTTTACGCGAGTAAAAGAAGGTTAAGAATATTATCTGCGTGGCATAGCGTTGCAATTTTTTGGCCCACTAATATAGCGTTGCAGTCAATCAAAACAAAGTGTTTTATCAATATTTAGTAAGTTTTTTTATTTTTTCCTGTTAACGTCAATGTAACATTTAGATCCAACTTGCATACATGCAGGCGGCAGAGATTTAAAGAGAATTAAATAATTGTAGTGTATATGAGAAAAGGTTAAACGGTGTGCTCCCATACATACATAAATACATGTAATTAAAGTCAGCTTTTCATTACATCACCAACTGTTTCCATAACAGAGAAAATAAAGTTTCAGTCGGTCTGTTGGATTGTTTAGCAGGAAACACCCACAACTGAACATTATCCAGACGGCCTGGGTAGCTCTTCTGTGCTTTTTTTTGGGGGGGGGGTCTCACTGATTGTCAGGGATTGCAAAACTGTGAGTGAGAAGAATGTGCAGCCCCCCTTGGGAAATTTCTGCTGGAGTACTGTGGGGGGATAGAAGGGGTCAGCTGAACTGTGTGGACAGCCCTCTGGAAATGTGGACAATCTACAGCATTATTTACTTCAGTAAGGCAGCTTGGCTGAAAACTGACCAACTAGTAGCGAACAACCAGGGGTAAAGTAACCTTTTTGGAGTGAACTGGGGAACGTAATGAAAGTGGACATGGGGTGCATGGAATTTAATATAACTCAACATTTCCCCTGAATATAGATCAGATCTTTTTGGTTCTTAGATCCATGTGTCTTTTAACTGCAAAGCACTGAAATAAAAAAATGTAAAAAAGGCAAACTGTAAAGTTTAATCTTTGACCCTTTACACAGACCAAATATTTACCCTGTTGCAAAAACTCTGGACATATTAGTAATTAGAGACTTTTTGAAGTTTTTTTTTGATCACAGCAACCGTTGAGGGTTTTAAAATTTTGAGTCAAATTGTCTTATCTTAGCAATGATTGATTTGCAGAGTGTATTTTTCTAAAATATAAAAATAAGATGTGATTTTTTTTTGTTTTGTTTGGTCACCATGACCAGATAACTCATTATAAAAAATGGGTAAAAATATGGATGAATGAACAGATGGATGAACTTATTTGTTTCTCAGAAAAGATATAAGATATAATAATTACCACACATTTTTAAAAGTCATTACCCGCAACGTGTGTGAGTGAGATCAATAAGCAGTCTAAAGTCAGGTCTGACAAATTTCCTATTAATATGTTGGCTTTGTTAGACAACAATTGCGTCAACATATAATAAGCATATAGAGAAAATCAATGTTCTAAATGGGTTCTGAAACGTCTAATCAAATGTCTGTAATGTCCAAATTTGTGCTTAATATACAAGGATTATAGGATGGTCATTCAGTATATCAGTTGTTTTTCGTTGTCTTTCAATGCGCATATATACTGTATTAATCATGTCTTAACAACACTGAATATATTTGGGAAAAAAAAGATTATGTTGCACGGAAAACAGAAAATATAGTTTTTCAAATATTTTTTTGCGATAAAGCGAAGAAAAACAGCACTGACATTATTGATTTTCTTAGAGACTGTGACGTATAGTTTGCCAACGTTGTCTATACATAGTTTCTGACGTCGATAAGCGAACGTTCCAAAGGGTATCTGCTTGTCTCCTACATAAATTCTTTGTGCAATGATGTGAAAGACAGTGATAAGTGATTCAGCGTTGCGTGTTATACACTGTAATAAATGGACGTCAAGTATTGCATCTCTCAATAAATATGTTCACCGCGGTGGTTATGGTGGTGCGAAACGTGGACAGGGCATCTAAGTAATGCCGACTTGAGAAAGAGAAGCCTTGGCAGCCCATGGAAGTGCATAGAACGCAACGCAGCCGAAAGAGCACGTTGAGAATGGAAGTTTTAAGGCATTCGACAGACAGACGTGAAATGCAGATATAGACTTAAAATGGGTATCATACTTAAGCATAGTACATGTGTCATTATTTTAAGGGTGTTTACTTATGCAAGCCATGCAAATAGTTCATTATTGCCTTTAGTAACCACACAAATAGCCATTACAAACAATTGGGAATTAACGATCCCCAGAAAAGTTATCAATAAAAAAATTCACTAGAAAAAGAGTCAATGCCAGCGGTTGCAGACATTTCGAGTCCTTTTCGTTCTCTTAGCGAATGCATATATTGTTTTGTGAATGTGTGTTGCAATTGTGTCCATGCGCCACTGGGCGAGTCCTAGCCGCCTTTCTATCTCCCTTTTTCTCTCGGAACAGAAGGAGGGGAAATCTGGATTCGGAAGAAGGGCCGCCATTATTGGGAAGCTGAAAAAACACACTTACACATACACACATACATACGCAGTCTCATGTCAAACGCACGTATCTGAAAACAAAATATTGCGATGTTGCATCATTCAGCGACGAAATAGTGCGCGGCGAACTGCAGCAAATTCCGTGAATATACATGAGCAACTCAGCATATTATGGGTATAACAAAGGGAATAATAATTGGCCAAAAAACAACGTGGTGAGTCCCGAGGAAGACACAGTGAAACAAGCTTTTTTTAACGCCCTTTTTTTCTTACAAGAAGACAGATTTCCTCTGAGCGAGGCATCGAGATTCTGAAGATTTTTTGTGGGCTGCTTTGCTTTGTCAGAAGAAAAGAAAAAAGATCGAAAAACAGAAAATGGTACTAAAAACTTCGTGCTTATAATAATGGAGACTTGAAGAAAAAGAATCTGTCAACCGACCGAAAAAGGGAAATATAGAAATCTCTGCGCCTGTTGGAGGTGTATTTTTTTCTTGTTCTCTTTATTAATTTATTTTTCGAGCCGGTTGGGGCTGCTGCCTGCGCGAACCCGAGAGAAACGAGAAGGGCAGAGTGGCGAGGAATGCTGTGGTATGTATCAGTCTTTCTGCTTTCATTTTAATTCACGAAAATGAGCTAAACGGGGCTTTTGTCAAAGGACGCAGCTCGAGCAAAGGCAGGGCTTGCACTTTTCGTGGAGATTAATGTGAACTGTGGAAATTAAGTGATAGGATCGCAATGAACGGAGCAATAAAAAGTAGATCTCGCAGAAGAGGAAATGTGCGGCGAATTCGAGTCCGCAATTTCATTCTGTGGACTAAAGGCCTGGTGATGCGATGGCTGTTATTTCTCTCCCACCTTCTTGCGTCCATCAAATATCCCCTGGTTAGTTTTCTTGTTTGATGCGCGATAGATTATATCCGTTTAGTTTTTGTCACATTCAGATGATCAAACATATCTCCATACATATGTCTTTATAGGCTCGGTACTTTGATGTAAATCTCAGTGAGGCTAAGACCTAACATTTTATTTGTTGTCCTTCCCCTTATTTATTTGGTAATATTGAAATCAAAAATCGAACCTTTAATTACGCCGATTCGTTATCTTGATTGGACGCTATGCCCAACCCGAGGTTTTATCAGTGAATTATTCTCCATATTTCTCCGGGTCAAAAAGAATTTTAAATGTAATCGGAGTATTGATGCTTATTGGACATTGTTTAATCCTGGCGGTAGCAGCTGGCGTTGTATTCTGTTGGAGTACTGGGAAGTCAGGCTAGGCCCCGCTGGTAGATGCATGGTATTTTGTACATACGATTATGTTTATATTAATTCCTGAGTTTACACGTATATTCGCGAATCTCCGGTGCACTTCAGTCTTCAAGTAGCCGCCTAGTGTGTGTCTGTGTGTTTAAGTTACTTGTCACGGCTGTAATGGCAATTCCGTATAGACTTGGATTGGAGTCGAAAAGACACCAATAGACAATAACCGTAGAAAATGAAGTCTCTGTAAATCGGGGATGCTTAGGACAGCCCCGGGTTCAATCACATAGACACCCAATAGAGCACTAGCACTCTCGCCTCTATGAAGAAAAAGGCAGATTGGAAGGAGGGGGGGCGGGTGTTTCTACTTTGCTCTGGTGCATATCCTGCCGGCCACATTTTTTTAAGGCAGGGTGTTGGGCATGTCCCGAATCAGTCCGTGTTTTTAATAGGAGACTCGTAATTCAAAGTGACACCTTTACAGAAACACTTTAAAATGCGTTTTTAAAACACTACATTCCCTCTTTTCTGGATTTTGTGTTTTTCTGTAAAATTTACTCTGAATTGGTGCGTCGGGGTCGGGCTGTAATGAAGTGTTGAAAGCACCTGTAGTTATATAAAGTTTGCTGGGTGCCCGTCCGGTAGGTGTCAATAGCCCTGCATGCGTGTCACATAAATAACGCAGTTTGTTTAATTTTCCTCCGTTCCCCCTTTTCACCCGTTACTTGGCAGGCCTGGCTGTGCTCTGCTGTGTTAATAATTGTCACGGTCTGCTTTTTCTCGTGTTTTTGATTGCTAATGGTAAACACATTCCTGTAGATTTTAGGTGGCTTTTCAGTCCGAGCCTGGCTCCCTGGCTGCCTTGCTGCACGGCTCCCATTTACATTTCTTTGGTTCCGCTTGTCTCCTTCCCCCCGGTGTTCTTGTAACACGCAGATTCGCTTCAGAAATTAATAATGGTAGCCGACTTTCAAGGGATTTTTATTAAGATCCGTAGCTGGAATCATTTGTTACAGGTTGTGACAGAATCGGACGCGATTAACACCTCATTGGCGCTGTGAAAATAAACTTTAAAGGAGATATTAAACACGGAATGCGGCTGATGCCGTTACTGGACGTCCTGGATGTTCACATCCTTTTTATTGGCACTTATCGTAGAGTGCCATCTGGTTTTAGAGTTTAATGCGTACTAAACAATCTACCAAAATATAGTTTCCTGACCGGCAACACACTGTGGTAATATTGACTGAAGTATTGTTCTCTTTTTAAGATTCCAATTTTCAGGAAACCACAGTTTAAAATACTAGCAGTTTTCACACCTCCTTCATATGAGAACGAGTAAACGTTAAATTGCTGAAGTTGCGGGGAAAATACATCCAGTCATGGATTAATATGCAAATATCACTTTAGAAACAGGAGGAACTATGTTTTTCCCCATATAAGGTATTCTTTACACTTTTTAATCATATGCAGAAGTTTTTTGCCTAGTGCTGAAGGAACAGTAACAATTCTGTCATGTTTAAGTAGAGGCTTGCTTGCAGTATCTGTGAAGAATTTACCTTGAGCCTGAACTGGGTGTATTGCTGTAGCAGATGGTTGAATAAGATTTGCTGTATTTATCTTATTTCTCCATTTTTAAAAAAAAAAAAAAAAAAACGCATTGTACTTTTGTGTCGGCCTGTTAGCATCTCCGCTCGCATCACCCCAAACGTCACCAAGGCTGCTTCTGAGCTTGTCAGATGCCCTCCTTTTTGCTTTATTTACACTCTGCAACGTACTCCATGACAAGCAAGCAAGTTCAGGGTCAAAAGCGGAAGAATGGTACGTGTTTTGCTCTTCTCCACTGCCAATGGTAGGCAAGCCATGCTGCCAGACTTAAACTACTATTTGGGCTGTGGTGCTTAGACTTCTATTATGGGGGGTAACTTCACATCGCTCAAAGAGATTTTTCTAGCATAAATATGGCCCTGAGCATACCTCTAACCAGATTTTCATCTCCACAAGCCATAAACTTAGAACACAATCCTGAGGGTAGTGTTCTGGGAGAGAACTGTGGTCTCTTGCATGGAGGTGGGTCGGAACCCATGACCACCCCTGTAGCGTGTCAACCCTGCTCTGGTCCTCTCCTAGTCTTTCCTCTAAGCAGGAATGAAGCATAACCCAGTCCCAGAGGTGGTTGTTCTGCCCCGGATTTGAGACCAGAACACACCTCTAGGTCATCTTTTTCAGGACCAGTCCAGTTTCAGGACTCAGCATGCGCAGATCACCTCCCCCTGTTTTTGTGTACTGGTATAACCCGGAACATACCCATGCATTCCCATGCAGCATATTTACTTGCAGTGACGGACCATCCGACCTGCTCCTCCTCCCCTTCTCTGACAGTTTATGTTCTCATCTTGGAACAATTCTTCAAAATCTATGGTCATGTGATTTAACCTGAAGTGTAATGTGCCTGCCTCATTCACCACCCCCTCCCCTTCCAGCTCAGTGTGTGTGAATGATCTGTGCTGGTTCAAGGTGCCTTATGGCTCATTTGGCTGTTATAAGACCCTATCCTCTTTTATCAGAGTCAAAGGTGGATCGACGTTGTCATGGCTATTTTCTGAAGTGAGTTAATGATACCTGTGAAGCCAGATTCAAGATTGATCGGTGACATTTGATAGCCAGCGTCCCTGCTGTCAGTTTATGACATATAAAGTCTGCACCGTTGAAGGACAGGACTTCTTACTAATGCACGCCAGCAGAACACACCAGTATCCAGTGTGCCAGGGTCGCTTGATGTTATCTGTAGGGATGCAGTGCTTTTCAGCCATGGAGAACCTGATCCTGTTGCTGCTTCAGTCTGCCTGCCTTCCCATTTGTTCCCCAAATTCTCTTGCATTTGGCAATTAGCTTCATATTTTGAGAAGTCTAACGTTTCTGTTGGGTTCTTGTGTACTATAATCTGCAGCTCTCCATCTGGGGGAGGGAGAGTTGTATTTGCCTTGTCTGGAAAGTTCAGGTCAACCTCCCAGGACATTGGTACTATGGTTGGGTGAATGGTCTTGTGTGCTGTGATCGGAAAAGTTGAGGGAGCTGGTATCTGTCACCTACTTACACTTGAGTGTAACACTTAAAGTGGTGGAGAAATTACTCCCCGATATGACATGAGTGTGCTGCCCCTCTCTCCTGTTCACTATTTGGCATGCGTGCACCTGACCCCTCAATGCAACACATGCCAGTAAACAAGATGTGGCTCTTTGATTACTGCCACAGCAGAAATTTTATCTCAAGCCTCATCAAGGCTGAAATATGCCATGATGGTATGTGATTTAGCATGCTGTTTCATTATAAAATCAGTGGTGAAGGAATTGTTATGATCTGCTGGAATAGCAGGATTGAGAGCAACTTCATTTTCAAGGGTTGTGACTGTAATATGTTGTAGTGTTGGCATGGATTAGTTAGTACCAAACTCTATTAGGCTGTTTTTATTTTCCGGTGAGGAAAATGAGTTTATCTGCAGCCAGTTATAGCAGCTTTAGAATGTGGAGCTGAGATTATGATGTTGAGCTCTGAATGGTAGCCTTGTGTTAAACAGGATTGGGGGGGGGCTGTAGGGAGAAGCATTTTCTTATATTTTAAATCCCGTTTTGAAAGTGTACTGGAACTGCACTGGCGCTGTTGACTGTCTCCTGGGCCCGACTCTTGGTGCCAGTTAGAGGCTTGTTGTGGAGAGAGATGGGGGAACAGGGGCTGGAGCAGACAATGGCTGCCCCCTGTCCCCTGGCAGAGGGTGCGAGAGCCTCTACTTGCTGAAACTTGATACCCTGCCTGAGAATCCCAAGTCCTTGTTCCGCATTTTGAAATGGCCGAGGGGGTAAATCGATAAGAAAGTGGTTACTGTCGACGTCAGAGGTTGTAACTGGACCCCCCATGCACATACATACCCTCCCCCTCATTGACCTTACATTCTGTTATCTAAAAATGCTGTGCCTCAGATTGTGCTGGGGGAGGTTGACGTTATTTTCTTTGAATGACTCCAGACACATTTGTGTTTCCGTTCTTCTTACACGTTTAAATATCATCCCACTGCTTTGCTATTATCGTTTGATTTGTGCTTTCATGCCCCATCAATACCGGGTTCCGTCTCCCCCTTGGAACTGGCGGAGACTGCGGAACACCGGCCACGGTTTTCTAGAAAGCCCGGCATTTTGTATGCAACAGCGCACTCTCCGCTTGCTGTGGCGGCATTGTGAACGTGCGAGGCAGTGACAGGTGACTCTGTGTGTGTGTGTGTGTGTGTGTGTGTGTGTGTGTGTGTGTGTGTGTGTTTAAAATGGCCTACTGTGGGGCCGGCTGTTACCCACTGGAAAAACAGCCTTGGGGTAGTTTGGGGGTCGGGGGGGGGGTGTTGTTTCACAACTCGCCTGTCCAGCAGCTTAATGATGTAATGGGTTACAATCGGCGGCTTCTGCCAATTACCAATTGCATTGCAGCGACTGACCCCGCGCTTGGGCGTCTGTGTGACTCAGCATTTTTTTCTTGAGAAGCTGACGGGTGAAAGGAGGAAGGAATCCAGCCTTAGGAGGTATGAAATGGTGAAAACAATAGTAACATTGAGGGCTGGTGGGGTGTGTTATCTTGTGTCTGCAGTACATCTCGTGTTCGTCTACATGCCTGCAGCTCGTGCTGCACCTTTGTCGCGTTGGGTGTCCCGTCCTGCTGATGTACAACGAGCTGATGTACAACTTGACCAACAGCTGGGTGAACCAGTGGGAACTGGAGCTGTTACAGACCTAGTTGGTTTCAATAATTGGACAGGTTTGATGATTATCATTCTTTTGACACATCCTTGCTAACTTGCATTGAGGATTTGTTTTATTACACCTGATTGACCTTAAACACTGGGGAGACTGGTATTACCTTGTAGGTGAGTCTTCCCCCGCTTGGCTTTGATTGGATGATAATTGCACCGGTACCATCTGTGTCTCTGTAGCTGTTACAGGATATACCTGTGCCTCAGTTTTGTATTGGCTGACAGCTTAAATAACTGTAAGATAAACAGCGGCGACGGAGGGGGGGGCACAACCTAAAATACACTTGGTGCCAGGCATATCCTCCCCTTCCTGTTTAGCGTTAAGCCACTTAAGATACTGAAACAGTTCTGCTATGCTGGAATGTGGCTGTTTCGGGTGCCAGGTGCCGACACCTTTCTGATTCCCGGGCATGTTTCTGAAGCCTGCAGCAGCCTGACGTCACTCAGAGGGCCTGAAAGAGTATCGCTGCATCTCCTTCCAGCCTTCACTGCCACTCATTCTTTATTATTATCTTCTTTTTTTCTTCCACCTCTCGGACGACCGGATTTAAATGGAAGGCATAAGTGGGATAAGGCGTGAAATTTCTGCTAGTAGATTTTGACAAAAAAGAAGCAAGCAGGACGGGATACAGATGGCGGAGGTGCTATTCCTCGCTCTTTAATGCCCATCCGTCCGCTTTTTTTCAATCCGCTTGTGATAGTGAGAGTTGTGGTTATGATATAATGTTACATTTTAGTGTCTCTGTTATGCAGTGCTGTTGGGTTTTGATCTTGAAGGAATTTGGAAGTGTGAGTGGCTGAGATTTTAGAGCTGCTCTATACCCGCACTGTCTGCTCTTCTGTCAATGACTTCCACGTCTCAAAAGCTGAAACTAGCTAATAACTAAGATTAGGAATATGAGTTCCTTACCATGCAGACCGCGAATTTCTGGACCTGTACTGCTCCTTTTTAGAATTTCATGATCACGCCCATGTCTAGTATTTTTGGTATCCTTTTAAGCAGTAACTGAGTCGCCTTTGACAGAAAGCGACATGAATAGACGGGATGAAACTCTGGAGGTGATGTGGCCTCGTTGGTATGTCATTGGTTTCATCGAATGCCACTGCGGCATGGACACAAAGTCAGAGGTGCCTCGTCTAATCCACCATGGTTGGCCGTAACCCTCTGGTTCCCTTTCCTGAAGATAGTGTTGACTCAGCTGGAGAACCTTCAACAAGCTCAACCAGAGTCTTCGCTATTAAGTGGTATTTCTGGGTGCTGATTTACACACTGTCAGTCCCCTTTGAGCCACGGTAGTCAGGAGGTATTCATGACTAAGCATTGTGTTGTCTACAGCAGTGTTTCTCAGACCGATCCTCGGGGATCCTCAGATAATCCATTCTTTAGCTCCAGGAGCTGAGATGGAATAAAAATATGGACTTTCTGATAGGGAGTTGGGAGAGGGCAAAAACGTGGACTATCTTGTCCCAAAGATCGGGTTGAGAAACACTGGTCTACGGGAGCCGGTTGCGCACATCAATTGCCATGTGCTGGCCTGCAATTTCGCTGATTGTGTCATTTCTGAGGGCCCTGTGATGCACTACCACCTTGACAGGTGGATGGTGTTCATAATTGACAGTGGTCTTGTGCCACAGAGTCTTCTTCTTCGTTCCGTCTCCTGACCCTCATATTAGGTCTATTCTCTTGGCCCCTGATTGCTTTCAGCTGCAAAAGAATGAAACCTTAGGGCTTAGTCATTTTTTTTTGATAGACACGGTTGGGGGTGTTGAAACAAACTGAGCAAAACCACCCATTTCCTTTGTCTTTGAACGGTGAAAGATGTGATTGTGTTGTCATAATAGACAACTTTTTAATACCCTCATTTAGCCTGGGAATTTTTACAAAACTTGCCACTGCTGTACGGAAGCTTGCTGTCAGGATTTTTATGCCATTACTTGGCACTACGTTCCGCACAATATTTGAGAGCAATATTTTACTATCTTAACATAAAAGGAAGCAGGCTGGGGTGACAGCTTTCAATAAATACCAGCGTCATTAGAGATGATGATTGAGGAGTGGCCAGTCTGCGTTTCGTCCTCAAACATTGCTCTTGTAAAACAGAACTTGATGAATTTGATATTTGAAAAGGCATTCCATTTTTATTGCTGTGACTTAACGCCATTGTAAGTGATGTTGGTGCACTTGTCGCTCGTGCTGCGGCCAAACCACACTAGTGAGCGCTATGGGCTAATTTACGTCACGTGCCAGAGGCCCGCTGCAGATGGATGAGCTGGCGGGGGAATGACTGAGGATGAGGGGTCAGGGTCAGCATTGCGGTGGGGGTCAGGGGGCTGGGCAACACCACTCCAAAGGACTAAATCACTTACAGAAGTCATCCTTTTCTGTTAGTGTTATGGGGGTGAGTTAGGCTATTTAAATCCTTTGGAGTATCTCAGCATTCCCTGCAAAATTTGCAGAACCCAAGTGCCTGTTAAAATGGACATCAGTATCAATGCTTTTCATTCTTTTAAAGAACCAATACTGTAAGGAACTTTTTAAAGAACAGTACTGTAAGGAAAGCATCAGACTTTGTTGCAGTGTTGCACCAGTGTAATGCACCTGCCCTCATGCAGTTTGATTAGTGTTAATAACATCCAGGCTGAAGCTAATGCTTAACAAAATATTGGCTGAGGACAAACGGGATATATAACAAAACCTATATATAATTAGCGAAAATAAGTCAAACCTATTCTTATTGTGGACTGTAGTTTAATTTAATGTATTGGTTTAAAGTACAGCATCAGCTCAAAAAAACTGTTAAACTGCATCCACTGACAAGAAAAATCCAATTATTTGTTTCTAAATTTAAATGAGATTTTCCACTAAAATTTGCTTTGGAAGTTCAACCCAAGAGTAGCAAACCCTACAGCAACACATCAAGGGAAGGTTTAAAACCCAGTTGAATATTTGTTGTCTTAAGCTGTATGACTGTTTTAAATAGGAATTCCCCCCCATAACTATCAGTCCCTCTTCACCCGCAACTGATCAGGCACCAGCTGATCTTGAGTGTCCAGAAGGAAATGTATTACTCGTAACTTGAACACAAACATATCTACGGACCTCGGGAGTACAGTCAGCATGCTTGCATGATTTGGTGACATTTTTTTCCTCCACTTCGGATAAGGAGTAGTTTTTTAATATGTTTATTAGTCTGTGGAACTTACCAGTTCTCGCCAGGTCTCTACCACATACATCATTGGTTATTGGTCATTTTTGTGAAGCTTCTGTACCGTAATGCTTGTTGTGAACAGGTACCCTTATAATTATGCTTCCAGAAATTCTTAGAAAAAGGCTCCATTAACATACCTGGAATCTGAATCACGTTTGCTTATCCAATTTAGCGCTTTTACATAGTGCAAATATGATTGTGAAAACAAGTTGGGCTATGAAAAGGGGGGGCATTTTTGCTTCTCTGGGACGTTCAAGAAAAATGAGGAACTAGGAACCATATGAATTGATAGACTTGTCGTGGGATCCCTTCTGAAAAAATAGATTAAAACAAAGCCTGTAAATCATTTGGAAAACAATAAAATAAAATATGCCAGTATATTAATAACTGGCAGCCTCTAAGGAATGCGGGCGTACTAGTATCCTGCCTTAGGAAATGGTGTACAGGTTAAAATTTCTGGATGATGGGCTGGGCTTGAACAGGATAGGCCTCTGGTAAAAGATAATGCGAGGAAAGTAATTCTTCCCCTCGCAGAGATGGCAGGAGACGTTGGGAAATGAAGTTTATCCTGTGTGGCTGGTTCGCTCGTGGCACGAGTCATTTTCTGACTGGGCGCCTAAGTGGTAAGGCGGTACGAAGTGGCAGGCGGGGAGATGGCAGCGTGGTGTTAAAGTGGTGTCTTTTAAAGTGTGATTTTTTTTTTTTTGGGGGGGGGAGGGGGTTGGAGGCTCACAAAATATCGACCGCTGGCTGGCATCTCGCGTTAATTATTCCGGCTAAATTTCAACTGCTGTTTTCGATCTGTTTGTTTGTTTGCTCTGTTTCTGCGCCAGCGGATATGTGGATACGCTGCACGCAGTAATCTCTGGGCCCTCCTGCCACTTCCTGTTGTGTTGCATTCTGGAGAATGCGATGGAAGAGGGAGAGGGACGGGGCAGCTGGCCGATTGTGCAACTCTGACACGGGCCCGCGGAGGAGAGGAAGTGTGGTGCGCGTTCTGGCACCGTCGCCGCGCTGAGGAATTACTGGGGCGGAGCTCTGTCAGGGGACCTTCTGCAGATGTATGAAATCTCTGGAGCTGAGATCCAGTTCTGGGCAACGGAGGAAGGAGAAGAGGAAAAAGTCAGTGTTTGTGAACTTTTCATGTGTAAAAGAGACATAATTTTAGGGCTTTGCTTAGTCTGCATTATCTGTGAGTCTCTGGGGTCCTTTTCCTCCCTATCATTCTTTCCGAAAAGTTTTTCTTTTTCTTCTTCGATCAGCTTTTCGCTGCCTAGACCTTCCAAAACATAACTTTTATATGTTGACTTTTGCTGCTGTTGCTCTTTTCATGACACTTCATAACTGTCATCTGTGCATTATCGCAATCCGCCGGATCCGCATGACACGTGTTGGTGAGCGTTGGACCATTGTCATCGGATGCAGATGATTGGGTGAAGGCTTCCTGCCGAAGGAGGGAAATCTAGGGGTGGAAAGAGGAGGAGGGTGGGAGGGAGGGACAGAGAGGGAGTAGGGGCCTGTACGGCTGGGCCAAAATACAAAACTACTTGTGGGCAGTGTTGGCTTGATGGTTAGGGAAGTGCACTTGTAGTTGAAAGATTGCAGGTTCGAATCCCCCACCAGCAAGTCACCACTGAGGTACCCTGAGCAAGGTACTGTCCCCAAGCACTGCTCCCCGGGCGCTGACTTAGCTGCCCGCTGCTATGTCACGAAAGTGACATATGGGTTAAATGCAGAGGACACATTTCGTTGTTGCGCACTGCACACTGTGTGCTGTGCTGTGTTAACAATGACCACTGATCACCAAATTCTAAAAAAATGAATGAGCATGACAATTTATTATGGACTCTGGGTATGTCAACACCTGCACTGCATCATTCTGCTGGTGTTGGTCATTGAATGGCCCCTTGGTTCACTGGCTGCAGTCTTAGAAGCTTATGGGATTGAGTTTGATTGATTGATTGATTGATGTACAGGTCGTATCCTCTCCTCATAAGATCTATTCATATTTCCCACTTGGAATCAATGAAGTCTATATCTGTCTAATAACATCACAATGAGGCCTGTGTCTTGGCTCCATCTTTATACCTAGTGTTTAGCTTTAACAGGCATTCCTAGCCTCATGGTAATTTTTCTTTTGTTTGAATGAAAGGTCTTTGACACGCTGTGGAAGAGAGGAGTCTGGTAAATTTCTGCCCGCAATGGGGAGGCAGCTTTCTGGAGCAGGTGTACAAAGCTGATAGGTGGCAGAGGCGAGGAAGGCAGTGATGGCTCACAGCTCGGCAGAGGGAGCGCTCAGTGGCCTGTCAGCCATCTTGTCAGCTTTCACGGAATTTCTCTGTCTGAGGACTTGCGACCTTGTGCAGATGATGTCCTGTCGCCAGCACTTACGGAGGTTTTTCTGCTCTCAGGGACCGTGCCTGGAAAGGATTTTTATAATTTTTTTTTTTTTTTTTTTTTGAGGAAGCACGATGCGGCGCATTACTTACTGATAGAGACAAAAGCCGCTCTGTGCCCTGAGGTTTAGTGCTGCCAGTCGTCTTGATGCAATTTAAACAGATTAGTGTTGGGCTTTGCTTTTTAAAAATTCCTTTTCATAGGCGCCTCTCTTCCCGTGTCCTCTTCCCCCCCCCTTTTTTTTTGCTGGCTAAGCTGAAATGTCTTTGTAAATGCCCTCAAGCCTTCTGTTCTTGCAGCCCAACAGGAAACACACCCGGCCCACTGTTTTGGGGTTTTTTTTTTTTTTTGGGGGGGGGGGGGGTGGCAAAGAATCATGGGATTTGTAGTTCTAGTGGCCCATTCCTGTCTGCGGCTGCAGATCTCAATGGTAATGGGGGAGGTGATGGAAGTTCCTGTTGTCCAAGCTGTAAATCTAGCTGACGGTTAACAGGAAAAACTGGTTCTGGATCGGGGGTTGTCATGTGGTATCTTGTGGAACCACAAATGTTGTGCTGATTAAATGTTTTGATAGCTGGACCCCAGTGACCGAAGGAATCTCACCCGGCACGGCAAACATGCTCACAGAGACTCAAATCCAGTTTCTTCAGGACAAAAAGACTTAACACCCACGCACTCAACAAATACTCAAATGTTAAATTTGTTTTTTCCCCCCAGAATGAAGCATTTTAATATCCATCAGCGACCCGCAGGCCTGTATTCTCTGCTGCCCGAGGGCCTCTTTTCGTTCACCCGGCAAGTTTTGTTGAATGTAGGAAATACTGATGCAAAGCTCCTTTTGTCTTGCTGCTTGTTAATTAACAGCTTGATTTATTGATGGCAAATGCAAGTTTAGCAGTTCTTGCTTTGCTGGGTGATTACTTTGGTTTATCGTGTATATGGGCTCTGAACCTGTTGAGAGGATAGAGGAAAAAAATAGGGCAGATATTTTCCCTTTTTAAATGGGTTAAAATCATTTGTTGCTAAATGTGTGTGCTGCTGTGTGGCATGGAATTCTTTGCTGGGCTGAAGTATGAGGATTCTCAGACATAATTGACATCATATCCCCACTCTGGATTACCCCATTCTTTATAATATAGGTAGCAGTGATCTGTGGCATGCGCAGGTTATGGTAGATTTCTGTTAATGGTGGAGTTGCTGGTAATTTATTGGTTTTAACAGCTCTTGTTAGGTCATTTTTAATTGTTATTGCCCCTATTGCTTTTTTCTTTATTGAT
Source organism: Mormyrus proboscirostris (assembly GCA_026779585.1). Taxonomy (NCBI): domain Eukaryota; kingdom Metazoa; phylum Chordata; class Actinopteri; order Osteoglossiformes; family Mormyridae; genus Mormyrus; species Mormyrus proboscirostris. The sequence goes on along the minus strand of JAODKF010000042.1, from coordinate 9,607,692 downwards.
TTAATATCTGGACCGGAGACAGGCTCCCGGAGAACCGTATCAGGAGTTCACTATGCCGAGGTGCACCACACGCACAGCACATGGACCCATGTGCATTGTAGTGCTACTGTCCTGCAGTTGAGGTCTGGAGGAAATACGATGGAAGGTGTCCCTCTGATACCGTCCAAGTTCTCTGCTTCCTGCTCGGTTCCTGTGCTGGACTTCGTGAGCCGACACATAAATATGTTTCGGAAGCTGAAAGGACTCGCTAAGTATGTGTGCATAGTTTACCGGTAGAAGGAGAAGGAATAAAATAATCTTTTTAGCAGTTGACAGATAACTCTTCTTTTTGTATGCCGGTTTAAGCTACGTTAAGCTGCTTAATTAGACATAATCTACAGGCCCCAGACTGATGCGTAACTAATGAAGTTAAACAGACAAATCCCATCCCACTCTATAGAATTGGAAATGATTGAAGGGCCGGCTGGCTATTCTTTAATTTCTTTCCCCCTGCTTAGATAGTGCTGGAAGGCCGGAGGCAGAAAACGACGTATAAGAGGAGGGGAAATGGGATTTGAAAATGTTTGTGTGAAGCTCGCGTTCACATGTAGTAAGCCGCTTGGTTCCTTCCTCGCTTCCCGGCTAGGATTTAAATTTACAGCCAGTTGAATTTGACAATTGGTCGCTCCTTTGTGAGCCAGCATGAAGCAGATTTTTTTTTGGTTGGACACTGATGACTGTATTTGTAACCAGGAGTACGCTGCCAGTAGTCTACCGCGTAATGAGAATTCAAAACACTTATTCGACGTGTTTCAATAAGTAGTGTTTTTGATGATGCTGATGATTGCTAATAATACTGCTGTAACTTTGCCTAAAAGTGGAGAATGGAAATAGAAAGTGTGTGGGGGGGGGAGAGCAGTTCTATTTGTTCCACTACTGAGTCATTAGACATTACGTATTGCAGTTCAGGAAAGATGTTTGTAGAACCACTGCAAAATTGTTGCAAGTATCATGTGTAATTTCTCATTCCACCCCC
>JAODKF010000042.1:9577046-9601198 GCA_026779585.1 Mormyrus proboscirostris | reverse complement strand
GTGTGACCCCCCCCCCCCCCCCCCCCTTTGTACCTCACTGCAGGGAAAATGAGTTATAGTAGGGTTATGTTAGACTGTAGGGTCCCTCTCAGCCCCACCATCCTGGATTATTATCAAAAAGGGGCTACTTGACAAAGCTCCTTACCCTGTATGATTCCTGTAGGTCCTGTAGGGTCAATTGCCACCATAGACTCTTCCCTTGTGATTTGATTTAGATCTGGGATAGGCATGCCAGTGGGTAACTACATGTAATAAACCGCAATGAGCAAGAAGCATACGAGCTCTAGGTACAATGAACTGGCCGGTGTCTAGAAATGGCAAGCGTGGGCTTTTTTATTAAATACGAGGAGTGAAGTAATACTGTTATACTGCAAAATGCATTTGGCGGAAAATTCTGTTAATATCTCAACCAGCTTTAAATAAGTGAAACCATTCCTGTTCCTACAGTTTGATATCAAATAAACATACAGTTACTTATTATCGGTTTGTTCTTGTCATACATGAGAAACTGTAAGTCAATGGTGGCCCTCTCCGTTGGCATCAGAGACAATGGATAGCCCCTCCGACTGCTTTGGGCTTCTCTTTTCCAGGATCTCGTCCATCGGCAGTGCTCCACCTAACCACTACACCTATCGTAGCATCTCTGTAATGTCAGAATGAAACTCTGGAATTACTGCATTATCATGGCTGTGCTATGAAAATGGTTTGCCTCAGCTTGTCGTAACAGGTATCCCGTCCCCCCCGGCCAAGGGGTTTTTAGTCATTTTGGGTCAAAATATCTGGAGGTAGTTTAGACTTTTTGATTCTTTTCCAGCTGTGTCCTGGGAGTTTTTGTTCAACCAGTGCCTCTTGTTCTAAGAGGTTCAATTGATGTCGCTTTTCTTCCTGTTCCCTTTTTCGGCACACGCCATACTCCCATGTGTGAGCGAAATGTTTATCCTGCCCAAATTGTGTATTCGTTTTTTTCCGGTCATTTTCTCTGAGCAGATTTTATCGAGCTGTGCTTGTTCTCCCCCTAATTTGACGTTATGAATAAACGCACTTAAGGTTGTTTGGTCAGTACATAGGCACAGAGTCATGAGAGATGCCCCCTCCCTTGTGTGTTTTTTTTTTTTTTTTTGTTATCTCAAACAACAATCTCCAGCTTGCTGACTTGCCTTTGTCTCCATCCGTCTTTGGAAATCTCTCTGGAGGCCATCGAGATAGCAGGAACCAGTCACAGGGAGATTAGACACCAACTTAATCTTTTTTTTTTCCAGAAAATAAACCACTGTACAACAGCGACATAATGCTAAAAAGATAATGTGTTGCAGGAGAGTAGCTGAGGATTAATCAGTTTAGTCGGCTGTGAGGTTGTGTCTTGTGTTAGCCTTTGCCCGCTATGGACATTATGACAGCGAGATGGTAATCTGTGACTACCATGGCACTGTGCACAAGCTAATAGCTGCCCGGATGCAAGATGTGAGAGGAGTTACTATTCTAAGATGAGTAAGAGGAGTAGGAAAAAGCCAGGGTTCGCATGACAGTCAATTACACAATGACAAGGCAGTACTTAATTGTCCACTATATATGCTTTGTTTGCTTGTATGAATCATCAATCTACCTCCTTGTAAAACAAGAGGAAATTTAAACAATGAAAATTATGAGAATTGCAGCAATGACAACATCACAATAAACCAACATAAAAACGAAAGTGTATTTCATAAAACTGTTAGTGATGCGGACTTGTAGGTGTCTGATATTGCAGTTGGCGTGCTGTGGCACTAAGACACAAACAATTTAACCTGAATCGATGTGGTAAATTACCCATCTTAAATCTGAATGATTTATTATTATTTGCATTCCTGATCATTTTATTTGCCATATTGTGTTGATGGGACATTATTTATTTTCTGGCATGTCTGGCATACCGGAAGAGGACTGGCACAGTATCGGGGAGGGTAATTTATTGTGGCTGAGGTGGATATTTCAGGTCCAGAAAGTAAAAATCCTGACCAAGATTTTGTTTCGACCAACCAGTTGAGTAGGAAGAGTCGGAGTACTCAGCTGGGTGGTTGGACCTGAAGTATCCACCTCTGCATTGTGGTTAGTTTACTAAATACAGGCAATGCTCATGTTGTCTCAGTGGTAACTATGGTAAACGTTGTCAGGTGAGGAAACTGGTGGTGTGGAGATGAACCCGGATTTGTGAAAGCAAATGCTGTAAGTTCATTCCAGCGTTACCTGCACCAGACTTCAAGTGTAAGCAGTACTTAACAGAAAGTATAGGAAGTCAATTTTATTTAATAAAATTAAAGAAGATTTTCTTCCGTGACTAATATACTTATCGGTAGGTCAATGCTGTTATTATAAGTAACTACTATGTATTTACTTAATACTGTTAAATTCATGCATTGAGCCATTAAATAGATAATTATACCCAAAACCGCCAGCTGTAATTGTTACTATACGATCCATTACTTTTTCCACAGAACCGTGAGTTTTTCTTGCTGGACAAGCCTCATGCATCGCCTTCACCTAGCACAGGTGCTATTAAGGTAGTGTGTGATGTGCTGGGAGTGTTTTTCTTGCTGGTGGGTGGGTATGGTCTTGGGGGAGGGTAGTATTGATGAGGACCTGTGCCAATCTCAAGGTGGAATGAAGGACAGCCCACAGATTACTGAGAAGGTACCGCTGCCCTCACAGAACTGTTAGAGAAGATGAGCGAATGAACGTTAGCTGGCTGGATTTTCCGGACGACCGTGTGGGCGGTGTGCCTGTGACCCTGCTTCCCCGGAATTTTCCCGCCCGGCCCTGGAAACGTTGCACTTACGGAAATGGGCCCCACCCTCCCCCCCCCCCCTTGCCAGGCGTCAGACTGCGACCCCAGTACTTGATTCGCGACCAACGGCGTGGGTGCATCCGCCTCTGACACAGAAAGTAGGATGGCGCGGGTGGGGCTGGAGGTGGGGGTGGGGGTTGGCCCCGTATCGCTGACCGGAGATGGCGGGAGCGTATGTTCCACATTCAGCCCCTAGGGGGCCTCGTACGCAATGGCGTCATCTGGCCAGCACAGCCGTGGCTGATGGTGTGTACAAGTCCCATTGCACAGTGGCCGTATTCATTGCCGGTTTCACGCAACACTCTTAGCTCATACCCCACTCTCGCAGCAGAAGGGGACAGCGCCGCCCCCCACTATTAATGAATGGTATCCTATTGTCTGAGGACTCAATTAAAATGAATCTCCAAGCGGAGGTGCTTTGGGCATGCGGTCGCTGTGGGGTCGCTGGGAGGAGGCATCTTCTGGTACAGCTTTGGCACGTGCCCAAACGCAATACGGGGCCGCTTCGGCCACGCCCGTATCCCCGGGCGAGATTCGCCGACCCTTGCAGGAGAATGGCCACGCATTGGAAGCGACATTATCCTGTGGTATTTCTGGCGCACGCGGAACACAAACCACACCTTGTTAAAGAAAAAGAGCTGAGTGAAGAGAAGAAAAGAAAAGCCTCCTGCAGAAGGAAAAAAGAAGAAAGAGAACTTGCCTTTGACCTCCCTGGGGCTGGTTACCAGGGCAACCTGGCATTACCTCTAATTGACGATGCGGCGTGTTCAGGTGTCTTTGGTTTGTTGTTCTCTCTTTTTTTTTTCTCTCTGCCAAGAGTGACTCAGCCCTTTGGCTGCTCTCTGCCATGGTGCCTTTCCGAGACGGCATGTACCCTGTTTCCGATCCGTATGTTAAAACACGCCATTGGGCCATTTTTCTGTCCGGCACGGGTGAAGCAGACCCCCCCACCCATAGACCTGTGCTGCCATTAATACAACTCCTCCCCCCCCCGCTCCTGTTCTAGCAGTTCCTTCCAAGCGCTTTCTGTGTTTTCGGCTTCATCAGAAAGCTTTTAAAGTGACGTCTCGTCTTTATTGTTGGGGGGGGGGGGGGTCGCGCTCACACGGGTGGGGCAGTGGCGGAGTGCTATGGTTTGATGCTCTGGGTGTGCAAGCCTGTAAATATCCACGTGCGGTTGCTTGTTTAGCACCGCATGCGTTTGCGGGCCGGTGTCGTGCCCCCCCCCGCTGTGGCCACGCTTGTCATATCTCATTTTAATTGCTTTCAGGGGCTGCTAGTGCATGAATGCTATACAGCTTCCAGTGGGAAAAGCTGAAGCGGCCCTCGCCCTCCTCCAAGGCTCGTTACGCACGCACACACACACACACGGTGGAGTCTCTGGGGCAGGTTGAGGTGTCTAGGGTCACTGGGGTTTCTGTATACACCCCCCTGCCCCAGCATACTTGTCTCCGTGACAACTCTCGGCGTGCCTCCTGATCTCCGCGGACCCCAGTGAGGAGCTTATCTCCATGCTTACTGCTACCGCCGCTGCAGCGCTTCAGTCTGCCGGATTAATATCTGCCATCGGCTGTGTTCCCTGGCACATTATTTTTAGCCTCCATATCGGCCCACTGCTCCCCCCTCCTTCCCTGCAGCCTCGGCCAGATCCCGCCCTGCTTTGTACGATTCATCGGATTACAGACCACACAGCTTGTCCCTACCCCCCCTAAAACTGTCCTGCTCCCTCCTATCCCTCCCGTCCGAGTGTGACTCTGCGTATTTCCCTGTCGCTTTTCATCCCCCCATCCTTCTCTCTCTCTCCTTCCCTCCCTGCCTCCCTCCGTCACGTGGCCGCGCCTGGCAGCTTGTTGGCTCCGGCGCCGGCAGGAAGAGGAAGTGTCCCGTGGCGACGCCTCTGTGCTACTGTGAGTGTCGGCGCTGTCTCAAAATGGCCTTCCTCCAGGCCGGGCCGTCTGCTTAGCGCTGAGCAGAGCACGGTGTCAAAATGATAACCTGGGGGGGGGGCTTATGCTGCAGATCAGTCACTTTATTTTGTTCCCTGATGCTGCAGGATGCAGCAGGAGGTGGATGATGCAGAAACGGCCTGTAGTTGTCCTGAGCCATGCGTATTTTTAACGGAATTTTACACAGTAAGCTGGTATAAAGGCACGCGTGAGTCTCTTCATAAATCTCTTGTGTGCCATGTTTGTGTAACAGCATTAAAATTGACTAATACCTGAACAGTCACCCGAAAACTGGGAGGTGGAGAGGGCCGGTTTAAACCCACGGCCACGGTAATCCATCGAAGAACTAGCTGCTGGCATGGGGTTAGATCCTCAGCGGGTGCCTCCGATTGCTGGTGTCCAGTGAGAATGCATTTATGCAGGTCCGTCTCTGCAGAGTTGCTGTCCGCCCTGTTTCCTTGTATCCACATTAATGCAGTGCAGCTCTCTGGAGAGGGAGCGAAGGTGAACTGGGCTGACAGGGGTATGAAGAAGGTGTAGCGAGAGGTGTGGATCCTTTGGACACATTTGTGCTGATGTGTGCAAGAGAGAAGACACCAGACTGACCACTGGGATTTTCGCAGTCCTGACTTGCATCATCATCATCATCATCATCAACGTTATCATCATGACTCTTTTATTAAACTGTAAAACGGTTCATTTTCTTTTAACTCAAGTATAATGTGAATTTTATTTAAGCATTTTCAGTTTGCATGGATATTGCTTTTAGTCTTTTGGTTCCTGGCGCAGTCATTCTCCTCGAATCCTCGATCCCTTGTCTGAAATTATGAATCACGGAACACAGGACTGCATTGCAGTCTCTCTACTCACTGTGGGTTTTCATTGTAAGCCATATTGTGTTTGCAGGATGAATGAAATCCCACGTGGGTGAAGGTAAAATCTGTGTCACTCCCACCCCACCCAATGGAGGTGAATTCTGAGTCAAAGGACCTCCCCCCCCAAGCCTCTTATGGTACATTCCGTTCCTCTGCCCCCAGAGCTAGTGGCAGGACCTTCTGAGATTTGTAGCATGTTTTTAAAAAGAGGGGGGAAAAGCCCATTCCATTTCCTAGGCCCTTGTATGACTTAAGGGTACGGAGATGTCTGGGATCCCCAAAGGGAATGGGGTTGGTTGGAGACGGAATCCTTTATGTCCGCTCCCTCAGAATTCTCCGGAGAGCTCGTGTTGCACTCGTTCAGTCCGACATGCCCTTGGGCTTAATCGAGGCTTAATCGCTTTCACCTTCACTCATGCTGTGTCGCGGGATACCAGGAACTAACGTGTGGCCTTTATTGTCCCCCCCCCACTTCCTAGTTCTTTGTTTCAGAAGGGAATTATCTGGAGTCCATGTCACTGTGAGTCTCAAGCTTATCCTAGGTAGCACAGGCTAGCAGGAATGTTTTTTTATTGCAGGCCACACATTCTGACACATGGAATCGTGGGCGATTTAGTCAACAGTTCGCCAAAACCACATTTTCTTCAACCGAAGGAGAGAACTTGCACAAACACAGATAGAACATGTGAATTCCACACATGCACAGCCCAGGGCTGGAATTTAAGCCGCAGTCTGGAGGCACGGAGCCACAGACGCGTTGCGGCACCGCCACGCATTCTAACTAGCTAATGATTTTACACTTAGATACTTGTCATATGTTGAAGTACACTACCATACATAACCTGACTTGTGTTTGGTGTACACAAGAAGTTGTATAAGCATGCGTTAAACCCACAGCTTGGGAGGCTTTTAGGCCACAGTACCAATTACTGCACCACAGGACAACTGTTAAAATTTTGCTAGGTATAATTTAAGACAATTAGTTTATCATGTTTTTGATGTCAGATTTTATTTGCTAGGCCTAATACGTGACATGTCGGCCGTTGAGGTTTGTGGAGTCGTCCATATCCTGACGAATCTTCAACACCTCAGATTTTCAGTTGTTTTGGAAATCACTGGATTTGCAAATGCAAACCCATTGATGTGCGATGAAGTTCCCGTAAGAAAGCTGCTGTTGTACCTTTTGGTAAAATCCCGCATTTGTCTATCTGTATGCTTGTATATTGCTGGATTGTAAAACCATTAACACTTGATTTGCTCGAACGGCATTTCACACACAAAATCTAAAATGTTGTCTTTGGAAAGTTATGGATGTGGTCACCTCTCCGTCTGCTTCCCTATGTCCTGTGTCCCGAAATGCTCCCTTCAAAGCCTGCTGCACATCATGTCTTCAAGGGCGACAAAGAAACGGGTTAAAACGGGGCACCACGCGGGCAAACCAGCTGGGTGTTTGCCTCTGTGGGAAGTGCTTATTGATTGCATACTAATTGCATGAAGGCAAACAACAGTGGTTTGGAAATGGACTTACAGGGAAGCGCACATGAATAAACCATGATAACCCCAGTCTTAATATCTACCCCATATTGACATGTTGATTAGGACCTGTCAGTTCGAGATGTTTGTCTTGCAGCTCCCTTACCCACAACATGCTATGTACCGAAGATCGTTAATAGCATTCTGCTCCAACCTGTCTTTTAAAGATGGTGAAATGTTCATCTCTTTCTATTTCGTCTTTGTCTTACTGTGCCAGTGCCTACTCTCCTAGGCCTCGCCAGCGCTGATTGTCATCAGTGTACATGTGGCATAAACATTTCCTTCTGAAATAGGATGATTCATTTCATTCTTTTCAGGATTTGTAAACAACTTCAACTTGGTTAACAGAACACCAGGTTTAGCCCTTGCCCTGCCCCTAAACAGGACCAGTGACTCAGAATCAAATGAAAACTTGCTGAGTGCTTTATAAGCTCACAGCTTTCTTAACACCTGGATCTATTAATTGTTATTAATTGTTTAATGGATGTTTGGTGAACAAATTGTTGAGCAAAGGCTGTTAACTTCACCCCTCGCCTGCCATACTCGGCCACATCCCAAGATTGCCCCCTCGCTGTCAGGCTAATGCTAGTAGCAAGCATGCTGCTCCCTGTTCCCCTCTTGGGTTTTATGTTCATTACGATGCTGATATAGCCTTGCCTCAAAAGCACTTTCAACCAGCATAGGCATTTGCCCGCTATTAAGCTTATGTTTTTCACCCCATAATGGCTACCCGGACCTTTAAATGATGCTATATGTTACACAGATGGAAACATGTTGCTGTTAATGTAGCTCATTTGCATATGTAATTAGCTGTGGTGCATCAGCCAAAATGAGTGGTCCTTATTTTTGTTCCTGCCCGCAGAGAGGCCTCTTAAACATGTCTCTCACTCTGTGGATTGCTGCCAAATGGTAGTGCTCTGTTTATGGGGGCTGGGTCACCTAATTCATATTTTTTTTTTCTTCATGGGAACACTTTAACAAAAACACCCCCCACCTTCTGCTTGTGCATACGTTTTTTTCTTTTTCTTTTCAGTATTCATATATGGAGATTTTTTTTGTTTTGGAACAGATATTATGTGTTGCAGATCATGGCAATGGCCTTCCTATCCTCACTTAATCATTTTAAAGCCAGTTTTTGTTGCCCAGCCTAAGGCCCAGATATGTTGATGTGTCATGTATGATGTCATTTTCCTAATTTTATTTATTTCTTTTTCCCCCTAGGCTGGAAGGCTGTGAAACCTGCTTCCACTTATTCTGCATTGCAACAAAACTGAGGAGCACAGATGGGTCAGGCTAATTACTGCCTATCCATCTAAATCTTACACTGACTCCCCATCCCCTTCTCTTCTCCTTCCATCCTTCTTTCCTACCATCCTTCTTCCTTCCTGCCCTTACCCTGTCCTTACCTGATTTTCATCTGAAGTATCCACGAAGAAACGAAGACTGAATTACTCGTGGATAAAGAAACCAAACACAGATGACAACCTAATTTCAGTAATTTGCTTCCAAGAATTGCGAACAGTTGCATGGAAAAGCACCCTGTCCGTCTCCTCTCCCGAGCATCTGGGCCTTGCAGGATGAGTGTCTGCATGCGATGATGATGGCAAAAAAACAAGATGCCCGGGCACTTATCTACAACTTAGTTGTGGTTGGTTTGTCCGGGACAGAGAAGGAAAAGGGACAATGTGGAGTGGGCAAGTCCTGCTTGTGCAATAGGTTCGTCCGCCCTAGTGCCGATGACTTCTACCTGGACCACACGTCTGTGCTGAGCACCAGCGACTTTGGTGGCCGGGTGGTGAACAATGATCATTTCCTGTTCTGGGGGGAAGTTACCCGAGCACTTGAGGAAGGGCCGGAGTGCCGGTTGCGTGTTGTGGAGCAGACGGAGTTCATAGATGACCAGACCTTCCAGCCACATCGCAGCACGGCCTTGCAGCCGTACATCAAGAGGGCAGCCTCCGCTAAGTTAGCCTCTGCAGAGAAACTCATGTACTTCTGTACAGATCAGCTGGGCCTGGAACAGGACTTTGAGCAGAAGCAGATGCCCGAGGGCAAGCTGATGGTGGATGGGTTTCTGCTCTGCGTGGATGTAAGCAGGGGTATGAACCGTAACTTTGATGACCAGATGAAGTTTGTCACCAATCTCTATAATCAGCTGGCTAAAACCAAGAAGCCAGTGGTGCTGGTTCTCACTAAGTGCGACGAGGGTGTGGAACGTTACATTAAGGACTCGCACACGTTTGCTATGACTAAGAAGAACCTGCAAGTGGTAGAGACTTCTGCTCGTTCTAATGTCAATGTAGACCTTGCATTTCTCACATTAGCGCAGCTGATTGATAAGAGTCGGGGCAAACCTAAAATCATCCCTTATTTTGAGGCCCTCAAGCAGCAAAGTCAGCAGATCGCTACAGCAAAGGATCGCTATGAGTGGCTGGTCAGCCGCCTTGTCAAGGACTACAAAGAGACCTGGATTAACAATAGCTGCCGCATGCAGTCATCTGCTGAGTATAAGGATTATGTCTTCCTGGAGGGCACAGTCAAGGCCAAAAAGCTATTCCAGCAACATGTGCATCGACTCAAGCAGGAGCATATAGAGAAACGGCGCAAGATGTATCTAAGCACCCTACCACAAGCCCTTATGTCGCTTGTCCCTGACCTTGATGAAATTGACCTTTTGAGTTGGTCAGGGGTACAGAAGGTCCTTGAGACTAAACGGGAGTTTAGTCAGTGGTTTGTGGTTTTGGAGGATACTCCTTGGGATGCCACTGACCATATTGACAACATAGCAGATGATCGGATTCCACAGGACCTTCTTGAGACGCCAGAAGCAGAAGCCATCTTTGAAGAGCACCTAGAGCACCTGCGCAATGAGCGCAAGCGGGCTGAGATGCGATGGGAGTTTAAGGAGAAACTTAAATCTTCACCTTTTGTTACAGCAGGGAAACCTTGGGAGGAGGCACGTAGCTTCATTATGAATGAAGACTTCTACCAGTGGCTAGAAGAGCCAGAATACCTAGACATTTACAACAGGCATCAGAAGGAGATCATTGACCATGCCAAGGAGGACTTTCAAGAACTCTTGCTTGAATATTCAGAGCTTTTCTATGAGCTAGAGGTGGATGCCAAACCCAGCAAAGAAAAAATGGGTGCAATTCAGGAGGTGTTAGGGGAAGAGCAGAGATTTAAAGCTCTTCAGAAACTTCAAGCCGAAAGGGATGCCCTAGTGCTCAAACATATCCACTTTGTTTATCACCCCACTAAGGACACCTGCCCTAGCAGCCCACATTGTGTGGACAGCAAGATTGAACAGATCCTGGCCACTCGGTTTCCAACTCGTTACCCGTTTTTTGATGGCAACCAGAAGTCCCATTTTGGTGACAGTAAAGCTGACAGGATCAACTTAGTCATCCTGGGAAAAGACGGTCTTGCTCGGGAATTAGCTAATGAGATTCGGGCATTGTGCACAAATGACGACCGGTACGTTTTGGATGGAAAAATGTACGAGCTAGCACTGCGACCCATTGAGGGCAACGTTCGATTGCCAGTAAATTCCTTCCACACCCCTACCTTTTCCCCACATGGCTGCCTTTGTCTCTATAACTCAAAGGAATCTCTCTCATATGTTGTAGAGAGCATTGAGAAGGTTCGGGAGTCTACTCTGGGTCGTAGAGACAACCATCTGGCTCAGCTTCCTATGTCACTTCTTTTAATTACCAAACGGGGAGTGGGATCTGTGGGGGACATTGGGGGGGAGACGACACACAGCTTGATTGCACAGGGGCAACAAGTAGCCGGCAAGCTGCAGTGTGTTTATTTAGAACCTGCTGCTTCTGGCATAGGCTATGGGCGGAATGTAAACGAGAAGCAAATCAACCAGGTTCTGAAAAGCCTGCTTGAATCACGGAGGAGTATAAGTCTAGGTAGCAGCTCGCCACCCTTGCCACTTCCACCACTGGGTTTCAGAGATTCACACCATCAACACAACTCAGAAGGGGACATTCGGATTGTTATGTGTCTGATGTGCGGTGACTCCTATGATGTGGACCAGCTCCTTGCCCCATTCCTGTTGCCACAACATTGTCGGCCCATGTCCAGCCTGAGCAGCGGCACATCAGTGCTTCTGGACCTGATGATTGGTGGCCAGAGGCAGAACATTGAATTCTCCATTCTTTCCTATCACTCGTCCTTTTCCTTACGTAAGACCAGGCTAGTCCATGGCTACATTGCAGTCTATTCGGTCAGCCGTAAGGCCTCCTTGGAGACACTGTGCGCCTTCTTGTGTGAGGTCCAGGACATCATCCCAGTGCAGCTGCTAGCAGTGGGGGAGAGTCAGGCAGAACTGACAGACTGTGAGACTGCCCAGGAGCAAATCTTTCAGGGGCAGGACCTGGCGCATGAGATAGAGGCTCGCTTTAACAGCATAGTGTGCGGGCATAGTGGAGTGGTTGGTGGACTGCATCGGATAGACCTCTTCCAGCAGTTCTTCAAGGAAGTTGTAGATAAGCGGAACATTGTGGAGGCCACACATATGTATGATAATGTCGCCGAGGCATGCAGTACCAATGAAAGCATCCATTCACCACGCTGTTCACCAAGTCCCGTTACAGCATTGGTAGACTCAGAGGATGATGTAGAGCCTTCACCTCCATACCACACCCTTAGGGATGATGGCAGTCTTGCCCCTCATGGCTTCAAGCTGTCCGACTTGGACACAAGCGACACTCTGTCTGTCATCTCTGATATTAGCTCCTTTGAGAACAAGCTAAACAACAAAGTGCCACCCTCAACGCGGACCAAACCTTCTCTCCGCAAAGTTAGCCTAGGTCCTTACGTGGACCCTGGGACCAACAGGCGCTCACTACCTCCTTCCGTTACATGGGCACACGGAGGGGATGGTGGCTACGACCCCTCAGACTATGCTGAGCCCATGGACGCAGTGGCTAAGCCCCGGCCCACTGAAGAAGAGAATATCTACTCTGTGCCACATGACAGCACACAGGGTAAGATCATCACCATACGGAATGCCAACAAAACACACTCCAATGGTGGAGGCAATGGTTCGGATAGCGAGGCGGACAGCAGCTCTCTGGAACGCCGCCGCAAGCTCTCTTCCTTGGGAGTCAAGCCGCGGCTGTATCGCGACCGATCCAAGCGTTTGGGCAAGTTCAGCACATTCCGTACCAGCTTTTCCATCTGCAGCGACGATGAGCTCGGAGGCCCTCCAAAGGCCAAAGAGGACGAAGTGGGTGCCCTGAAAGGAGACAACTCTCTCGCTGATGAAGGGGAGGACCCTAAACGGAGGAACATCTTAAGGAGCCTCCGCAGGCCTGGCAAGGTATGTGAATACATATTGTTTATTTTTATCACTATTGATTGTTGAATCTATGCATAGTGCTGCACTACGAAGGACAGAGCAGGATTTGGATCGTAGGCCATTTTTGTAGTCATATTAACATAAAAAGGGAAAAGCTGTTGAATGTCAAGTAATTTAGTGATACTGATCTCATTTGAGAATGGAATTAAACGGATTTCAAGAAATACCCTAAGCTCCAATTTTTCCTGTTATCTAAGGCTGTTATTTGTGAGCAAACCACCTCCTCCCTAAACTTCATTCTTTGTTTCATTTTGTCATGGTTTTTTTTTTTTTTGTTTTGTTTTACTCTTGTATTCAGGAGTCCCTGAAGATCAGCTTTTTCTTGCTGCAGAGATTAATTAGAATTTAAATGGTTTCCTTTTATGTATGCCTTGAGAAGTACAAGTAGGATTAACATCATGTTGTGCTGTTATTGTGCTTCTTCCCGCGGCTCTTACCTAATGTATAGGCATGGACAATGTCTGTTTTTCATATTGCACGAATTCAGTACTAAACTCACAATCAGGTATCATTTGTAGTTGGGCACAGAAGGAAAGGTGGTGAAGGAAAGATGGCTGCTGTCTCATCTCCAACCTCTTTGCCCCTCTCTCTCACTCGGATTAAATCACTCCTGGATTAATTCAGAGCTTTTGCCTATGCTCTGATCACAAAATGCAAGCCTGATGGTGAGGTCTAAAAGCTCCTCTTTGCCCCACCACCTTTTTTTTTATTGACTTGCTTTTTGGGTTATATATGCCCAAAGCCTTAAGCATTTAGAGAAGTCCAGCCCAGAATTGGACTTCATATTAATCCAGCAGCCTGTGCCTATGTATCAGAGCTGCAGGGTTCTTGGCCAAGCCATCGCATTGGAGTCGGGCCCTCGGCAGCAGACGCGTTGACGTTGAATCAGCGCTGTGCTGTGCAGCCCTGGCACTTGTCTGCAGAAGACAGTGAGCTGCCGCAGTGTGTTTAAAGAAAGGGGGGTGGGGGGAGGGATTCTTAGGCTCTGGTTTTTCTAGCACTTGGTCCCGGTTGACCGGAGCTTGTAGGCTGCAGAATGTTCTGCAGGCCTGGAGTGCAGATGCTCAATCTCCTGTTACTTACAGCCACTGTACTGAAGCGGAAACGTCTATGCTATGCAGCATGCAGAGGAATTTAAACAATCCGATTGGTCCGTATTGGTTGGGTGCAGTCATGTTTGCTATGGTGAGGCGAAAGTTCTGACCTCTGGTGTATGGTGTTAAAGTCCTGATCTTTTTTTTAAGCTTTGTTGTTCCCAAAATTGTGGAGCTTGCAGCCTGCTGGCTGATGTTGGCTAACATTGGGCTGCTCCATTAAGCTGCAGCAGGAGTTTAGAGGCTCTGGCTATTTGCTCCACTTTGGGGTCTTTTATTACTTAATTGGAGTCATTATGGGACCAGAAACCACCTCTACAATCTACTTTCATACCCTGAAAGGGCAGCTCTTGATTGAAAGGATCTTATAAAAGCAATAAAAACTAGTGTCACCAACGAGCCATCAGGGACTACAGCAGTTGAGCCCTGACAGTAACATTTTGGATCTTTAGGTTGATTCCTGTAGAAAGATTTTTTTTTTGTGGTTCTGAATAGCTGGGATGCACTGCTGCCCCTTTCAGAGTGTCTCCTGCATCATTTGCCATACTTTCTCACATAGGCTCCTGGCTCACTGTGGTCCAGTAATGGATAAATACTGTGACACCAACATCGACTGTTTGGGTAGACATAATGAATAAACATGTAATGAATAAAATCTACATTTAAGCATTATATCATTGCATTCCCAAAGTCTGAACGCCCATCTGCCAGTTCCTTGTGAATTGCATGAATTACATCTATCTGTCTTCCACACCATTTATCCAGTCATTGTGAACCAGGAGCCGATCCCAGAGAGAATAGGGCAGGAGGGAGGGGAACACCCAGGATGGGATGCTAGTCCATCTCATAGACATATGAATTTCAGGAATGTGAAATATTGTTCTAATACAATTGTGACACTGTTAATGATTCTGGTCTAACAAGTAGAATCGCTCAGATTCTTGCCTCAGTTTAGGTACGTTATAGAACCTCCCGCTGGTATTGCAGCATGTTGTGTTTGAGAGGCGGGGAGGAAGCAGGCAGGTGCAATTATTTCTGTTTGTCTCTTGTGTGGGCGTGGAGAATGAGAAATGGAAAAAAAACTTAAAAATGTGCCAGTTAAAGAAGTACTGGGCTCAGAATCGGTGAGTAGATTCTTGTTTTTATTGTGAATGTTTTGACTACACAGCCGGTCTGAAAATTTGAAGAAAGGAATAGTGGAACAAGTATTTGAAGAGATACATTGTGTTGCCATAGCCCACGGAATGTGGGCAATGCTCACTCTTCTCTTAGAAGTTAGAGTTTAGTAATACAAATATAAAGCCCTTAGCATAGCGTATAATGCTAATCCTAGGCTGAGCTGCTATCTTTAGCGGTACTGTTTTATCAAAAGTGTGTTAGCTAGTTAGCTAAAAGTCTGGATAGGAAGCAAGGAGAGACCCGAGAGAGAGGTACGCTGCAAATTAACTACTTAGAAGATGACTGATACAAGGAGGTGGATGCCAAGAGTCTCATAAAAGAAATGGGTGCTGGATTTGTAGCAGAGGGCAAGCGGGGGGGAGCTTTGCTTTGCTAATGAGTTTCTTGCAGCTTCTACTTCTGACAGCGTTTCAGAAGCTGCTCCCAGCCATCCGTGGCGTTCCTGCTGCGGCACGGTCTCCCGAGTACTGGCCTGCTGATAGGTGCTGATGGTGCCGCGGGCCCTAAGAGTTGAGAGTACTGTGTGGCCCAGTGGGGGATGGTGGAATGAGTGGGGGGGGTAATTAAGGAGCGAGGAAAAATCTAAAGGCCCCGGCTTTCCAAGAATCTGCAATTTCCTTTATACAACAGCCTGTGTGTCAGCTTGTGGCGGTAGAAGTCCTGCCTGTCGGCCAACGAGCCTCCAACTTTTGTGCGACTTGACGACCTCGGCCGGATACCGGTACTGGATACGCTTGCAGCCTTGCAGTGTTTGTGATGAAAGCCTGCCGCTCTCTCAGCAGCAGAAAAGGATGAAGTCCCGGCCGTCCATCTCTAAGCCGATGGAGAGCAACTATTTCGGGGTGCCGCTGGTCAGTGTGGTGTCGCCAGAGAGGCCCATCCCAGTCTTCATTGAGAAGTGCATCCGGTACATCGAGGCCACTGGTAAGCTGCCTGAGACCGCCTGTCTTGTAGGGGGCTCCCATCTTGGAGGTGGATCAGTTGCCAATGTCTACCCAAAGTTAAGGGTTAAGGAATGACTGCTGACTGTGTTGTTTTTGTGACCCACACCCTGGCTCATAGTTTGGTCAGGGATTGTCTGCTGCTTTACATAGTCCTCTTTTCTCTTCCTGTTGTTTTAATCCCCCCCCATTCACCATTTTTTTTTCATTACCTCTCCTCTGTCATTTCTTCCTGCTGAATTGCAAGCCATTGCCCAGTTGTCAGTTGGCCATGCAAGCATATATTTCATTGTTTTGCTACGTTAGAGCTCTGGAAAATATTGAGACAGCAGTAAAAATTTTAGTTCAACTCATTTCTCAATTTAAAGGCATGCTTCTGGGTAAAATAAACTTCAACTGGGCTCTTCTCCATTTCTCATTGATGAAGGCCACCTTCCTTGCTTTATGGGCCTTCAGTCCTGCTTCTAGGAGCCTGATATGAACTGTCCTAGCAGTGCACTTCCCACCTGCACTTAATGTTTCCAATTGCTTTTGAAGGTCACTTGGTGTCATCCTCCAATTCATGAAGCAGGCACTGTCAGATAAGTTAATGGTCATCTTTGGCACTAGAAAGTCACTTTCACCGTTTACCTGGCTGGTTTGTGGTTGTCTCCTGCTTTACCTTGTTTTTCTGTACTACTGTCTTAGAAATTTTAAAACTGGAAGCAACCTGCTACTCTGTTTTGCCTTCTCCCAGCAGAACAAGGATTAAACCAGGATTTAAAAATGCAATTTTTAAAAAATAAATACTACATAGTGGTGCTTTCGTTTTTTTTCTAAAGCTGTATATCCAAACTTCATAATCCACAGCAAATCTTTGATTCGTCATCTCCAATGGGATTTCCTTCCACACCAGTCCCCAGCTGCAATGTCATTAGGATAGTATTGAAAGCACTGATACTTTAGTTTGTTTTCATTCTTTCACTGGGTCTGTGGAGAAGAAATCCTGGTGGCAGACTTCTGTGGACTCCATTAGGGAAAGCGGTTTATTAGTCTTTGTTGCATGGATAAACACAATAACAGTTACAATGTCCTCGCCTTATGTACGCCTCACTGCCTAGTGTGGTGGTTATGATTATGAGTCAACAAAGCAGAATTCTTCTGTGTGAGGATCTAACTTGTTCTCATGATCCCTGGAGAATGCATTGTGTATTGGATGGGGGGGGGAATTTGCCCTGGATGGTGGTGTAATGATCTCAATGAAACATGCTGATCCGAATCTGCTTTTCTGCTGTAAGCCTCTTTTAAAAGAGCTTTCGATTGTTTGGTGAACGAGTTTTAAACGTGAATCTTTGGTCTTTGATTAGAAGGCGAGGTTTGAACCCGTCTTGGTAACTGTCGTTGTCATTGTATAAACAGGGGCAGGTGACCAATGAGGAGTGCTTGGGGGGTTTGAATATCACATTGAAAGAATGAATAGGCCAGCGGCCATTTGAAAATGTAAAGGTAATTCAGTGCAGTGCATTAACAAAGGTATTAACGTTTCATCTGTCTTGACTGCATTTTCACACTGAGTACTGGCTTAGCGAGAGACTATGTGAAACCCTGATGCCTTTGTGGACATTTGCACATGTCCAGAAATTGGGATCCTGAAAGAGAAGCCGCACCTAGATAAACATGTCTTCAGAGTCTCTTTCAACCCGTTTATCATATTAATATTTTAGGGTTGTGTCCTCCCCCACCCCACCCCAGGTCCTCCGTCTTACTTCGTGCCGCAGCATCCCTCAGTCCTGCTGACTCTCTCCCCCTCCCCTTTGCCCCATTCCTCCATCTCCGCGGAGCTGGCAGATTGGCGAGCCGCGTGTGCCGCCGTCTCCTGCCTGAGAGCTCCCTCGCTCAGATCGATATCGGCGGAGAGGAAATGAGGGCGGTCCTCAGGAGCTCGTCGCTGATTGTCGCTAGGAGCAGGCTGCCGAAACGCCCACCGAAGCTGGGCCAGGGTGCCGCTCGTGTCAGCCGCCTTGCACGTCACAATCTGTGTAGCGTTACTTTTTTTAGCATTAGCATTTCGAAGATAACACTTTTTATTTATTTATTTTTTTTATTTTCCAGCACTGTTTCCTCCCTCCTCGGCAAAAGCTTGATGCTGCTTTTGTGTAGAACAGCTTTCCTTGCCCAGTACCTAGCCTTTCCCCACTGTGTGATCACTGCGTAATATTATATTTACAGCACATATATAAGCGCAAATATAACACACTATTCCAACTGTATAGGAACATGTCAGGGGATTAGCACATGCCAGTGTTATTAAACATAATAAATGACTCTTTTAAACTTTGGTTTCCCTTTCCCTTCCACCCTTACATGTGCCTGTTCGGCATCGTTTGAGCCGCTTATATCCTGTTCCACATCACTTTCCTGCCTTTTTCTCTTTTGTTTGCCACCCCCACCATTTGTATGCATATACAGTCTCCCTCTCTGTCCCTCGCGTCCTTCCCCGAGCCGCTCTCAAGAATTCTTTTCAGCGGCGCAGGTGCTGAGCGGATATGCTGGGCCGTCGCTGACACCCGAGAGGCTGTGGGGGGGGGCAGGGGGTGGTGATAGCGGCACTCTCTGCACTTGGGGCCATTATGGTGACACAGGGATTTGTGCAGTCAAAAACCATGTCCGTTTTCACCATACTGGCCTTAAATCTGATGTTTTCCACAAAGCCCCCCCCCCTTCCCCTCTTTTGTGGAGGGTTGGTTTTGTTGTAGTTCAAAAACGAAATTCTTCTGCCTGTGCCACAACTTGACCTATAAAGTTATACATAAAAATACACTACATTGTTTTTTGGACATACTTTGTGGGGCTTTCCTTAAAAGTTTTACACTCACTACAGATAGACACACTTTGTAAAAAAGAAACTGCCTTCATTATTCTTAAACAGGACAGAGTACGTAGATTACCTGCTACGCTTAACACTAATAAGATTTATCACTTAACATTTTGTGATTTTCATAATTCTCTAATTCAAACCATTCAAATATACATTACATAAACTGTCCTGCATGTGCACGTTTTTTCTGCAACACACACTATAAATCAGCATCAGTCCAGGCCACTTAATGACAAAGCTAATTTTAAAATAATTTTAGCATCAGTGTTTTACAACATGACCTTCAGTGGGAGGTATAGACAAACAGATGAACGGTTAAATGATACACGTGGGATTATATGTAAACTGGACATAATGAACAAACTGTCGATCTATATAGAGTAATGGCTGCGCTGTTCCACACAATCATTATTAAAGTGCCAATAGTAAAATCCTATAACAATGAATGACACGGAGAAACCAGCGTGACTCGGATGAGTAAGGAGTAGTTGGCTTTACTGCAGCTGCTGCTTTTGACTTGTCTATTGCATCTTTTTTTAATCGCTGCCTGGGAGACAAGAACCTAGTCTGGTAACACTACTGTACATACAGGCCACCTCAGTTTTTCCACTGTAAGTCGCATTCTTTTATCTATTTATTAAAACAACAACATACACTCCTGTCGATAGACGACATTTCATACGGTCGCCTTGAGTACAATCACCATAAGACTGAGGAAACCTGAATATCGTTATGAGCGTCGTTTCGGAACTTGTAAGACACAGAGAAGTGACTAGTAAGGCTCTCTACACAGAATAAGAACATTCTGCAATGTGATTGTTTCTGCAACTGCAAAGGTGGTTCACATTTACATAACGCATAGAAAAAGCAATATGAAAAGTAATCATATAGCACTATAACAGGCAATACGATAAGCAAAACGTTATTCGGTTCTTAAATAAATACTTTCATCAATTTTGTTTCACTACTTCCACTAGCATTGATAAATGCTTTTCTTTTGTCTGGCCAAACAACAGCGCAAAGAATGAGGATTTATTTACTGGAGACATTAATACGAGAAACATCCCTTAGAGGAAGTTGTACGTATGCAGTGCTTAGAATTCCAATTTCCAGTTTCGTTTACAACTAAATGTTTTTGTTTAGAGTCGGCCAGTTGTTCACAAAGCTGCTAACTTAACCACTGGACTACTTGAAGGTATTCATCAAAATAAACATTAGCCCATACGGAGAACTCCATAAAAAGGTGCGCTCGGATTATAAGATTAGCTGCAGCGGTTCAGTTTTGGTTCCCCAGTAAGAAACCTGATCTTAATCAGAGATTGTAAAAAAAGAGGGACTGGAATAGCAGATAGCTCTCTGCACAGCTGACGTAGGAATTTCTCGGGATTTACCGACAAAAATACTGATAATCAGATATGAAGAGATCAAAGACAGTGCACTGCATCGTCATCTCCACACTCAGACGTCCCCTGAAAACTGACAGCTATGAGCTGGTTTCAGGCGGTTTCAGACATATTAAAGGTGTCACTGCTGTGTGCCAGGCAGTCAATGTCATCGAAAGGTCATTTGAAAAATCACGTTAAGCTTCAGTTTCTTCACCACCGAACTATTTTGAGGGCTGCTAGTCTGAAAAGGATTAGACGATTTGTGCATGGGGAACAGGGCGGACGTCATCCGACAGATTCAAGACCAAGCACAGTTTTAGAAGGAAGCCCAACGGTTCACAATAGACAATGAGTTATCAACGAGCCATCGTTTAAAAACTCGTTGATCTTTACATTTCGCATGAGAATGCTTTTGTAGTAAAACCATAGGCACTGTAAAACATGCAGAAGGACTACAGTAGAAGAGACTTCGGGGTTTCTATGCGGTCAAACTTCATTCATAATATTGTGGGCACAACAACAGTGATTTATGGTGAACTACCTATAACATAATATATAAAAGCTGGTTTGCTAAGTTAAATTCAACATTGCGAAATTTAAATGATACGTGTGTGTGCGTGTGAACGGTAAATATACTCCCAAAGTAATGTCACATGTTCTGACCTGCTGGTATTAAGGTCATGTAACGATTATACCACATATATCAAAGCGAAGGTCTGTAGCATTCAAGGAGACACGCTAGTTAATGTGTAAAGCTGAGAACTGCCACCTGTCACCCTGGCGGACAGACACCACGGAGACACTATAGTACGCAACAGCCATAATTAAGCCGTCTACCTCCTGATCCATTTCAACATTTGTTAAATGCTCAGTAAATCTTATGGGTCAAGGGTTTTATAAACAATTTATTCAGCATAAAATATTACAAACGCAGACCTGGGTTTTTAAAAATACAGCCATATGCCCATTCCTTGAATATGTGATTTCCATTTTTTTGGTGATTCTTATTTAATAACAAAGTCGATAAACCGTAGCATCTGACAGTCTGAAGGTGACTGGCAAGAATACAGCAAAGTCGCTGCCTTGTGTTCCTTAGATACCGGGTGACGTCAGGAGGTTTCCCTCCCTTATAAAAAGCCCTCAAATGAAGGATCCCATTTTAAGTCATTAATAGTCATTCAAGGACAGGGCCTGACAAATGTGCACCATTAGGGTACGGCCGATTTCCATTCCTTTCAGGAAAAGCCCGTGTCAGATTTCGTTACCGCACCCATGAATCAGTCTCGGATGATTCAGATGGGCGCCTTAAAACGTCGCGCGATCCCTTTAATTATTACGTCGGCAAACACCAGGGAGGTCAGATACGTAACTGCTCTGCGGGGAGACACCGCTTACCGCACTCCTTTGTTTACCTTCTGCTGCGTATCCCCGCTCTGCATGTACGAGGTCATGTTAGAAGAATGGTGAAGTACTGCGTGCACCAAATGTCAAACACAGGAAAACAGAATAGATAATTATTTTGAGTCTTAGCTATCATAAATCTGAACTATCAACAGGATATTCTGGCATGTGACGAAATATGTATTGCAGGGTTATATGTAATATGTATGTGGCTGGCGTGAGATTTTCAATTTGAGACAAGTCTGCATACGTGTTTACATGTATGTAACAGTTTTATGTAAATAGTCTGTTGGGTTTGCAAACTACCGCAATGGTTTTGATGCAGCTAATTTTAGGTTTACAATGCAATACTATAGATTTGTCGTAGGATTTCTTGCGTGAAAGCATGAGTGTCACGCCAGATGCGTGAGAGTTGGCAACCCTGTTATTCGTCTGAAAATATTAAAGTAGGCGCTCAGTGTAACATGCTGGCTGCGCCGTGACACATCGAGCGGTGCCGCGGGTGCGAGGCAAACGTGAAGGGCGTCCCTTAGGCGGGATGGCATGTAGCGGCACTTGGCCGTGCTGTCACGGACGCGGCGTCTCCGTCAAGCCCATCTGTGGGCAGCTTCTCGCCGGGCACGGGTCCAGAGTCGGCACAAGCGCACCTCATTCCTCAGCTGAGCGTGACACGCAGCGCTAACGCAGCATGGCAGTCAGGCGGGGTGACTGGAAAACCAGCGCCGAGCCGCTCTTGTTCTCATCTGCTTGACCCTGATACTACAGTCAAAATCCCGGTAAATTCAGTAGCAGGCAGAAGCCAAGGCTGTCATTGTGGAAAATCAATATGCGTAATATTATGAAATAGACATAGTTTAGGTCTAGTAAATCAAAGTTAAATTTTATAATAAGTATGGTATTTCTCAAAATGAGATTTAACCGTGTGCACCAGATGGATGGATGGAGATTTAACTGTTTTGTAATAATCACATTCATCACAATGAAAACGTTTCACAGGTTAACAGAATATTCGTTAACCCCCCCCCATTTACATTTGAATGCTGTCCTGTATAGGTCATTTATTTCCTGTATTGCAGATACAGGAGCTCTCGATGGATATAAGTAACCATACAGTATTAATTACAGGCAAGGCTGCCACTAGAGATTTTGGGCCTTATGAAAGCCTATCACTCAGCCCCCGACCCAGACCAATCCAATTATGCTCCAAACTGTCACTCAGGGGCCCTTGGAATCATTGTAACTCCGCCCCCCTTTATGGCGCCCTTGAGTACGGGATTTATGTTGCCTCAATAAACCATATTTTGTGAGCTATCATAAAATATTTGTCCCAGCTTCAAAGTGCCATCTGCTAATAGCTGCGTACGGGGCATGGCTGGCATGTTGGAGAACCTGCACTCCTTTTAGAGCAGGGGTCTCAAGCTCCAGTCCTGGGGAGCCAGAGTCCTGTGTATCTTAGTTCACACTCGTATCTTAGAACACATTCCACCACAAATGATTCAGCTCAAGAGCTGTGTGGTAATTAGCACAAGGAACTGATCAGGTGTGTTAAATGAGGGTAATCCAAAAACTGTGCAGGGATCCGCCCCCCAGGACTGGAGTTTGATACCCCTGTTTTAGAGAATGGTCCTCACAGAGTTCTGACCACACCAGACACCCCATCTTAGCCATGCTGACTTCTGGGAGATAGAAATTTGTCGAGGTGGAGGGTGCTGGTTTTAAAATTTGCAGCTGTATATTTCCCAAAGACTCCCGAATTTCAGGGAGAGGTGGGATATCTGATTCACAGAATTAAAATTTGGCACTCCCAAGATTAGTTATGGTGCCAAATACACGGACATCTTGTTTTACATTATAGCTTCAGCTACCGATTTCACAACAAGGGAAAACGCATAGGCATGCAGCAGCTAGAAGTGTCAGACACACTGAGCAAAACCATGGCCCCACCTGAGCAGACTGGCCCTCATTATCTTAACAAGGACAGAGACAAACGGAGTTACAGGGACAGACCAGAGCAACAGGTAATTGGCTCCCCACTGCTGTCCGATAGTAATCACCAGGCCTAAAAATGAAGTCTGAACACATTTTCCATTTTAATTTTTAATTTAAAGAATGGTGAATCTCTGAGATTAATAGCTTTCAGAGACGCTCCTTCTATTTAATTCAGGGCTTTAGATTGTTATTTATCACGGTAATTAATATAGCGTTGTTATTAACTTAAAAACACTAATTATTTCTCTTCTTAGGCAGATTTTTTTCCAGGATTTATTATGAGAGTGTAAATAATCAACTTCCAAACTAGGAAGTCACACACCCTATATATCATCATCATCACCATCATCAGTGCATCCGTCTGAATTGCACACGCAGTTATGGATGTGTTCATCTACGGCTTATCGCATGAATCACTCAACAAGAGGGCATGGTGCATCCTGTACAGCACACTGGCCCATAAAAAAAGAAAGAAAAAAGTGAATTAAACTAAAATTCTTTACCTGCAGTAAGCAACCAAAGCTGAGCATGAAGTATCTAAGTATGAAATACCATCGTAAGGTACCTATACACACAGTTTAACATGCTTACTCCAAATCCACCCTACGAATAATCCGCCGAAACCTTTGCAGATACTTTTGAATGTACAGACAAATCCTGCCTATATCCATAAAACCGTGTCAGGAAAACACATTTGTGGTGTAATTATAAAAGCATGGATGGGGGGGGGGGGGGGGGGGGGGGGGGGGGGGGGGGG
>JAODKF010000042.1:9554375-9567052 GCA_026779585.1 Mormyrus proboscirostris | reverse complement strand
TTTTTCCCCCCCCCCCCCCCCCCCCCAAAAGAAAAAATCTATTTTGATCAGTCTGGTGCAGTTTTGCCATCCTGTCAGCCTCCTCGCACCCGTAGCCATTTTCTGATCACTTCCAGATTCCAGGGACTTGACAGAGACACGTGACCGAGTACACAGGAAGTCCCACCTCTCTGGGGAAGGGGCCTGCGTTAATTCCCAAAGGCTTTGCACTTCCTGGGCTGAGGGTGGAATGCTGAGGGCCGGCCAGAGGAGGAGGGGGGCACGAGAATGAGCCTAGGGAAGCACTTTATTGCACATAGAAATGCGACCCTGCAGAGATGCTTATGTGGAAACGGGACTGTTTGCATGGGTGAGACTTTCGCATCCTGGCAGGTTCCTTAGTTCATTTCTTTCCTTTTTTTTCCTGTTTTTTTTTTTCTTTTCTTTAAAGGTTTTATTCATACTCACCCTGTCAGAGCAGCCAATTGCTGTTATCCCATCTGTGAAATAAAATGGGTGGCCGCACGTTTAGGAGAGATGCCGATTGTGTGGCGGAAATGCATGTGGAAGAACTGGGATTTATTCTGGCCCGCTGTGGACACAGCATTCCCTGTACGTATGCGTGTTTGATGGACTGGGGAGGGCAGATGTTGATCGGCGGCCCTGAGACAGGGGTAGATCAGAGCCAGAGCCAGGAGGCGGTGAAGGGCTCACAAGGCACCTGAGATTATGATTGTGGGAGGTGGATTTTGACCCACATCTCAATTCTAACTGTGCAACTGGCAATTATTTTGATTCCTTCCTAATATACCCTCCATTACGTTAAGCCCAATTGCCACGCGGTTCTTGACCTTTTTGTTTTGTAGTGCTCAGAGAGGTTCCCTTGGGTATCCCACAATCCATTGCTGTAGCATACAAGTTGGTCACAGATTGGTTCTTCAGCTGTGGACGCCCTTGGCAACTCATCTTTGTGGCAGCAGGGGGTGGCGTTTATCCCCAAGTGCTTTCCACTCGCTGAGGAATGGAGCGTCACCTGGTCGCCATGGAGACCCCCTCCCCAGGGAGGAGGTCAGGGGAGCGGAGGGGCTGGACACTCTGTGTTTGTGTGTGTGTGTGTGTGTACGTCTGCCACTCATAGCATAGTATTGTGGGTAGCACTATGATAATCCACAGCTGAATGATGATTGGAAGACTGATTTGAACAAGAGAGTAGAGAGAGAGGGGGGTGTAAAAGGAAAAAAGGAGGGAAAATCTGCAGCAGAATTGATTAGGGTGAGGTGACAGTTGAGTCCAGCGGATGTGTATCCCAGTAAGAAGCCGAGTGACGGGGGGGGGGGGTAGAAGCAGCCGTTTTCATTTTAAGAGTGCCAATTAAAACCTAACCCTTGGGTCAGAGCTGACTTGCAGCAGAATTACTGATGAGAAGAACAGAATGTTGTCCAGGTCGATTATAGTTTGCAATATCGGGGTTTCCAGGGAGGAGAGACCAGACCGCTCCCGGTGTCTGCTTG
The DNA here is from genome assembly GCA_026779585.1 of Mormyrus proboscirostris. Lineage (NCBI taxonomy): Eukaryota > Metazoa > Chordata > Actinopteri > Osteoglossiformes > Mormyridae > Mormyrus > Mormyrus proboscirostris. The sequence continues at coordinate 9,565,562 of JAODKF010000042.1, read as the reverse complement.
GCACAAAGAATGGGCGACGGCCCATGGCTCGATTCAGCCCCTTCACTCCCTCCCCCGTGCAAGTCTTTCATCAGCCGTCGGGCTGGTTGCTCCGCACACGCGAGCAAGCTGCTGCCACCTGCTGGACAGAAATGCACATTGCACCGAGTTTAGATTTTCAAAAGCACTTGGAACAAAGGGATTGGCCACCTTCAAGGGTGAACACCACGGTTCGCATTTGACATGGAGAGCTGTTGTATGCGTAGGACTGAAGCAGTTATTGTGGTGTGTCATTAAATTCACCATGCTGTTTTTGTAAAGTCACCACAGAGAAAGATGCTGTCAGGCAACCCAGGTAACCCACCCGAGGCATCCTGAGCTGTGCATCCGTGGCATCTGACGTCCAGTGGATTGTTAACTGTTTTTTAGTGGGTTATTCACTTTGACGTTGAGCAGGTTAAGATTGTTTGTGCCGACATGTTTTCCTGGCGACCACATGGGTTGTGCTGCTGGTCTATTCTGTTCTCTATGTCCACGTCCTTGGTTGTGCAGTTTGGGCCAATATCAGAATGTAGGCTGATCTTATTATCCCATATATTCTGTTTAGTAAATTACTACATTCAATCTGGCAGCTATTTCAGAGAGTATCCTGAATTTCTCTGTTCAGGAGTATGTGGGTGCTGGGGTAGATGCCCCAGTCTTAATGGCAATGCGCTGTTGAGCTCTGGAACTTAGACCAGGCACAGATGGCCATCAAATTCCTCAATCCTATACTTAAACCTTCATGTTATTCCATGTTCATTCCTCTCCCGCCTCTGCACTGTCACATCATTAGCTTTGATTTTATATGGGCCCCGTCCACCACTGCAGTCAAACAACCAATATCCAGTCAGACATGCGCCCTTTAGATTTGATGTTTTCACTGCATTGATGTTGACAGAATTGGTTGTTAGCGCCTGCTGGAGATTTAGCTTTAGCATGAAGGAAAGCAGTGAGATCACTTGCTATAAGGGGGATTAACCTCTGTTGCCTAGCTACCATCGTCTTCCAAGGTCCAGATCTTCAAAAGTGAACCGTTTTAAAGGCATGGCCGGTTGTCTTTTAAACCCCTACATAATGTGGCCTTCCAGGAACCAAGTATTGCATAATTGATTGACGACTGCATGCCTGCTATGTAAATTCGTTCTGTTTATAGTCCACAATATTAGGGAATGAAATTCTGGGTCTATCAAGGGACAGAGACGCATGTTACTCAATGGGGAATTAGAAGCTTGATCATTTCTGGTAGTAAGTCCGTTTGGCATCCTTTCAGCCAGGCGAGCAAAAATCTGGTGGATGACTGTCTTCGGATGTGAGGGTTGGAAAAGTGGAGCCACCCGGTTCCTTCCAAACCCCTCTGCCGTGTGCATTTCGCTCGTCGCTAATTGCTAACTTAGTGGAGTTGACCAGTCTACCTGGAATTAAAGCCTTCATGATGCCAGGCATTGATTGGTGGTGGTTTTTTTACTTTGTCCTTCCCTCAAAATGAAAGCCCAAATAGGTCATCTGTCATTTCCTGGTGTTTTGAGTGTTTTTCCAGGCAGAAAAAAACAAGGCTGTTTTCAACATGGTCATCTACAGTCCAGTCCACACGGAGGCCAACAGGGAGAGGGGGGTTGTGTTTTTGTTTTTGTTTTCTTTGTGGCTGTACAGTTGGAGCCCAGTTGCGTAACACAGGCATTTCAGTTTATTCTGTCTGCCCATCACCATACAGGCGAATGCCAGCACGCATTAAAATTCTCTGTCCCTAGGACAGGTACATGGGGAACGCCCAGCCAATCAGTGTAGCAGAGCATCCCACCCATGCCTCGTCATCTGACCACGCTGCCCATGTCACATAAGCCGGCCCCCGCCTGCATTCTCTACCATGGCTCTTACTTGAAGAACTCTGCTTGTAACGAAATCGCAAAAATCCCGTTTTACGAAGATCGGTCCAAGTTTGCTTTGATTTTTGTTTTCCAGAGGGTGAGTTGAAGTGGCATTTTGGGAGATGGGGGGTTTGAAAGAAAAGTGGGGAGAGTGCAGAAACCCCTCTGGTACTTTTTGGATGCCGCTGTAGCGATTCTCTTCGTGCTAATTGACGACTTAACACTACAGTGAACTGTGAGCACAGGCGAGGGCATGACTACAGGAGGGAAAAAAAGAGCGGGATAGGCCTGAGGTTGAGGAAAACCATGAAAACGGTTCTGTTAAAAAAAAAAAATGTGACAATGGTTCAACAATCTTCTGTGGCTGCCTCATGTTTTTCTTTATTTTTGCATACAATGGTGACATTGTCTGTTAAGTTAAATGAAAACAAGCAAACTATATTCAAATGGCTGTTTATTTGTATGTTAGGGGTCTAACACTTTGCCCTTTAGTTGATGGTGATAGCAGGCATTTCTTTTTATGTTTTATTTTAATAATTAAAAAAGACGTTTTTTAACAATTTTGTGAATGGTGTTAAGGCCAGTTCAGTATAGTGCATGATTTAAAACCAAGCCAGGGAGAGGGGCCCTACCACTCTCAGTATTTAAAAAAAAAAAAAAATAGTTAAAAAAATCAAAATGAAGTAAAGTGAAAACATCAACAACAAAATCATATTATTTGCTAAAAGTATGGTAATTTGTCTCAATGGGAATGGTGTACAAACATTAAGGCCTTACGTGACCTGTATAATACTAAATAAATCAATCTTGTAAAATCTGCCTCCTGTCAGTCTCTTCTTTTGTTTTTATTTTTAAGGTCAGATTAAGCTTGTATCCCACAGTGGGACTGTGCTCAATATACTCAGTTGTTTTGTAACACTATGTGGTTCCAGACTTAACTGTTTAAGAACAGGTTTGGCTTCTCTGCTTTCCCAGCACCACTGAGCTCTGCATCCACTTTTGGGATTGAGCGTTTCCAGCCAAAGCAGCTGCAGCTGCAGTCACGGTTAAATTAGCTTGCTGTGGACACTTTTAATGATGTCACCATAAAGGGACTACGGAGTAAAAGGATATTCAACTAGCCTGCTTTTTTTCTGATGTTCAGCTCAAAGATTAAAAATTCATTCCTTGCCTTTAAGGTGCTGCGCCGATGTGGATGCTGTCTGGCATCAGTTAATTTTGTCCATCTTTACCAGAGCTGTATTTGTTCAGCTATTATACCAGCTATTATTGGTGTATGCACAACAAAGTAATGAGTGTCTATTTAAAATTCAGCTTTACAACCTGAAATTGTAAGAAACTAACTGGTATTAAGTTGGTTAAGGGAAAAAAATAGATAAGAGTTTTTTTGTGAAATATGGTCCTGGCTCATGAAAAATTGAGTTTTTTCATCTGACTTGTTTCGGAGGGTGCTGCCCTACTATTTTGTAAAGAAAATCACTTTAAATGACCTTTGTTCTGTCTAATCTTATTTTTAATCTTTTAGGAAAGAATAGACGATAGATAATGTATGACAGAAAGTTCTGGCAGCTTATGCGACCTTTGAACTATACCCTTTAAATCTGCCAGGGTCAGCCTGAGAGATGTTTACTGCACTGTACGCCATTGATCCGATGCAGCTGAGAGGGCGTGGCAGCCTCAGAGACCTTGGCTCACAGCCTCGTGGTTTCTGCCAGGGTATTGGGTAAATTTTGATTGGTTGACCAGATATCACATGACCAGACTGGACTCTGCACTGAAAGAAAGCCTTTCTGGTCACGTCCTGACTGAATACCTCATAGTTTTGGGTTCCTTTGCCGCAAAAAACCCTGGTTTCCCGATTCTCCGCTATCGTGAATGATAAAACAAGTTCAATTCTAATGCAATATTTGAGCAATGCGCATAATTACTTTGTTAGTAACTGATTATCTGTACAGGGTTCTGAACGCTGTAAACCTAATCCAGGAAGTACATAATATAAGGCAAATTACACCGCAAACCAGACAATGGGCCAAACCACCGCGGGTGACCAGCAGGAAATTAGGTTTCCATTGCTTCCCCTTTTCTGAAGAGATGTTTTTAAAATACGTGTTATGTTTATTAATACACTGAAAACGTTTATGAACTAAAAAATGCAGATTAATTAAAAGATAAACATTTGGGACGTCATAAAACGTTATATACAGCCAAGGCCGGTCAATTCTATAGGCGGCCGCCTAGGGCAACATCTTCTGATGCCGACTTCGCAAACTACTAACAAAGTGAAACTGGATGGTGAAATTTCCCGGTGGTAAGGGGGCGCTGATGGTGAAGCTTGCCTAGGGCGCCACATTGGCTTCGACCGGCACTGTATGAAGTAAATACGTAATACGCTTTCAAGATAGAATTATTTCATTTCTGTGCGGATGCAACAAACGGTTGTTGCGCTGTTTCAGGTCCTGCCTAGTACATCGTTTTATTGTATGTAGGTGCTGGAGATTAAAATCTTTCCGTGGTGTTCTTTAAATACCGATGGCGAGGATATCGCTCAACAAACTTTCCGTAGCATCATATATGATACGCAGTCTCACCAGTAGGTGGCGGTCTTGTCACGTTTTACTGGTTTCGTTAATCTTCGTGGACTACAGACTAATCGGGTTTAAATGTATTTAGGGGTACTGAGTAACATTGAATAGCAATAGTCTTAATAGTTGGCATAAACACGAAGGCGTCGGTGAAAATATAATAATGATCCCAGATGCTGTGGAGAAATCTGTGCAACTGTGTAAACTCACATGCTCGTATATAAACGCTGGATGTCAAATTTTGAAGTTTCAAGGTTATAGTAATAGGATATATTTTGTAAGATGTTCCTGTTACTGTTCACAGAAGACTGAATGAATGCGAATATTATCCTCACACGCAAAAATATTTTCATTGATATGTCCATAAGACTCAGGGCGATTGGTTTTTATAACGGCTTTATGATCCCTGATTTTTCCCCGCCTCTTGTCACGCATGTGTTAATGAGGGCTACGGACTGCATGGTGACTTACCGTCATTGTTGATTTTCAGAACACATCCGGGACAAGAAAAACAAATCTTTGTTGTGCATGGCAAAACTGTCAAATTACGAAGCACACTGAATGAAAGTAAGACTCCGTTCGTCTTGAAATTTTGTATTACATACGCTTTCCTCTTTTACACCAGTGTAAAAGCTGGAGACAGTTAACTTCAAATATTACAACATCAGAGTCTTTGTTTATGACTCACTAATTTCTCCGTAAGGTTTTTACACATCTTAAAACTTTTCTTCACCGACATCAATAGAAACAAAAAAACTAGGCCTAGGCTATATGTTGTTTTGTCCGATCTCAGAGATGAATCACTGAAAGGTCTGTGAATTAACGTTTTTTTTCCATTAATTTGTTAACGTCTTGTAACATCACATTTATCTTTACGATTAAATGATTTGGTAGTATAATTCAAATACCGTGAATTGGTAAATACGTCTGTTTAACAATATGTAGGCTAGCTAGATATTAATTCGGGTAGGTCTAGTCGTTTTTCAAATGACGTTGAATCAACAGCCGTAAATTCCGAAAAGTGTGATTGTTTAATGTGTGAGCAGTTTACATGCGTTTTTGTAAATTAATTAACAAATCTTATTAATTAAGAAAGGAGTGTGCGTCCAAGGCATTGACTGTATTGGGCACGCAGGTCTGATTTACCGTAAACTGTGTAAAACACCTAATTTTGTATATAATGTACGAATTCCACACTTTACTATTAAATAATTTTATTATAATTTAATAAAAAGAATGTTTGAAGGCCACGTACTTCATATAGTACAGAACTATTTAAGTTTTCTTGCTGGTCACCTAGTCTTACCTTCTCAAGGCAAATGCTGCCCAGAACTGAATTTTAGGCGCAACACTTGTCCTCAATAGTGCACTTGTCCCGAAAGTAATAATACCCGTGATAAGGAACTGCTTAAGTTTCAAGACTCCAAAGTAATGTAGATAGGCCAAGAGCTAGATAAGTGGAGTGAGGGAATAAAAACCAAGCAAATGTTAATTTCTCTGGTTATTTTCACTAAGTTCCTTCCTGCCTGTAGTGCGTCGGCATAAAGTTGGTGTTAAGTGAAAGTCACAATCCTGAGTGAATGATGAATGTGCGTTTAAATCGGCTGTCAGGCACACTAGTTCTGGGTATACTTCAGAGCTGGCTTTTCCCTGTTTAATATAACAGGTGACGACACCTTCTTAGCTAATTATGCAGTCTTGAGAATTGGGTTTGATTTTTCTTAGCTTTTTTTCTAAAATCTTGCGTCGCTTTTATTTAGCGTGTATTGAATTTTTTAATTAATCGCCATTGAAAACGCTTATACGCTATTCTGTTTTTTTTTCTAGCAAAATCCTGCTATACTTTGCACTAATTTGCAAAGCGATATATTTATTTGCCGTATCATACGGAAATTATAGCCTAGATTCCACACCGCTCTCGCCTGTAATTAATCACTGTGTTCCTGTCTCCAGTACTAATCTGTCTCCAGTAAATACTGTAAGGATTATGGTTAATATTGCGAAGAATTTGATAAGATCATTTTGTCATACAGAGGTGTATTTGTGTGTGTGTGTGTGTGCTGTCTGTTCTTTTTACCCTTTCAAAAAAACGATCCTCTGACTTGTCGCACATCCCCGACACCCAATTTAATCATGTGAATGGAGTATACTGTAATAGTCCTTTATAATTTACCTCCTGGTATTTCAATACTAATAGAAAATTTTTCTGAAACACAATCGTTTAATCAACTCCGACAATGACATACCAACACTATGAAAGTAAGAAGGACAAATACGTAGTGGGCCGACTTCGTCATCATGGTGCAATTTATTCCAAAGGAAAACGCATCAAACGCAAACGAACGACCCGACAATGGCGAACTGTCACTAACAACTGATGGCAGAAATATCAGAATCTAATGCTAAAAAGAATCTAATCCTAAAGGATACCGATATTTTGGGGGAAAAAATTAAATTACAGAAAATGTTGAAATCCCTACAGCGGAGACCAAAGCCCCCATCCCAAACTGTCAATAAAGGTGGTCGAACTGGAATGGGGGGGGGGGGGGCAACGATTAGCCGATGCCCCCTCAGAAGATGCCTGCGCCTGGATCTGCCGCTAAATCCACATACAGACTCCGTATATACAAAGCTTTCCAGAATTTTAGAGGGGTCTATGTTACAGTCTCCTCTACTGGATAAATTACCTTCAAATCTACTGAAAAATAAAGTACTGTATATAGTTTGTGAAAAATTTCATGCACCAGTGCAGGGTGTAAACCGTCCCGCATACCGGGCTACTTATAGACACTGATTCACCAAACTGAGAACTGAGTTTGACTTTGGGAGGAAACCCACTCAGAAGTTTAAGGCAGCCTTTTTTTCTTCTTCTTTTTTTTTTGCTTGTTTTAATGATGGTTGGTAAATTTGGGAGTCTAAATTTTCAGTTTTCAGTTACCATAAAGACTAAACAAGTTGAAATTCATATGAACTTTCCATCCACCCCATTGCAGCTGCTTACCTCAATAAGCACAGGGCAGCAGTCTGTTACAGCACTCACCACGGCAACTAGAATCCACCATCCACCTAACTGCATGTTTTTAGACTGCTGAGGGAAAGCAACAGATTTGGGGGAAGCTAGAGATAATATGTACACACACAGCAGGGATTGCATGCTGCCTAAACAAAGTGAAATTTTCCCTAGGAAAGCATAGGATCTCGCCTAGTTGTCGATGAGGCTGCATGCCCTTGATGCGTGCACTGACGCCCCAGTGACTCAGCTACTGGAATGAGTCACTGTCAATCTACCGGGACCAATCACATCGCTCACATAACGGCAAACTATTTATGAGTACTTGAACCAGCAACATACTGAATGCAAGTACAATATTTAAACAAACAAGCCTGGCAGAAAAATCATGTGCCTGTTTTTGTTTTTTTTTTTTTTTGCAAATATATTTGAGACAATTAGTAAGGCAAAGCTTTACTAAGGAGGCTCCCTACAAAGAAGACTGATGATGATTTCACTTCCTCCACAGTGCTGGGACCCCAGGCAGCTGCCTGTTCCACCTATAACTAGCCGGCCCTGGAAATGAATCATTTATCCTGCTGTATAAAAGAATAGCAGAGAAACACGTAGCACAGAGCTGGGAGTCCCTTGACGTGCACAGAAGCGTTTCCTGATTATTTTCACCCTGAAATTATATTGCTTCTGGTTTTGTTGTGGATTCTTTGGTCTTTGGTGCCACCCCCAGCTGCCGCTGTGTCTCAAAAATGGGGCCACGCCCCTTAGTTATACTTCTCACCAAGTCGGCTCTGCTCATTGGTGCGTTACAGGTCAGAGACTGAGCTAAACCTGACCAGAAGGTCTAGTTTCTTACCCCTGGCAAATGGAGAACATCTTGGTGCACTCAAGGAACAGAAACTTTGAAATGAGGGCAGGTATATGTGTTCCATCCCTGAGGAGCACCAGGTCTCGACTGACAGGTGACGAGTCGGGCCCCGATTGATGGTGTGGGACTTGGAAGGAGGGAGGTGTCAGCGGGGGAAGGGGGAGGGCACTTATGCACTTATGTTTTTTGCTTCTTGTTTCCCTGCCAGTATCAGACAGTACTGTGGCAGGCATCACCTCAGTCCTGCAGTCCAGGGGGCTAGCTTTTGCAGTCTGGTGTTGAGTGCATGAGGTAAGACATGCCGATGGGGTTGGGGGAGCAGTGTGGGAGGGGGGGAGCTGGCTCGCAAGCCCGTCGTGCGTGTCTGACAGTTTCAGGTTAGTATCTATCCTCTCTTCTCTGGCTCCGCTGAGAGCTACACACAGATCCAGGCGTTTGAACCCCAAAGCCCAGTGATAATCTGCTGCATCGATCGCCCTGAGAACTTCCATCCTCATGCGGCAGGCAGCTGCAGAAAAGCCCCCCCCCCCCCAGTTGCCCAGCTCTGCGCTGTTGTTCTGCTACAAAGACGTTAAAAAAAAAACTTTTACATGAATCAATCAGTGCAACAATCACGAGTATAAAATTTCTCAATGGTCGCAGGGCTGTAAAGCACTCTCTTCTTGTCTGCCTTTCTTGCCGCCGATAAATTGCAGGTTTCTGTTCCTGCTACGATTTTATTCTGTTTCATGCAGTTTTTTTGGGGGGGGGGGTTGTTCAATGGATTTTCACATTCCTGCTCCCCAACATGGACATGTTTGTGGTAGATGACTGTTGCATTTGAGAACCTGATAAACTGGACGGTCAATCAAGCAACCAACTAATCGATTAGTCGATCGATTATTACATAATTTGCATTTGTGACATGTACCATTCTCCACTTAGGGACTGCTGCAACTTAACAGAGGCACAACTTATTCATTTTGATTTAGAAAATGAACTCGTTAGAAAAAAAAATTGCAATCCTCCCTGGTATGCTGTGTGAGTGTATCCTCCAATGGACCGTCATCCCATTTACCATGTCCCTACATCATGCCTTCTGTTTCTGTTAAGATCTAGACTCTAAATCTATACTGAATATATGGTTATGTATGAATGGATGCAGGGGTGTTTGAGCGACATGGCAGATTCAAGGGGGGGGGGGGGGCAGCATTTTATAGGATTATCTGGATGCAAAATATATAATTCATATGCTCAGGTTACCTTTCCTCAGCAAATCTTATCATAGGGGACCAAGTTAACATTTTGTCAGAGGGCTCAGATTTTCTAGCCACACCCCTAGATGGCTGGATGGAGGAGGAGAACAAAACTGGAAAATAATAAAGAAAAAAAAATAAAGAAAAAAATAGGAGACCACTCTATATAAGAAAAGTCTGCATTTTAAAATCCCAGTTTAATCCCGGATCTGCTGGCTGAAGGCTACACTGAGCAGCAAGTCGCTTCCAGGTTCAGAGTTTCTAAGACAGCAGCTCAAAAGAACAAGGTGAAGCAGGAGGCACTGGGAATGACCAGGGACCAGACAGGTAAAGGGCGGAAGCGATTTCCTAATGCCAGAGATGACTGTCAACTCATCCAACACCTTCTCAAACTGGAGGATGACCTGAAGTGACCTCCAAAAGGAATGGGAAACATTAAGTGCAGGTGTGAGGTGCACTGCTAGGACAGTTCATAAAAGGCTCCTAGAAGCAGGACTGAAGACCCATAAAGCAAGGAAGAAGCTCTTCATTAATGAGAAATGGAGAAGGACCAGGTTGCAATTTGCAAGAAAATATACATTAATCACAGATGTATCCCCATGAATTGAGAAATGAGTGAAACAAAAAAAAATTCTCATTTTTTTCCAGAGTTGTGCATTAATATATTTATATAAAATAAAAAGTATGTATTTGCCTGTCAGCAGCTACATGCGTAGGTTTTACAATCCGGGATTTATAGCTCCTACCTGGCAATTTCCTTCTCAGTTTATCTGTTCTGTCATTATCCCTTGCACCCCCACCACAAAGCATCACTGCCGCTAATGAACACGTGCACGCAGATGAGCCATCGGGGTCAGTGTCCTACGCTGCCCTGGACAGTCTGATGTCTGACCTGCAGGGGTCGCCCTCACTCGCATGGGTCAGTGGCACCTGCCAATCAGGTGTCACCTCTACCCCCACCCTCATCCCTTCACATGCACACGATTCCAACAAGAGGGCAACCTGCCAGCCATGGAGGACTCCCATCCGTATCGTCTGAGAGAGCAGAAAAGTTACGCGGTTTCAGCGGTTGTGTCTGCATTTTTTGTGTCATCTATCGCTATACATGTTTCAGTGCTATCCGGCGTGTGTGTGTGTGTGCGTGAGGACATTATCATGCCTGTCTATGCCTTGGTGCATGCCTGAGGTTTCCTGTGTGTCTCCATGTGTCTATTAGCACTAGCAGCATGGCCCAGCCTTCATCTCGGCCTCATATCTATGCAAAGCCGGGGTCCTGCCAATCAGTTGCCCCGGTGACACTGGGGGCTCCACCTCTCCAATTAGAACTGACAGGGCAGGATTAGGTGCAGGTCCGGAGCAGCAGGACCCGGCGGCGTGTCAATCACACGGGAGGCATCCGGATGGCTGTCTGCTGTCAGATCCCATCTCCGTCTGTCAGGTTGCAGGCCATCAGGGGAGGAGTAGGGAGAAGGCTGGCGGGGCGGGGGCTGGGGGAGTGATCTGATTGGAATTAGAGATGCCTCTCTCTGATGACACTCCACTTTTAATTCAGGAAAGGGACGGGCTGACAGTGGGAAGATAGAGGGAGATTTGGGGGGGTGGGGGGGGGGGG